>OW121759.1:11729806-12329806 GCA_933228765.1 Miltochrista miniata | reverse complement strand
TTTAAATGACAGAATAATGAGTGTGAAATATATTTAAAGACACGGATGAAATAAAAGGTAATCGTTAAAATCACTATTTATTAAACGAACGTATGAAGTACAATTATAAATGGCAAATAACTCTTTATTTTTCTTTTAATAATTATCATTTAATTGAAGCTTACAGTCACCGTATTTACTTATTTTGAATAATAATATTTGAAGATAGTTAGTTAGTTAGTTAATATCAACAGAAAACTACTTCCTATTCAGATGGGACCACCTGCGGGATCCAGCCTGCAGGTAGGGGGCGTCAGCATCAGCATCGAGTCCTCTTTGCAGTATCTGGGGCTCGTACTCGATGGCCGGTGGAAAATCGGACATCACTTCCGAAGTTTGGTCCCAAAACTGATGGGGGCATTGATGCCCAACATCAGGGGACCCTACGCTCCTTGCTAGGAGACTGTACCTGGAGATCGTGCGAAGTATGGCCCTAGGGCCCCCGGATGGGCGGAGACCCAGACGGCCAGCAATGTGGCTAGATTGCTGAGCCCGCAGAGAGCGATGGCCATCGGGGTGATAAGGGGATACCGCACGATCTCCGGTCAAGCGGCATGTCTCCTAGCCGGAACCCCTCCATGGGACCTCGAAGCGAGAGCCCTTGCGTCACTATTTAGATGGCGCAAGGAGGCGCTGGAGTGGAGCCATAGGCCTGCGTCTCGAGAAACCAAGCCCCAGCGGTCCCAGCTCCACCAGGAAACCGTGGAGACATGGAAGGTGCGAGTTGAGCAACCAAAGAGCGAATTCGCCACAATCGCGGCCGTCAGACAATCATGGAAGAGTGGCTAGAAAGGAGACACGGTGCTCTCTCCTACTGGTTGTCACAGATGCTTGCCGGGCACGGTAGTTTCGGTATTTATCGGTGGGGAAGAAACCAGGAAACCACAGCCGAGCAGGTCATGCTCGTGAAAGAGGCGGCGAGGCGGGAACGCGGGAGAACTCTCCCACTCGAGTTCCGCAGTCGGCGGCCTAGGCGCCGTCGTCGTGTCTTCGCCGAAGACTATCGGCCTCCATGACTTGGGGCCTGAGGACGGTGAGAGGGCTACTCCCCGTCCTAACAGAAGCAGGCCCATGATGGCAGCGTGACGTGAGGGATTCCCGCACACCGCCCCTTAGAAGCGGGATCACACCCGAAACCCCCCAAAGACGCGGGATAGCACCCGAACCGCCCCTTGGGCGGGGCCGCAGTGGTGGCCTTCCGAGGGCTTACCCGGGGCTCTAGCTAAGTAAAAATAATATAACACAATATGAAACTAAACAGTCATCTATAAATCTTTTGTATTTGTTTTATACTTATTATTTGTATACTTATTGTAATAATACTACCACTGTTTATATACTTATTGTAATAATCCTAACCGTAAATATGAGAATCAAGTTAGTCAAGAATAAAGTAAATATGTATGTCATACTTTTATCTAGAATTTTTATTATAAGGATTATAAATACAAAAGGTAACGGTTTTAGTTTTTAATTTGAAAAAAAAATAAAATACACATTTTAAGGTAAAAACTGTGACTAAACAAAAAAACACACTTTATATAATAAAAATAAGTAAATAATATAGCTTAACGAGAAAGTCAACCGTTCTTATATCAATAGTTACACTTTTATTATAAACTTGTACGACGACTCCTCGAATGACCGGTGATAACTGGTTTAATAACGGTTATGTCATTAGCATTTGTTTAAAATTTTCGTTTAGTAACGTTTTAGTTTAGAGCTATCTACCGTAATATTGAGGTATTAAATAAACTGTCAAATTCATTCGGTAGTTCCTGACGATTTAAAAAAGATGGCGTTATTAACTCAATTTCGTAAAAAATTCGTTTAGTAACGGTTTCGAAATCAAGGTGCGATTTGTGGATCACACAAATATTTGGACCGACACAGTAATCGAACCCAAGACCTCCAGCTCGGCAGGCGGTTACACTACCGACTACGCCACTAAGGCAGTCCAGGCAAAAAAAAAGTAACATTCCCTTAGACTTGACGCACTACATAAAATTCCCTTTTTTTTTTTAGATAAATATTCATGGACATTTCACACAACGCTATCTGATCCCAAAGTAAGCTAGGTATAACCAGCTTGTGTTATGGGTATCAGATCACGGATATTAATACTTATACATATACTTTTTAAATACATACATATTATACATAGAAACACCCAGACTCTTGAGACAAACATTTATGGGTCACACAAATATTTGTCTCCGGTGGGAATCGAACCCACGACCTCCAGCGCCGCAAGCGGTATCACTACCAAGGAACTTATCACTACCGACTGCGCCACAGAGGCAGTCACCTTAAAGGTGCCCAAAAGATAATGATCAGATTTTTATAGATGATAATAATAAATCTTATTCATTATGTTTTGAATAGCAATAACTACATGAAGAGCTACATCGATTCACTGACTAAGGGCGTAGATGCTCGACCAACATCTCAACAAGCTAGGGTTAGGCAGTTGGGTCAAGGGCTTAATGTAGAAGGGAGTAAGTATACTTTGACACATTATACCTTGCTGTACAGCAGTGAGTATTCATAACGAAGACGATAAAATTTTCATATGTACCTACATTCTAACATGTAGTTTTAGCTATGCGCTTTTAAAATATGATTTTATTTTGTTGCTCTGAGTATTATATACTTAATACTATCATGGTCCCACTAAAAACAATCAAGTCTCTAGTTAATGTTACATGCAAATTATACAACTAACGGTTATTCTTAAACTGTTCAAAACTAGTAACAATTTAACAAAGTTCTGCAATATTAAAATATGAATACTTAATTCTACAAGTACTTTCAACGCTCTATGCCGTAATATTGTAGTTATTTGTAGTAGCCGGTAAATAAAAATTTCAATAGGCATTCCACGCAAATAGAGTCAAAGTTAGTCTGTTATACTTAATATCATAGACCTAGAACTTAGAAAAGGTTAGGCGGTGGAACTCCGATGCGGAACACTCAGTGTTATGGCGTACCTAAATGTTGACATGACTATTTCTAGCAGTGGGTTGCTATAAAATTGCTTCATGCTATAGGCCATCTATAGGCTGATTTTATTTGTCGTTGATGTTGGATTAGATATTGTCAAAAGAATAAATTAATATGAGGTCAAGCTAAATAAAACCCCTTACAAAACAGATATGATTTTCCAGGGTTCACTTATTATAGGACATTTTGCTTATCGTTACATTTTATAGTACGGCTTGGACCGCCATAACCCCTTCGTTAGTAAAGGACAGAATAATTTTCAAATGCAGGGGCTTTTTTTAAACTGTCTGTTTTCCCTTTACCCTTTTGCTATTATGACCTTCTACGGTTCTATTATCAGATTTACCAAACATAAATGCTGTTTGCATACATATGATCACGCTTGTTAAGGCATCGGCCACTAAGGGAATAGCTGACACATTGCTGACACGAAGTACACTCATTCCACCTTGGCAACAGGAAACGAGCACGAGGCGCTGACACGTCAGATTACCTAATGCGCACATGCGCCCGCTTCGACGAAATTACGACACTTCGTATCTTACATTAGTCGATTCCTTTAGTTGTAATATTTTTTATTGTAGTTTTGAACTATTAATTAAATTAAGCTGAAAGCATTTTATTTATACTGTTGATTGACGGCACTTGGTGGAACTTGCTGCACATATTGAAAACGACACTTGTACTATTCCACAATATTTATTATTATAAACCTGACCGGTTTCGCTTTACAGCATTTTCAAAGGTCTAGATGGAAGGACACGGTATTACTGTACTGTACGGGACAATAATACCGTGTCCTTCCATCTAGACCTTTGAAAATGCTGTAAAGCGAAACCGGTCAGGTTTATAATAATAAATATTGTGGAATAGTACAAGTGTCGTTTTCAATATGAAAGCATTTTAGTGTTTTTTTGGAACCATCGGCTGCAAGTATTGATTTGTAAACATAAATCAACAGCCACCGTTTGCTCTATGTTTTTCAAACTGCGAATAAAATTATAAACATTAAATATTTGTTTATTTGTTTGTTTGTATTGAATAGACTCCAAACCTACAGAACTGATTTGAAAAATAATTTCACTGTCATAGCTACGTTATCTTGAACAAAGGCTATATTTTATTTCCGTATTTCCAAGTAACGGGAACTATGCACGTGAAACGCTAGTCTATACTAGATAATGTTATAAAGTAAAGATTTGATTACTTCTTTGTTTGTTTGCAATTAATAGACTCCGTAACTACTGAACCGTTTTGAAAAATTCCGTCACTGTTCGGAAGCCACACTATTCGTGGGGTACATCTAGGCTATATTTTATTCCCGTATTCCCACGGAAACTAAGCGGGTGAAACCGCGTGACGTCCGCTAGAGAAGAAGAGATAATTTGAGATAAATGACCAATGTAAGTAGCAAACCCCCAAAAAAGAGGCTTTATTTTATTGCTTCAGCAATCAAAAATGGTAATCACTTGCCGGTAATATGTAATTTAAATGTTTTCATAAGTACATTTGGTAAATCTGAATTCCACAATGAACCGGTACAGGTTGGGAATTAAATTACGCACATAAAATGAATAAGCCGGCTTTGTATAAATCATTGATGAGAATATAAAAGTTTAGTAGGTTTAAAAAAACAAAATCCTTTTCCATTCAAAGTGTTTACAGAATAACATTCTACATTAGCCGTGTAGGTACTAGAAATAAATTATTCCTAACAATATTTTGGGAGGGCCAAATCCTTTTCAAATTTGCACATTTCGAGGACAGGTTAGAGAATATATTGGCTGTCTAATAATTTGGTAATTTATTTATTCGACTTTGGGTCTGCGACTTTAAAAGTCAATAGCATCGCTTTTGACAGACCCCAGTAGATGCATAAAACAAATGTGCCACAGTCGACCAAAACAGACCCTAAAATAGACGTGACTGGTTGAATAACCATTCTTTTTCTTTTGGATATCCCTTAACCACCTACCTGCGGTCTCACAGACCGCAACGAATTTTCAAACTAAAATATTTCAATTTGTGCAAATTGTGGGACACTGTGCGTCTTTGTACCTTTTCTAGGCATAGAAAAGTACCGCCTTTACGCGTAACTAGTAAACAGTGTCCCTGCGTTTAGCCTGGGTAACTAAAAATATTTAGCAAGTGGTCTCGGAGACCGCGCGTAGATGGTTGTGTGACTTTTTGTGCTCATTTAGGTTTGTTGTTTTAACGTCAAAATGAATTAAGACAATGTTTTTTTTAAAAGTATTACTGCAGAAACAAAGGATTGATGAAAGAGTACATTCTAGATGAGGGTTGTAGTGACGTGGACTCTGATTTAATATTAGCAATCTGAAGGTAGACCCAGAAAAAGCCACTGAAAATGCGAAAGTATAAGGATTGCAATTTTGTTTACTTTTTCATTTTATATTTGATTTTTGAAGTGAAACTTCTTTATCGGCGTTGGAAAAAAATTTGCGTCACGTCACGCACGTCACGATTTTTGGTTACGCGCTATCTTTGTTCTGTTCCCCACCACGGTGGATTCGAATTAAGAGTACTTTATCCAGGGATAGCATGTCATTTAAGGGTTTTTGGACTTTTGGACTTTTGGATGGGACATTGGTACTTTGGGTCTTTGGGACTTTGGAACTTTGAGACTTTGGGACTTTTGAACTTTTGAACTTTTGAACTTTTGAACTTTTGAACTTTTGAACTTTTGAACTTTTGGACTTTTGGACTTTTGGACTTTTGGATGGGACCTTGGTACTTTGGAACTTTGGGACTTTGGGACTTTGGGACTTTGGGACTTTGGGACTTTTGGACTTTTGGACTTTTGGATGGGACCTTGGTATTTTGGGTCTTTGGGACTTTGTGACTTTGGGACTTTGGGACTTTTGGACTTTGTACTTTTGGACTTTTGGACTTTGGGACTTTGGGACTTTTGGACTTTTGGACTTTTGGACTTTTGGACTTTTGG
Organism: Miltochrista miniata; assembly: GCA_933228765.1. Classification (NCBI taxonomy): domain Eukaryota; kingdom Metazoa; phylum Arthropoda; class Insecta; order Lepidoptera; family Erebidae; genus Miltochrista; species Miltochrista miniata. The sequence goes on along the minus strand of OW121759.1, from coordinate 12,323,799 downwards.
ACTTTTGGACTTTTGGACTATTGGACTTTTGGACTTTTGGACTTTTGGACTTTTGGACTTTTGGACTTTTGGACTTTTGGACTTTTGTACTTTTGGACTTTTGGACTTTTGGACTTTTGGACTTTTGGACTTTTGGACTTTTGGACTTTTGGACTTTTGGACTTTTGGACTTTTGGATGGGACCTTGGTACTTTGGGTCTTTGGGACTTTGGGACTTTGGACTCTTGGACTTTTGGACTTTTGGACTTTTGGACTATTGAACTTTTGGACTTTTGGACTTTTGGACTTTTGGACTTTCGGACTTTTGGACTTTTGGACTTTTGGACTTTTGGACTTTTGGACTTTTGGACTTTTGGACTTTTGGACTTTTGGACTTTTGGACTTTTGGACTTTTGGACTTTTGGACTTTTGGACTTTTGGACTTTTGGACTTTTGGACTTTTGGACTTTTGGACTTTTGGACTTTTGGACTTTTGGACTTTTGGACTTTTGGACTTTTGGACTTTTGGACTTTTGGACTTTTGGACTTTTGGACTTTTGGACTTTTGGACTTTTGGACTTTTGGACTTTTGGACTTTTGACTTTGGGACTTTGGGACTTTGGGACTTTGGGACTTTGGGACTTTGGGACTTTTGGACTTTTGGACTTTTGGCCTTTGGGACTTTTGGACTTTTAGATGGGACCTTGGTACTTTGAGTCTTTGGGACTTTGGAACTTTGGGACTTTGGGACTTTGGGACTTTTGGACTTTTGGCCTTTGGGACTTTGGGACTTTGGGACTTTGGGACTTTGGGACTTTGGGACTTTGGGACTTTGGGACTTTGGGACTTTGGGACTTTGGGACTTTGGGACCTTGAGACCTTGGGACCTTGAGACCTTCGGACTTTGGGACTTTGGGACTTTTGGACTTTTGGCCTTTTGGCCTTTTGGACTTTTGGACTTTGGACTTTTGGACTTTGGGACTTTGGGACTTTGGGACTTTGGGACTTTGGGACTTTGGGACTTTGGGACTTTGGGACTTTGGGACTTTGGGACTTTGGGACTTTGGGACTTTGGGACTTTGGGACTTTTGGACTTTGGGACTTTGGGACTTTGGGACTTTGGGACTTTGGGACTTTGGGACTTTGGGACTTTGGGACTTTGGGACTTTGGGACTTTGGGACTTTGGGACTTTGGGACTTTGGGACTTTGGGACTTTGGGACTTTGAGACTTTGGGACTTTGGGACTTTGGGACTTTGGGACTTTGGGACTTTGGGACTTTGGGACTTTGGGACTTTGGGACTTTGGGACTTTGGGACTTTGGGACTTTGGGACTTTGGGACTTTGGGACTTTGGGACTTTTGGACTTTTGACCTTTGGGACTTTTGGACTTTTAGATGGGACCTTGGTACTTTGGGTCTTTGGGACTTTGGAACTTTGGGACTTTGGGACTTTGGGACTTTGGGACTTTGGGACTTTGGGACTTTGGGACTTTGGGACTTTTGGACTTTTGGCCTTAGGGACTTTGGGACTTTGGGACTTTGGGACTTTGGGACTTTGGGACTTTGGGACTTTGGGACTTTGGGACTTTGGGACTTTGGGACTTTGGGACCTTGAGACCTTGGGACTTTGAGACCTTCGGACTTTGGGACTTTGGGACTTTTGGACTTTTGGCCTTTTGGACTTTTGGACTTTTGGACTTTTGGACTTTTGGACTTTTGGACTTTTGGACTTTTGGACTTTTGGACTTTTGGACTTTTGGACTTTTGGACTTTTGGACTTTTGGACTTTTGGACTTTTGGACTTTTGGACTTTTGGACTTTTGTACTTTTGTACTTTTTGACTTAAGGTGAGGTGAAAATTAAGTTTATGAAGAAGTTTCACTTCTTACGTGTACACACTAAGTACACGCAATTTTTTTTTTCATTTTTATGTATTAGTTTATTGTCTCAATTTTATTTTTTAAGAATTAACATCAAAAAATGGTAAAGTTAATTTCCTTATGATTCCATTTTATTAGAGAAGTGTTATTGAGTGCAAAATTTGCTGATTTTTCAAAATTTTTAAAATATGACGAAATTTAACTAATAAATTTGTGTTTTTGAGTGGTTTATATAGAGCTTAAACGTATTATTAACTATTTTACTCATGTTTGTATATAGTTAATACGATAGGTACCGAATTAAAAGTACTGATCAGTTTGCGGTCTCCCAGACCGCACATAGGTGGTTAAAGGACTGAAATTGGTGGTAGGTGGTTAAGGGCAAAACAGAATCATCTGACCGCAATGTAAGCTAGGATGAACCTGCTTATGTTGAAGGTATCAGACCACGGATATAAATTCTTGTTTAAATAATTTTAAAACATAGAAACACCCAGACTCTCGTGAAACATATTATTGAATCATATTTTTTTTGTCCCCGATGGGAATCAAACCCGACGGCCTTGTGACGCGCAGTCCCACTTTACGGCCTCTGGACCAACGAGACAGCAAATTTTTTACACCACTAAAGTGGCAGACTAGCTCACAGGCCTCCCGATAGAGGTGGTAACCGTTATCATTTATGTTTCCTTGGTCAGTCTGAATGGAGTAAAACTTCTTTATCATCTTCCAAGTTACTTTCGAATTCTATGTGTATTTGGAAACTACTAATATCAGGCTATCATTGGATTTTTTGCCATTCAAGGATATTTTTCTTTTACTGTAAGCATTCGTGCAAAAAATATACGATATTAAATACGAGATTAGTTTGGATAATAATCATTGTATCATATATTATTATACCTACCTAGGAATGAAATAGCCCTCTATAAATTTCAACGTTCACCGCATACAATGAAATCTAATAACATTATCGGAGCGGATACGCATAGCATTGGGGAGCATATTCTGCAGGAATAGACGTTGTAATAATACGATCTGTATTTTTATTACTCTTTTACAGTCGTAGAGAAGAAGTTATACGACATTGTTGGGCATTTCTTTTCTAGAAACTCAGTATAACTGGTGGCATATTTGATAAATTTTTAACATTTAATAAACAAACGAATATTTTTGTAGTTTGTTGTCAAAAATGCAGGAGTTTAAACAAAAAGAATATTAGTAACGGTAATATTTGCGTTAACCTCTCTTGTTTTGCTCATATTAGGGTCTTATTGGTAGTGTTATGACCAGACAGCGAACTCAGACTGCGAGTATATAAGTCTAACGCCTTAGCCACTTAGACTACCGGCCCTTCAAAAACTATTGGTATCGAAACAATATTACTTTTATATTTGTCCTCGATTAAAGTTAAAATGGCCATTAATGCATGAAAGTTTTATTACTGTACAAGTCATTTGATTTACGAAAATATATTCTTAAACGCAGCCTGTAAGGTGATTGGCAAGCGCCGTATTTGCAACGAGGGTTTCAGGTGCAACCACCATGAGACAAGACGTTAAGATTTTTGATGGAAATTCATTAGTTTCAAAACTAAAATTAATGCACGTGAATGAGGATTTATATTCCTATAGTAATAAATCTGACGGCTCGCACGCTTTTGCTTTAAGGTTTTAATAGCGAAAATACCTGATCGGTGTAACATAAAATGCGGAGTCATAAATTTAAGAGTCCTCTGAGATTTTCTTCTATAATGACTTCAGGATAAGATTCATAATCGAGTGAAGGTAAAAAAGTGATTACTGGTACATTAACTGGTGTTCGACAATTTAAAATATTAGGCCCAGTTATTATACACTTAAGATAAAGAGAGTCATTATTCCGCTTACCACTTCCTTCCTTTACAGAGTCATAAAAAAATTTAGTAGATCTAAATTTTTTTATGACTCTGTAAAGGCATTGTCGTTTTATAACTCTCGGTGAAAAAAGAGGCTTTTTATATTTAACTCGCCAGCGTGACTTATTAAAAATCATGGCGAGTGACGTCTAGAGATTGGGACCACTCTCTCAGTCCACAAGAGTATTAATTTTGGCCTCTGTGCCTCTTCACGCTCTACGTGGAGTATCCGGGGTAATAAGAGAGGAGAATGTAAACACTTACGTAGACATGACTGCAGAGCATTCCAAGACGAGGTTCATCTGCATCAGCTGGCAGTGGCTCAACTCTCAAATGGATGGGTCTATTTTGAGAACGTTTTGCTATAAAAGAAAACTTTTTCGAGATGCTTTAAAATAAAACTTATAAATATATCATACTACTGAAATAAATATTTTGAGATTTATATTGGATACACTTTCATAATCTATTCGCACAACTCAAGAATAAATTATAACATCATGAAAACTTTCATCATTAAAACTTCAGCACTAAAGGGGTAAGCGAAGCTGTTAAATGTCAAACTGTTCGCAGTTAATAGGTCTTCTTACAGTACCTAATTAAGAAAAAGGTTGACTTCAGCACTTTTCAAAACTTAGTGTAGTGAGTGGTTAGATATGTGTACCTTTTAATTTACGTGGTGAAATTGCTAAAGGATGCTTAGCCGGACTCTTCTACTAAAAGACATGAAGTGCCCTACCACTGCCTACATCTACGTCGGGAGCCCGAGTAAGCCCTTGGAAGGATGTCATGTAGCTATTTAAGGCATAATGGATTCTTGGCCATAAAATGTTTTTTTTTCTTGTAGTGAGTAAGAAGAATAGGCTGAAAAATTGCCTAAGTCTCAAATGATTTAAGGCCATATTCTTACATTAAAGAGTCTAAATGTTTAAAGGTACCGCTAAGCCACTTTCGTTTGTAAAAACATCCGTTCTCTCTGACACTTTCCACAAGGGCATATAGTACTGACTGCTATTTTCAATAAAAACAGTCACTATTTTACTTCGCTATATTTCAAAAGATAATGTACCTGCTTCGTGTAAGGTGATGCAATTCCCTCAATTCAATAATGTTACAAACCAAACAAGTTGCCCTCAAATTAGAGTATTTCTAGATGCAATGGAGATAATATTATACGTTCAGACTCACATACAGAATACATAATGAAAAGATAAAAATAATAGAAGAATAGCTTATCAAAAAACACCCAAAGGGTTACCCGCATGAAATATCCTATCTTTTGTAAACAATTTTCATTTGTTTGATTTTAACCGCGGCTTACACAAATAAAAAGTTTTAGTCGTTAGACACGTATGACATAATTATTTAAGTTACGAGTATTAGTATTAAGGACTGTAGGAATTATTTCATAGCTCGTCAATAAAAATACTCGCATATGTGCGAGTATTTTTATTGACGAGCTTAGACAGAAAATATCGATAAAAAATTCTCTAATATAACTTCAAATCATTAATTTTTGTAGTAATGAATGCTCATTGCATTTCTATTATTTTTGTCAAGCATTTCATTATAAAAGTATCTACATAGTAGTTTCTGTAGTTATTAGTTTACTAGATGATGCTCGCGGCTTCGCCTGTATGAAATTTTGTTTTCGTTCTCCCTTCTCATAAAAACGTTTACCTGGAAAAAATTGCCTGCCTGTTATTTCATAATATACTGTACATTCCATATACAGATCCGTTCAGCCGTTGGAGCGTGATTGAGTAACAAACATTGTGACAAACCTTCACATTTAGAATATTAGAAGCATTACCGGTGACTAGACAATGCTTTCTACAAAGAGTTTTCACTTCTATTATATTATTTTTCTCCCTTTAACTAACTATGATTTTCCGTCAATGAAATGTGTTCTTGTGTGTAGGTAGCTTTAAAATAGTAATATTCTTCAAGGACATTTCCCAGATAGCGTAGGCAGTACTTCGAAACTAGTTACAAGAACGCAAGGCTTCACTTTGTCTAATTAGAGAAATGAGGCCAGATCCCTCGAGAAATGTACAAGAACTGGTAACTTATCCAGTTTCGATTGACGGAGTTAAACTTCCGACTCAGGCGTGTAAGGTTAAATCATTTATCTAAGTTTAGACCCCGATTTCAAGTTGAAAGACAAATAGGCGCATTAACAACGACCAAATTATTTCAGCAAACACGAGCCAATGTCGGTTTAATTTGGATTAGATGACGTTGCGAGAGAATTTACGAAATAAAAATCTTTTTATGTATTTATAAAATCGTTTGCGATGTCACTTAAAGCCACTAGCTAAAAACAGCTTCCGCCTGACAATTGGAGAGAATTTAGAAAAAAATATCCCGAGAATGGTAACGTAAAATATGTGTGTTGGAAGGAGATAAATAAGATTAATGATGTCACGTTTCCGACCCGAGCAGGCAGATTGACTGTATCAACGATGGTTGCCTCAATCAGATGTATACTAACGTGTATACATTGTATAGACTAGTAGTTATTGCGTCCTTTGTTATATTGAGTCTGTTATATTTAATTAGCACGGACTAAAGAAGTATGGTCGTAATTTTGACTAATGTTGGATAAAGCATAAAATGGCTAATGATTTAAACTGGGCAGTTCAGAAATTTTCTATGAAGGGATTTCTTTTCGATCCATGCAAGTGACTAAAACTCGACGTGACTTCATAATAAGACTTGTCATTGAAAGCTCGATTTATGAAATTAAAATATATGATTTTGAATTTTCATAAATATTTAACAAGTAAGTACTATCCCACCAAAAACATTCTGTAAAAAACTAGCCAAGTCTCGTTGGAGCTACTTGTTTATCTCTAAAAAGTAATGAGATCTAGACAAAGTCGTGCCAAGTCTAAGGTTCCTTACTGCGATTACTTTATTATTATAGTTAATGTTGTGTGACTTGGCCGTTGAAAATTCTTTATACGTGAGTGTGTACAAGTCAATTTTGTTTACACGTAATGTTATATCTGTTGTAACTACCTATGTTTGTTAAGCGAGATAATAGCCCATACTGGTATTGGTAATTGGACGCTAGTGTCTCATTTTAGGCTGTTATTGATTGGGCAACACATGCATTCAGCATTGACAATGATGACTTCTGCTCTCTTCTTTTTGAAGCGGCAAATCGACCACCGAACTGACATAAAATAGACGTACAGAGGGACTTCTATCAATGATTATAATAATAATAATTGACTAGTTATTGAATTAACGTTCTCCAAGTGGCAATTTTCGATCGTCAATGGGTAGCGGTTCTGGCGACTGATTGGTGCAATGGTGTCATGAAGCATCTTGTTTTGTACCCTTGTGTACCCTTCAACGGCCAAGTCACACAACATTAACTATAATAATAAAGTAATCGCAGTAAGGAACCTTAGACTTGGCACGACTTTGTCTAGATCTCATTACTTTTTAGAGATAAACAAGTAGCTCCAACGAGACTTGGCTAGTTTTTTACAGAATGTTTTTGGTGGGATTTCACTTCTTTTTGTAGAAACGTGGGCATATTGATTTATTTTATTAGATTTTCTTATTAGACGCAGTTTTTTTCTTTTTAGGAGTAGTTTTTTTATTATTACAGATCTTTCTTTTCTTTTTTTCCGGTTCTGATTCTTGTACAACAGTTTTTTGTATTGCCCATTCGCGTTCATGCCGTTATATTTTGACCAAATTTTGAGCGAAATTAATATTTTAGTGAAATTGTTTATTTAATTTGTGTAATTTTCGATTAGAATAAAGATAATCATTTGACTATTTCTTTTTGTAAACTTGTAAGAATAAGTATAAAAGCCAGTCTAGTCTTATCCAGAGTTTTCCTTTAATTTTATTTATATTTGTACTAGCTGATCCGCGCAACTTCGTTGGCGTCTTATAAGAGAGAAAGAGAGAGAGAGAGAGAGAGAGAGAGAGAAAAAGAGCGCGGTGTGCTATTGTTATTTTGATATCATGTTTCACGTCATTTGTTCCCGTCGCGTTTACTTCCGTCGCGTCGCTACTATTCATTATTTTAGAAATAATTAACGTTACTGTGATCGAAAACCTCCCAAAGACGCGGGATAGCTCCCGCATCCCCATAGGTGAGGCCGCAGTGGTAGCCGTAGCTCCGCTTACCCGGGGCTCCCAACGGTAGGTTGTTAAGCAGGATGCGTGTGTTTTTAGTCGGTATGAGTCCGGCATAGCATACATGTAGGATTTTCCTCATGTTAATAAAAAGGTAACTGTGATCGAACGAAATGAAGAGATCGAAAATAGGTTTTTTGTTTAAGAACTTTTTAACTTTTCAATTTTGTAATATATTATTTTTATGTAACTTTAACCATTTACGCAGAGGCGCAACGGATACTCTTATATCGATTCATTTTCCCCGTTTTCAAAACATTTCACATTGCTGCTCCGCTCTTTCAGTAGTTTCAGTAAGGCTTGCCTTGGTATTTGATCATGGTCCCTTTGCAGCGTGTGTCTAATCCAGCTAAACTTCCGACGTTTGATCTGTTAGTGGATAGGGGTCTCCCTCACTGCAGCGTTCCAATAGGCTTACGTTTGTGATTTTAACGGGTCCGTATAATACCGGAGATCCGTTAGAGGTCAACTTGGAACTTGTAGCTGGTGCGAAATGTCTTTATTGACCTTCCATGTCTTGCATCCGTATAGTAGTTCAGTTTTAACGTTGACTTTGTTTTGGGTTTCACTTTTCGAGTCAATTTTCGCAACTGCCATACGGGGCGCAGCTGTGTGAAGTTTGCTCTTGCCTTGGCGAGCCTCGAAATGATGTACTCTTCTAACCCATCAGTTTCCGACACGACACTCCCGAGTTACGTGAATTAGTGAACGCGCTCGACATCTGTGCCAATGCGCAACGAAACAGACTCTTCTGCCCGCACCTCATCTCCTGCGTCTGTCGATTTTATTTTCAGTCCTTCCATTCGCTGTCTCATTTTGCACGTTGTCCTGTAGACATGCATGACGGCGTGTGTCCAAATTGGAGATAGTACAGATGGAAAACTCATGTATGTACTTTTTTGTCACACCTACCCTCTGCTACACACACTCGCGCACAAATCAGTACCTATCGAAAATTCGGTTGAGACCGCCTGACCTCGTGTCTGTGAATGAGTTGTCTATGTGTGCGTAGCCTCACCGAATTTAGTATGTAGGTTTCCATCTGTACTATCTCTTATTTGTGGCGTGTGAGTGTCTCAGCAAGCACAGGTCATCGGCGTCATCTAAATCCTTCAGGATATCAGGATAGTCCCCATTCTTATTGCTTAGTGGTGGTTGTTTACTATCATGTTATTTTCATAACGATCCTCTAAGGTAGGTACATTATGTATTTTCAAAAGAGTTTGTGAACTCTATGTTTAATTTCTTTTTCAGAATATTGATGACATTTGATTGATGTCATTTTATACACGTTACGTCTACTACATTGATACATGTAATAAAATTGTAACACGCCGATGTTTGTATGTAAATGGCTAATACTGAAGAAAATTCTAAAATAAAGGCTCTTTGTCTCGATTGGTGATCTCAGCCTGAAACTCCATGCAGTGGTTTTTAAGTTTATCGTGAACAAACAGACAGACAGACGGACAGACGCGGCTGGGGACTTTGTTTTATAATATGTAGTGATTAAAAGCAGAAGGGGAGGCATTCGCCCAGCAGTGGGATACTATAGGCTAGATTAAATTAAAAGATGTGTCAGATGTCGATTTTTTATGTCCCAATAGTAGAAGGGGGCATTACCATATCTCTAATACACCTGAGACCAGCTGAAGGTTCTTCATCAGATACTTCAGACCTTCGATTTTTGACTTCAAATAAAGCGGCCCACCAAGTTAAATATTATTTGTAAAGGCGGTATGTCGATCTCTAATAGTTTGGTAGGGCTCTTGTGTTTTCTAATCAGGGTCACCAGGTATCTTCGATTATCATAGTTTTTATAGTTTTCCCTTTATGTGGTGATTAAACCCTAACTCTGTACCAAATTTCAGCTCTCTGAGTTTATGGGAAGTACTAGTTCTATTTTGATGATCATGAGTGAATGAGTGTCATAAATGCGAAACTTTGCTTTTGCTTAACTCCGGAAGTAAATGACCTACAGACTTGAAATTTTGGATTTTAAGAATGTGATTATAGCTTACTAGATGTCGAAAATTTCTGCGTTCTGGTCTTATCCAGAGGTTCTCTACTAGGGGCCTGAAAATGCGGCGAAATGGTTCCTGTAAAGGATGGTACGGCAGTGTTTGCTTCGCGCTCGACTTGGCTTGGGGGCACTGCCGTGCCCCCAAATTGAATATTTCCCATCATATTGGTGGACAAAATATTGGAAACTCTCAATAATACATGATAAGCATTTCGTTAACTCCGATACTTATTTAATTTAGAGACTAGTGAAAAGGGCTATTTACTTGTATAAAATAAGAAAATACACTTTTTACGACGCATATCTTCATGATTGTTCAAGAGTAATCTCTTGAAAACCTCCACGGCGCTTCCTGATACTTAGAATAGCTTATGGATTGTCACTTAATTAATGTTTTTATAAAATAATACAATGAAATTATATTAATTTACAATGATATAATGTAGTTATAAAATAAATACTACTACTAGTACTCTTTATTTTAACATTTGTCTAATAGTTTATTGAATAAATGTTATAAAATAATACAATAGAATAATGTTAATAATTGTTTATGAAATCTCATAATTTAATAGTGTAATTGTAATTAGATTAGTTTTATTCAATTTCATTGACTTGTATTGGACTGATATTTATTCATTGATTTCATTGTAGTTACACAAATCACATCAATAGTGTTTTAATTTCATTTCCGTTAATTTATAATATGTAATAAATGTACCTAATAATGGTTTGTATTTATTTATTTTTGTAATTTAATGGTAGGTACTGTAAATATGTAAATAGTTAGTGTTAGTTTGTTGTAGTGTGTCAATTTATATTGTTATCTAGTAATTAGTGCTTGTACTTAGATTCTGTTATTTATGTTTGTTATTATATTATGGTTAATCCTGTGTACATCTGTTATAAGTATACAGAGTATAAGAATATAATATGGATGCATGACAAATTTAATGATTTCTATGTATGCTCTTGATGTACCAATAAATAAATATATATTTTTTAATATTTTATTTTATTCTTTCAGAAAAACTTACAGCTAAAATACAGAGTACAAGCAAGTTTACCATGAAATGGCCAATTACAAGTTTTTGCTTATAGTACTCAACTAATTTTATTTGAAACTAATCAGTAGACAGTTCAAAACATACTTAATACCCACGTATGTTTATTTATTTATTTGATAAGAATAAGACAGCTGAGACAACAAACCAGGTAAAATATGAAAAATTTCAAACAGGTAACCTCATTACACTCTGTCAAAAAACGCCGCGCATAATTTAATTTTAAATTGATTATTGCTGGTGAAATAAATAAATATGATTGCTATGCCAGATTGGGTAACGGATAAGTCCTCGGAAGGCTGTTATGTATAGTAAACCTCGCAAACACCCAGGAAAAAAACAGCCTGTGAACAATCATATCCTTTAAAATGTTTTAGCCAAAAATCATCAAAATTCGTTCATATAATGCGACGGCAATCTTCACACCCGTTCTCCAATATTTTCCCCTCTATTAAAAAAAATCTCTTGGCAATTTTTTTTTAAATCAAAGAACACGTGTTAGGTGAAAATCGGTTAAGAAGTGCGTCCTCTAGACCGGAACTAACATACACACAGACATACGGACGAAAACAAAATCGTCCATACTATCGAACCTATAGATTTAGAGTTTTTCGCTACGTAGGTACTCTCTAAATCTATGGTCGAACCAGAGACACTGACTCGCTCGGCCAGTAAGTATCCAAGTAGTAGATACTACATAAGTCACAAGTTGACATGTCAGCACATGCTCCGCGGGACGTAGGCACTCTAGATGGCTTCGTTCCGTAGCCGTAGGCGTGCACACCGTAGCAATACTTTGAACGTAGTCTTGTTTTGAGGTATTACTGTAGAAGCAATTACTTTCTATCCTTTGTAAAGTGCGCTGAAGAGGAACGGACAAAAAATCGTAAAACCTTTAAAATAACCAATTTTGTCACACAATTTTTGTTATGTGGCTTTAACCATTTACACAGCCCAAGCAACGGAAGCTTCAAAGGGAATATAATTTTATCGCTTTTGTACTATTTTGTTGGCTTGGCTTTGCTGTTAATTTTAAAACTCAGGTTCTAAAAAACAAACACAAAAATTATCAGCTTATTTCAAGGTTGCCTGTTAGATATTTCTTTACAGCGAGAAAGTCGCCCTTTGGACAACATTTTGTAAAAATTATTGTAAAACTAGTTTTAACATGGTGTACAAATAAAGTTTTTTCTGTAATATTGTATTTTTTATACATTAGCATTGATATATTCATAAAAGCATAATGACTCAAATGTAGCTTACCTTATTCGAATACTAGAGACTTAGCTACCCGTAAGCATAAAATCTCCCGAACTCGTTTGATTCTCTATGAAACAAATAAATTTTACAGTCACAGCTTTAAAAGGCTAAATGATTTGAAACCTAGTGCAACGAAATGCTATGTGGACGCTAATAAAAGTGTAGATAGGTAGATGCGCAAACTAAAATAAAAATAGGTAAAAAAACTTTTTAAGTTAAACGGTTTTATGTTAAACATACATTGCAATGTTTAAGATAAATGTACTAAAAACCAAAAAATAATAAAATAGATACAGTCGTGGGAATTATAAACATATGCATAGACTAGACTAAAATAAAACCGTGGGGCACGTCAATTGTCTACAATCGTTGATTAAAATGTTTATTTTGTAATGTTACACTATAATTAGGCAGTTGTTCAACCGATAACGATGGGCGTGTGATAAGTACGGCTAGAATGTGGAAACAAGCTAGCAAGCTCGATTATAAGCGAGTTTTCGCGGTTTCATAGTGGTGAGCGAGTAGTACATTTATCATATGTTTTGTCGATTAAAGACAAACTACGAGCAGTGAAACGATTCCTCGCCAGCCAGCAGTGTGAATGTCCAACGATAAACTAGTTGAAATATTTCTTTTATTTACATGGAGTGTATAACTATTGGAATTTCCATGAGCAAGAAAATAGTGAGTAATTTCCTCACCGTCTGCGGGCCAACTGCCTAACGACGAATTAAACGATTCTTCTATCGCACATTAAGTCGATAATTTGTAGACAATTGATGTGCCCCACGATTTTATTTTAGTCTAGTCTATGCATATGTTTATAATTTTCACGACTGTATCTATTTTATTATTTTTTGGTTTTTAGTACATTTATCTTAAACATTGCAATGTATGTTTAACATAAAACCGTTTAACTTAAAAAGTTTTTTTACCTATTTTTATTTTCAAGTTTTTAGTTTTTATTTCGCATTCTGTTTAATTCATTTAGTGCTTCATTATTGCAAGGTTTCTTGCCCGTTAGTTTATTGCAGTCCAACTTCTCTATACGTAGTCCCTGCAAAGATCTTACTCTACTAAGAGCCACGTAGGCTTGACCGTCTTCAAACAGTTTCGCACCTAAGTATACGACTGCGTGATCCACAGTGCTGCCCTGCATTTTATGTATTGTAGAAGCCCATGATAGTATTAAAGGCAACATTCTTCTTTCAGCCGTCCCGTAATTGTACTTAGCTGGAAACGAGCGCCATCTACCCCATACATAGGTACTATATACGTGTCATAAAAGTTACAACAATACCATAAATGCACATTTCAAAGAATGTCTATTATTACCATAAAAATTGTAAAAATAGTTTCTAAGTAGGTAAGAAGAAACCTATTGTTTTATTTTTTAACTAGCTTATTATATATTTTTTTTTACCATTTTGTTCCCACGAGTAATGAACATTTAAACGGTCGACCCCCCCAGAGGTCCAATAAAGGGGCAAGGCTATGTACAACAAGATGCGCCTGAGTCTTGAGGGGAAAACGCTAACGACATATCATTTTTATCCACCCTAATGCCATACAGTTCTCGGCGCGTTTTAACCTTTCACCTTAACTTGGGTGGTGTGCCGCTAACGACGTATCATTTTTAGCCACCCTAACGAAACACAGTCCTCAACACGATACAAAATCTTGACTTGGGTGGTGGATTCAGGCTGGATTAATCAGATACCTAAATTACAGATTCAATTTCTAAATTTAAATCTTATTATTATACGCCATTTAGTGGCTGCGCCCATCTTAAATATTGAGGTTGTATGGTGCATTGTATTTTTCTTGTCAAGCCCTTTTATTTGATACCCATATTGGTGGGATTGTTAAAAAATTGTTATCAGCCATTTGGTAGCGGCAGCCATCTTAGATTTCAATTTTGCATAGTAAATTGTATTCTACTTGTTGAGACCTTTCATTTGATACCCATGTTAATGGGATTGATAAAACCTAAATTAACCGCCATTTTTTAGAGACCGCCATCTTGTATTTCAATTTTTTATAGTATATTGTATTCTGCTTGTTGAGACCTTTCATTTGATACCCATATTGATAAAACCTACGTTATCCGCCATTTTGTAGCGGCCGCCATCTTGGATTTCAATTTTTTATAGTATATTGTATTCTGCTTGTTGAGCCCTTTCATTTGATACCCATATTGATGTGATTAATAATAAATAAATTATCCGCCATTTTGTAGCGGCGGCCATCTTGAATTTATAAAGATAATGAATAAACATAATTGTATTGTCATCAAAATCCAAAGTGTATACAAAATTTCAGATTAATCGGTTGACAGGAAGAGGGTGAAATTTGAATTATTAAATTTGACCCAAGAAATAATAAATAAAACAAACGGGGTGAGCTAAATAAAACCGTTTAAAAAAGCCGATTTTGTAGATTGTATCTATGCCGCGTTTACTCTCCCTGTTTGTCCTTTCCGAGATACGTGCACACAAACCGGTTAAATAAAATATATTGTAGCTTCGTGTTTGTGTTCCACGAGGAGGTAAATCTATTTTGTTAACAGATCCTGATCACGACTAGCGTGTGGTTCAAATGTTAATAGATGTTTTAAAAGAAAGTTTTTAAGTACCTACCGACTATTATTATATACAGGGTGGAATTTAAAGACGGTAGTTGGAGGGAAAGTACCCTTAATATTGATAATGGCAAGTTTTGCTGAAAGGATTCATTCCTTTATTTAAGAAAGTAAGTAAAACTGAATTTAAAGTTTTTTGAAAAAGCACCTACTTGAGCCGGAAATCGAACCTGGGATATGTGAAAAAAAACAATCTGTATTATATGAACATTTTTTTTGTTATTTTTTTGTTTTATTATTATATTATTAGATGTATGATTAGATGAATTATGAATTTTATGAACTGAAACAGTCTTTAATAAGGATCAATTTCTTTTAAACAACATAGTATCTTAAAAGAAAGGAAGATCAAGTAAAAAAAATATGTTTTTAACGTAAAGCTTATTCACTATCTGAAGAAAAAAAAAACAGTTTAATTGAGAACTTCCTGCTTTTTTGAAGTTGGTTGGTTAAGTGACCAGAACGAATATTCTCATTTACAGTAACTAGAACATTTTTTAACCCGCTTCAAAAAAAAAGGAGAAGAAAGAAAAAACAGTCGAATTGAGAATTCGTTTTTTTTTTCTTCAGATAGTGTATTCTTTAGATAGTAAGCTTTACAATAAAAACATATTTTACTTGGTCTTCCTTTAATTTAAGATACTATGTTTTTGAAAAGAAATTGTTTCTTATTAAAGACTCTTTCGGTTGGTAGGTATGTTTGTTTTTCACATATCCCAGGTTCGATGCCCGACTCAAGCAGGTGTATTTTCAAAAATCTTTAAATGCAGTTTTACTTACTTTTGAAAATAAAGGAATGTGTCATTTCAGCAAAACTTGCCATTATCAATATTAAGGGTACTTTCCCTCCAATTACCGTCTTTAAATTCCACCCTGTATATAAGGATAATTATTTGCTAAGGTTAAACAACCCTGTAAAAAAATATTCTAGTATAAAATTTTATAAATATTTATAAAATAGTGTTGACAAGCGAGGGGTCGAATCAACAATTCAACACCTCGTTTTCAACTAGGATGCTTTTGAAAATTAATATTTCAAAGGAATCTATTACCAAATTTACATCAACATCAATTTGACCTGTGGACCATCAGGCTGGTGAAATTATCATTAACTTTACTCTAGGTATAATAAACTCGCAAAACAGCTTAGTCTTTCTTTTTCCATGAAATACTCTACTTATAAAATTAATATGTTATGTTACTTTCGGATGACTAAGTATCATAACTATTTCTGTAGTCGATTGTCTGTTCCATAGCCTGTCTGTTAAAACAATTTTGTTGTGCGTCATACATAGAAGTTAAATTGGTGCTCGAATTGATTTAAATAGATATTCTGGTGAATAATAAAACTGTAGTAGTTTTCGGCGATAGAAAATCTGACTCATGCTTTTTGCAAAGTATAAGCAAATAGAATATTTATTTTGATAAATTTTTCATAGAACCAGGGTTTGCAGTTAGGAGCGGGGTGTAGATAAGACTCCTCTTGTTGGAGGTGACCACACCGTGGTGTCTCTTACTCATCAGGTGTGCCCTAATATGAATATGTTGTACTCATATTATTACGCTTTTAAACGCATAATGACATCTTAGCTCTTAGAGTTATAGGTTTTCACTGAAGCCATAGAATCTGTCACCTTTTGGTCCCCTTGGAGACTAATGATTGACAGTTCTGGTAAACGTCGCAAGTATGCAATTTTGGCAAAACACTACCCAAACTAAAAAAAATTGACTTAAAAAGGTACCTATGATTTAAAATAAATGATACTAATAATTCATAATTAGTTTCTCCCCATTGCAACCGAATTGATGTGAGATGGTATGACTAAGAAAAGCGTTCTCGATGGTACTTAATCGTTAGATTTTTTTGGCACTGATGGTTTACTCTCACTGATGAACTACATTGAACATCGGTGCATTGTAACTTTGCAGTTTGTAGCTCTACATATCTTTATTTTATTTTTTTGCGTATGGATATCCTCATAATTCCTATTCCGAACTCGTACCGACTAAAACCACACAATGCAGTGCCCTTCAAAACACCAGCGGCTGGGTGCCCCGAGTAAGCCATTGCAGCATAGAGCAACACCATTTGGGAGGGGAGGCGCCTACTGAGACGTTCCTTCTGCCAAAGCGGGTCCCGTAAGGTTTACGAAGATGTATGTGTGTGTCTAGAATTATGAGTGTATTGTTCTGTTTGTGTGAGTTCCACAGTGACAGCCAATTTCTTTTGTAGTGGTGTGTATGAATACGATTTCACTCCGCAACATAGACAGACATAATATGTGTATAGAGAAAACATGCTGTCTACTCCCCTTGTATTGGTTGCGTTGCTCTATGATTGGCAGGCACAAAATTTGACAAGGTAAAAAACTATGGTTTTGAGTAATAAAACGAATTTTAATATAGCGTCTCTTGATTAGTTGCTAGCGTTCAATTAAAACTTTGCACACAGCAAGAAAATTGTTCGCATGTCATATTGAAGCTCGTTGAAAGCCTTAATATGCACATGGTAACCGATGAATTATAGTAACAGAGTTGATCGCAGCCCGTGAGTTATGTGACTTTGCATAGTCGATACGACATTGATTAATGATACGTACTGAGCGTTAGTTAGCCAGAAATAAGTAAGTTTTCAAACATTTTACATAATTACTTGTGCTCATAGAGTATATTGGCCCCGACATTATCGGTAGTAAGACTTTATTATTACATCTAAGTAATTTCACAGACAGTATTGGTGGTTAGAACGAATTATTTAGTTCATTAGATAAGGGTGCTAATTAAACGAACTTCTTTTTAATAGCATTATTGGCGTCCGAAAAAATACTTTGCCCCCCAAATTAATAGGTCAGCCACAATTAATGAGCGTCAGAATTTATAGATTATGGCCACCATTTAATTTCTTTATTAGCCACTGTTAATATAATTCAGCATCGTGATTATTTTTTAGCATCTAATTTTGTAACATGCATTCAAACAGTAAACTTCTAAATTATTAAAAAATGGCATCAAAAAAGACATCATTAATTAATATTGTAGCTTCTAATTTTCTAATTCAGCATGTTTAAAATGTAACTCGTCCCACATTAATGGATCATCAATGTTAAGTAAAATTGCCATCTAAAATCAAATTATGGCCACTAATATTACCTAAATAAAATAGCTAGAACCACTTGTAACCACTGACTCAGTCTTTTGTAAACGATCACTGCAGTAAGCAACTACCGCTATTGCTGGTGCTCGGATGAGTCCCAGCAATAGCGAGACCACTTTTGTAACATTTGATTTTCGAGAGTTTTTTCACGATTCACGATTAGCCGACTATGTGGGGTGGCATAAAGTAGTGGAAACGGACAAGCGAGTCCGTTTTAACACGGGAGCGTGGAACAGACCTTCGGGCATAAATGCTTTTATTTATTATTATGGGTTACCTGCAGTCTTTAATATTTAGATATTCTAATACAATACCTATGCATTCTAAGGAATACCTACCCCAGACCCTAGACGCCCCTTCCAAGCAATGTATGAAATGTTTTGAATAAGTATATGATTGGTCACATTTTGTCTAGGTATTGTACATAATTGCCAGGGATTGCATGGAATACCTGCTGGTCCACCAGCAATGTGTAAAATAAATAGGTCTTGGGTCCCCATAAAATTGTAAATACCGCAAAATTATAAACTAAAGAGAAATTGCAAATTGTAACATAATGCAAAATATCTAATTTATATGACATTTGGCGCCCGGCGGCCGCTGCCGCAGCATGATCGCTTCGCTCGCTTGCCTTTGCACATTAGTGGTCACTGTTTCAACCTAACCTAAAATTCGCAAGCAGCGAACAAACCTTCCATACTGTATATTTCATAAATTGCCTGCAAGTTTCAGATATTCTATAGAATGCCTAGACATTATACAGATTTCGGTCATTGACAATAGTAATATGTATACATGTAATACAGATTATAGAACTATAGACAGATAGCGCTTACCAAACAAAAAAGCAAGACTAAGAAAGCAAATATTAAACCCAAAAGTGATGATGAGTAATTTCCCATTAATAATGAAATTTATGACGACATTATCCACATGTTCACATTATGTATATAATATACTAAACTCAAAAGTGTATAATGTATTTTACACTTTTGAGTTTAGTATTTGCTTTCTTGTTCGGTAAGAGTAATCTGTCTTTAGTTACTAAATGATTATGAATATGCATTACTCTAATTGATGCAAATTCCAGGTCGCTGTCGTTTTTGCACTTACGTCAAACCTTGCAGTGGCTATTTTCACGAAAAAAGAATGTGATATATTTATTTTACATGCTAAGTTATAAAAACTGATGTTGTCTGTGGAGGCTTAAATTATATTTTTTTAAAGCTCTCGATTTGAAGCCGTGAAATATAATATGGTGATTATATGTAAAATATGTGGCTGAATTAGTAAATTAGGTGTTAATATATAATTACGCAGGATAAGTTAAAATAATTGTTGATCTTTATTTGATGCTTGTAACGGAATGTTTAGGTGACTTTGTAAAGAGGAAGAATTAGTATATTAGATTATTATACTATATTACTATACTAATTCATTTTCGGGTGGCTTAGTTATTAAATCAGAAGCTAAATGCCGTGGCCGATTAAAAATTTTGAGGCTCGGATTATCCACTAGATAACATGAAATCACCTATTAACACTGTCTTAGTCGGTAATGTTCCTCAATTTTTTTTTTTATTTATTACTTTAAAGATGATATTATTGTACAGACATGACTCGTTTCTATGATTTAATTAAAATTTGACCTTTTTGTAAAGAATCCCGAAAAGGGTGAAATAAACAAATCGCGAATTGGACCAACCGCGCCTAAAGGAATCGTCATCATCAAGGGTAATCCTGCGAAGTATTGTAAGCACTCACTTTAAAAAAAAACTTCAGTTTCAGCAACCCAAAACTCATCCCGAGGTAGTCGTAGGAGGCGACTAAGGAAACTCTTTCTCAAAAATATTCTATGTGTGTGTCAGTAAAATGACAATCGATAAGCCAAGTTGAAGGCCTTACCAGCGGCTTGAAAAATTTCAACTGCTGGTCGTCACGACCTGCCTGTCCATGTCAACACGGCAATAGACTCACCACCTCGTATGTGAGACATAGGGTGAAATGTGCGCGTATACTATGCCTCTGCCTGCCACTTCGGAGATAAAGGCCTTACTATATTAAATTTGTATAAATGTACATTCTGAGCTTTGTGGGTAGCAGACATTGTTTAACCCTTATACGACGCTTTTTGTAAAGTTGTAGGTAGGTTCTTGGGATTTACCGAGGTCATGTTGCTGTATTGGATCTGCCACATCAAAGAGACCGAGAGCTATCGAGTTTGTGACATTATGATAAGAAATATTTGTCTTACTATACTTTACCTGACATTATTCTGGCTTTAAGGTTGAAGCGCTCGTGGCCCCGCGGACTCTGTTCTGTAAACAATCACTGCAGTAAGCAACCTTCACTATGGCCGGTCCATGGATGGGTGACCATCCATGTGATCACTTAGTGACATTTATTTGAGCGTTTCCGTGCTTCGGAAGGCACGTTAAACCGTTGGTCCCGGTTGCCAATAAAAATGGCAGTCGTTAAGTCAAGTTGAAGACTTTATTTCAACAGCAGGCAGTCACAACCTGCGCCTGTCCATTTAAACACGGCAATATGGCTCACCACCTACTACGTGGGACAAATTATAAAAAAGGTGGCTTCGGGGATAAAGGCGTGACCATTATGTATGTATGTATGTTAAGGTTGAACTCGCTACCGGTGACGAGCGGTGCGGTCACAGCACGTAATTCAATCGATAGCACGCATATAAATGACAGCACATGATTAAATATTACGAACAGACTGAATTCTAGGTACTTGTTTTAGTTTTGCTTCAGAAAACAGTATCTATTTAAGGCCAATATCTGTTAATAGTAGTATGTACCCCAGACTGTTTTGGGCCCCTACATTAAAGTGATATACTGCGTTTCTTCAAGAAGCATGCCTTCCTCTTAGTGAATATTGTATCCCTCTAAAGAGAAAAGCTTCATAACAAGGGTATTAGGCAGTACACACCTTTATTATTATGGTTTCATACAGTTGTGTGAATCTGTGTACCCCTTCAGAGACAAAGTCGTGACTGTTGTCAGAGTCTTCACATCAGCCTTATCATAATTTTGTCGTTAAAACGTATCACGCAAATAAAATAACTTTCTTAACTCTACAAATGTTTGTAAGAACATATTAAATAAAAAAACGTTGCATTGAAATTCCTTGCCCGGTTTTAAAATTTAAGTGGAAAATTTTCCAATATTTCGCAATAAAGGTTTTCAAATACCAGATAAATACGGTCGAATGATTTTGATCAGTTCGCTGCAGATTTTGTTTCAGGCAAAATGAAACTTGATTCTCTGATAATATTGTAATATTTACTGTTATATCTATTTTTAAACAAACTTTGTATATTTATGATGGACAGATATTATATTATTTGTTTCTAGTAAAGCTTCAAAGTATTGTTTTCAGTGCCAATGGCTCACAGAAAAATAATCTTCCTTGTTGTACGCGCCTTTGAGAAAAGGGAATAGACATTTGTTATCAAAATATTGTAACCATTGAATTGTGTATTCATTAAACTGTGATGCTCCGATGGAAGTTTTCGAATTAAATGTCATCACGCTTTTGGTTTGCTTAAAGCAGAAACTGGATGCGGAAAGCATAGTATATTATATTTAGGTATATATATATATATTTTCTTTCCTATTCTTTGCTATTATGCTTGTGGACATTCTCACACAACATCATCTTGCCCATATTAAGTTAATATAAGCCTGTGCTATGGGATCAGAACGACTGATATACATACTTATAGATTTCTAAATACAAACATTATACACAGGTAACACCCAAACACCGAAACAAACATTTGTGGATGACTTCAATATTTGGACCGCCCCGGGAATCGAATCCAGGACCTTAGCGCGGCAGGCGGTATCGCTACAGATTGCGCCACTGAGGCAGTAGGTACTATTGTGACGTAAAATTGGGAAGTGCTTAAGATACAGCAGAGGACTGCTAAAAGATTTGACGATTTCGGAGTGGTTGAGAAGCTCAGTTATTCAGAGCGTTGCCCTTGCCCTTGCCAAACAAAGGCTGTCAGTGAAATTTTGAACCATGTCTAAATTTTATAAAATTTAATTTTATAATATATAAAATTTAAGTAGGCATTATAATGAAAAAGTTAACATAGTAGTTATCCAATTTATTTAATTTCCACAAAATTCCATACTGAATGTGTTCATATTACAGGATTTAAAGCTGGTTTCGTTTTCAATCTGAAAGCTTTCCGGGTTTTAGGGATGAATGCCTTCCAAATATAGTATAGATATCATCAATTGAGACCTTTTCTGGTTGATTTATTTCGTTTATTAATTCTACTAGAATAACTTGGTTATTAAATATATTGGGATTATATTCTAAAAGAAATTTAAAAATAAGGGGGTTTGAATTAGTAGAATAACATACTTCATCTTTTTGAGGACAAATTGTCAGTGGAGTATTTAATAGAATTCGAATAGATCAAAAATCGCAGACATGATACCAAGAGATTTAACACTTTTGAAAGTTACATTCAATAAACCAACTTTTAATCACGATTCAAGTTACATTCAATAAACCAACTTTTAATCACGATTCAAAACTATTTGTTTTCTTATAATTCAATCGCTTCACGAACAAGTTTTAAAATAATTATACGAAACAGTTTTGTGGTACACGTATTAATTAGTATTCTGTAATTTTGACCAAGTTTTATTGCGAAGTACCAGAAGTATTAGAAGTCGGGTAACATCTATTTAATATAAAAAGTAAACGCAGGTCAAGGGTAAATTACCTCAATTGCAGATTTCCGTAAGAATTTTTTTCCCAGCAGACCATAAAGCATGTTAAATATTCAAGTTGTTTACGACTGTACTGTCTCTTTTGCAACTCGTATAATATACCCATACATTCGCCGAAAATGTAACATCATTCAAGCTAGGTGAGAATTCGAAATGATCATTGTTTACAAACACTTCCTCTTTTGAATAAAATTATATATTAATGTAAGAAGTTTATGATTCAGTAAAGCTATCCTTGTTTAGCGTTGAAATGCTGAAAAGTGTGAAGTAAACGGCAGATAACCTATTTTTCTTAAGGTGTTGACAGTTTATGTATTTATCGTACTCATCTCAACTTTTGAAACTAATTAGGTAAGGTGCCTATATTATTATTGTAATCCTCTATTTAACTTTGTATCATTTACTTGTTCCAGGTAACAACAATTTTTTATTCAAGACTCTTAGATATATACTGTAAGTATGTATGTTAGATAAAAATAAAACAAAGCAATTATTCATTTTCGATGCTGATAATAATATGAAATTAAAGCAATGTCACCCTATATTTGGCTCTTATGTCCCCTTATATTTCATACACAAGTTATTATATCGTAGGTAGATCCAGCATGCTACTTTTAGAAAAGATCTTTTTTTCTTACTGATGACTCTCCCAGCTCAGTATACCTTATTTACCACTTTACTACATTACCTTATTCAGTATATTTACACATATACGTACCTTATCAAATTTCTTTACAAATATTTATAGACAAATAAACCAATGAAGTACACCAACTTTATACTAGGAAAATACAACAGAATTTTTTAAATCAATTTTTATATTTTGTTCCTAGTTCTCTGCTCTGTTCTCTTAGTTTGATCTTAGATTGCTATCTCTTTATAGCAGATGAACGGCATTCTAAAGGAAACTTATATCCTGCCATCGATTAAAATGTGTTTTTGTGGTCTATAAAATGTCCTCCCCACCCCAGCCTCAACTACTATACACCTATATACATATATATATATAACCCTAAGTATACCGAGGGCAATGCCGGGTGACACATAAATAATTTCAGAACTACCATTAACATTCTTTTTTCAACATAAAATTCAGAACATTTTTTTTTTTTCAAAATTTGCCTTAATTCGTATTGGTTCATCAACCAATCAAATCAGCCTATGGCAGTTCATTGCTGGACGTAGGCATCTCCCAAATAACGCCACAATACACGTTCATGCGTCTTCCGCATCCTGTCACTCCCTGCGTCCATTTCCAGGTATTCAGTTCATCTGGCGAAGGGTCATCCTTCTCTACGTGTACCAAGTCACGATCTTCACTACAAAACACGTTTGCTCTGTCGGTACTCTGCGAGTTACGTCGAGCACTCTAATATTAATATTGGTGCATAGCGGTGTAAACTGCCGCATAAAAATAGTGTTGCAAAAAATATTTCCTATTCCTAGTATGTCGCGAGGCCATAAAGTTACACAAAGATTATACTTTTCTAAGAATGAGACAAAACGATGTCAAATTCGGCACGGGGCACTGCTTCCGTTTTGTAATACGTTTCCCACGATTGCGAGACGTCTAGAACGATATCTACCCTCGTTTTCAATTTCCGTGACATTGAGCTTACACAGTTAAGTTATTTCATTTCATAAAAGAAGATTTCATCTACGGAATAGAAAAACTAATTAAACGGGAAGAATTACGAAATGTTTTTTTCATATTCTCCCGTTTTGTTATTTTTTTTGGAATTTTATACTTTAGGTCAATTAAAAAATTCTGTCGGTTTAAATTTATAAAATAAAACTATAAGTACATACAAGTTAAATAAAAGTGTCTGTTTGTAGTTCTTAAAAATATATTCTTCGCGTCTGTTCTCTCTTTAAAACCCAAGGATTTTAAGTAGCAAATAGCTGTTGATATAAGATTCCAAAGGAGCGGAGCAGTAATCATCGAAGTATACTTACTGATGGCAATGCTGAGGGACACACAAAGTCGTGTAAACTAGGCAACGGTTTGTCTAAACAATCTAATTCTTGACTCAATTCAAAATTGTCGCTCTATGTTCTGTTAGTGTACCTATTTTTATACACTGTGTACATCATAGTTCTAAATTTCAACTATTGCTATTATTATTATTTTGAAATAAAAAGATATTAAGAGCTTTAGTCGAACAACAATTTCGTCGAAGAAAAAATCATTTATAATTAAGATATAAGCAAGAATTTTAATTTATTCGTTATCATTTGTGAGTGAAGTACCTGACCTGAATTACGTACTTACAAGGAGAATTATGTTAAAACTTTTGAATAAATCAAATAAACTACATTTAAATCAAGATCAGAAGTGCAGCTGGTCTTTATTCTTCCCTGATTTACGTCCTTGTTAGCTATTAAACGTAATACGAAGTTGTTTGTTTCCACGATACAGCTTTATTGCTCGTCAGATCCGGGTTCTTCATATCATTTTACGGGTTCGTCTTATTAATCAATAGGTACTAATATTATAATTGACTTTGTTGTATCTATACTACATTGTTGTATTGATGTCCTAGACATAACTTGGAACTAACACATTCAGTGTCGATGACCTGCTTATAAAAGTTTCTTCGTAATCAGCCCTACACTAAACCGCAAGATATATTTCATAATATTCATCACTGAATTTCGTTTCTTAAAAAAAACTTTAAACAGGACGTTTTGCGAATAATAATAATATTTTAAAGTTTTAAAAACACTTTTTAAAAGTTTGAGCACAATTAAAAATCAATAAATAGTAATTTTATAAATTTTCTGTGCAAAATGCAACATTTTGTGTAAAGAACTACACAAAAAAAGAATTAGATTGCTTGAAAACAGAGACTCTCACTCACAATGTACGCTCGGCCTAAAGACGTGATAAATATAAATTTATGTTTATTATACAAAATACATTGAAACATTAACGTCGTAGGTAAATGTTACACATGTTAATCAGCCCATTTATTTACACATTTTTATAATAAATGGTAAAACAGAACACAGTGTAGATAAATGATGACAGATTGCCGAAATTTAACAAAATTGTGTGGTAAACTTCGAAGATAAATATCTAGTTGAAGCATCTGAGAAAATAAATGTGTTTCGTCCCAGCACGAGATCTTGAAACTTCTTGTCCATTATTTAGTTTTGTTGAGAAAATATGTGAATAATAAAACTACTTGGGTATATCCGAAGGGGAAAAAAGAATGTAATACATTTTTAATATGACATAATTGACCTTCTCGAAGTCTGGGCAATTTGTTAGAAAATATATAAGGTAACTTCTCAAAGAGAACGACACTGTTTGATATTTCGGAGGTTTATTATGATTTTCAGTTCCTAGATTTTATAGACTGAATCACTCGATTTTGTCTGATCGTTGTACTTTCAAATAAATTACCTTACGAGTATTTGATTTTCAATTCCACTGTAGGCTTCATAAAATTTATATTTAAAGATATAAATAATTTATGTTACCTTTAATTACTATAATGTTTATAATTTAGGATTTCTCTATTAACAAATTAGATATAAGTTATTATTGTAGAGGTATTTTAATAAATAATAATTAAAACATGTCAAAAATAATAATTAATGTTATAAATACTTTAGGAGCATTTTCATCAGCAGTTTTATAAAATACTTATACTATTTCTATAACAATTCATTGTTCACGAAAACTAAAATGATTACGTGTTGCCCTTGAAATACCTGTTAATGTTCAGTGTCTGTTCAAACAGTGCAAGTAAAATTGATATTAATTGGTTCTCATGATATATAAGTACCGTTAATAGTAGCGTGTTGATAGTTTGAATACACGCATATAGTACCCACTTAACCGAAATATGAAAAAAATAAGATAAGTGTAAGTAGAACTCTAGCACGGAGGGTTCTCTGCCAAATAATCACGTTTTACTGTATGGAACCACCCCTTTAAAACATTTTTTCAGATTTTTTGTATTTTTGTTAAAGTGGCACCAGAAATACATGATGACAGTGAAGTCTGGGTGATAGGGTCCCGATTTTAGGGTCCCGTAGCTAAATGGCAAAAAACGGAATCCTTATAGATTCCTCATGTCTGTCTGTCGTCCGTCCGTATGTCACAGCCACTTTTCTCTGAAACTATAAGGCCTATGCTGTTGAAACTTGGTATGTAGATGTATTCTGTAAGGTTATATATTAAAATACCAGAAATCAGGATGCCTTTACTTAGAATGTATCAGCCCAAAATACCCGAAATCGAAATAACTTAATATTCAAAATACCTTAATCCAGTACACCTTACCGTACAATGTCTAAAGTTAAAATACATATAATCATTATATCAGAATTCAAAATTCAAATTTTCAATTTACCGTAAATTACAAAACCAAAAATAGAATCCAATGTGTCACTGTCATAACTGCGTAAAATGTAATACATAATTATATTTTATCTTTCATTGTGAGCTACCCTCACAATGAATGATAAAATATGTGTGTATATCTTCTCTCAAAACGCAACTCGATGTGTATCGAACGTAACTATTGTTTCATTTTAACTATAAATAAATAAAATAAAATAAAATTTATTCCCTTTGAAATTTTTAAAAAATTATTTAGGTTTGTCAAAATTTTTGTGACTCTACCGGGGGTTCGGAAATGCTACAGACTGAGAAGAACACCCCAAGAAACTCAGTCCGGTCCCTCTTATTCATCTTAGTATCTAATACAGTTTTTTTTTTAAATGTAGAAAGGAGCAATTCGTGTCACTGCCAGGCAGTCTTGTCTTCTAGAAAGTCTTTAATGCTATAATAAGCTTTCTGGCACAATTTAAGTTTTACTAGTTTTTTAAATTTATTAACTGACAAACCTGTTATGGCTGTCGGCAATGTATTGTACATTCGAATACAATTGCCCGCAAAAGAATTGCTTATTTTATTAAGCCTAAATCTAGGTACAGCCAATTTATTCTTATTTCTTAAGTTTAGGTTATGGATATCACTATTTTTAATAAATTTACTGTTATTTTTATGAGTATATAATAAGTTTTCATATATGTACTATGAATACACAGTAAGGATGTTGATATCCTTAAACTTTTCTCTTAATGACTCCCGAAACCCCATACCATAGATAGCCCGGACAGCCCTTTTCTGCAACACAAAGATACATTCGATGTCGGCAGCGTTACCCCATAATAGTATGCCATAGGTCATGACACTGTGGAAATAGCTAAAGTAGACAAGACGCGCTGTTCTAATGTCTGTCAGTTGTCGGATCTTTTTAACGGCATAGGCTGCAGAGCTCAGTCTGCCCGAGACTTTCTCGATATGAGGCCCCCACTGCAAGTTGGAGTCTAACTTTATGCCCAGAAAGACAGTTTCATCGACCAATTCTACTTGATCATCCCTAATCCTAATACTGGTGTTAACGAGCCTAACATTTGGCAAGGTGAATCTAATACATTTTGTTTTAGTTTCGTTTAACAATAAATTATTAGCGTTAAACCAGTGGACTACCCTAGAGAGGGCATTGTTTACTTCGTCAAGATCGCGTTGTCCACGTTCAACTTTAAATATTAAAGATGTGTCATCAGCAAACAAAACTACCTCATGATCGTCTCTTATAAGGTGAGGGAGATCATTTATGTACACTAAAAAAAATTTAAATAAAAAATAGAACCGACTTCATACAAATCCTTAAAAATAAAATTTACCTAGCACATTGTAATATGTATTTTGATTTATCAGATTTTATTCAACATCATATTGAAGTCGGCGCCAAGTAAACCCATAGGTTTAGGTAGGTATTATTAATGGCACCAACTTCAATATTATATTGAATAAAATCAGATAAATCAAAATACATATTACAATGTGCTAGGTAAATTTTATTTTTAAGGATTTGTATGAAGTCGGTTCTATTTTTTATTTAAAATTTTTATTTTTTAATTTTAAGTGACGGATGGACCGAAAAGTATTTCTATCTAGGTGTAAAGTTCTCATCAACACAAATCAATCAAGCCGAAACACAAGGTAACTGCTGTAAATCGTTAAGGAATTCCCTCGACTGTCTTTCGGTTCCATCATCAGATCGACTCCAGACCTTCATTAAATTTTAGTACCTACATTAAAGCACTTAATCAAAAAGTTAACAATCGCACTAGTTGTCCCTACAATTTTCGGTGGTTGCCCTCGATTTCTCCTGGATCCCAGCATCAGATCCTGATACCCTGGATATGGGACCACCTCAGAAGTAGCCTCTTTCAAACAAAAAAAGAATTTTTAAAATCCATCCATAATTGGCGCCGCTATCGCGTAACATACATACAAAAAAAAAAAAAAAAAAAAAACATAGCGTACGAATTGAGAACCTCCTCCTTTTTTGAAGTCGGTTAAAAATAGAAAAGGTCCCAGAATTGAACCCTGAGGCACCCCCATTGTTACAGCAGAACCATTTGACTGTTTACCATTTATAACTACTCTCTGTACTCTAAGGTAAGAACTAATTAAATCCAAGGCCGTCCCCCGGATTCCATAATGATCAAGTTTTTTAATTAAAGTCTGATGCTGGACGCAATCCAAGGCCTTAGATAAGTCGCAGAATACACCATAAGCATCATACGACTCCTCCCAGGCCTCATATATACACTCTAACAATTTGATTCCAGCATCCGTGGTAGACCGACCGCGCGTGAAACCGAACTGTTTAATAAGGAATAGTTTATTTGTATTAAAATGATTTTGCATTTGATTAAGCATTACCTTTTCAAAGATTTTACTAAACGTGGGTAGTACAGAAATAGGACGAAAATTGGACGGATCTGAGGTGCTACCCGATTTAAACAGAGGAGTTATTTTACTAAACTTCATTAAGTCAGGAAACACACCACTATCAACACAATTATTAAATATTATTGATAATTCAGGGGCAACCATTTCAATTAACGAATTAACTAAATGTACAGAAATTCCCCAGAGGTCAGCAGTTTTCTTAATATTTAAAGATTTAAAAGTTTTTATGACAGTGTGTATACTAATTTTACTGAATTTGAATATTTCATTACAGCAAGGAACATTTGCTTTTAACAAGGATTCTGCTATTGGGGTAGAAGAACCTAGGGCTCTGGTCAAATCTACTGGAATTCGAGAAAAAAATTGTTCAAATTCGTTAGCGACTTCGGCATCTGTTGTAATTATGTTACCATTTGCTTTAAGTTTAAAATTATTATCATTCGATTTTGCTTGGCCTCTTTCTGCGTTAATTATTTTCCAAGTAGATTTAACTTTGTCTACACTATTGAGAATTTTATTACTTATATACTTTCTTTTGGCTGCTAAGCAGTTTGCTTTAAACTTTTTTGAATAAGTTTTAACATAATTTAGAAATTCATCTGTTCTATTAAGCTGTCTTTCTGAGTATAGTTCATACAGTTTTTGTCTACTTTTATGTATATCCTCAGTGGCCCATTCACTGAAGGCTGGCCTATCACCGATTGTGACTTCCTTAGACTTGAATATGGAGTTGAACTCATTGTAAAAGGAATCAAAAAATAACTTATACATTACATTTGGATCTAAGCCAGTGTCTAAAAATGGAAGTTTATTGCGAAGTCCAACTCGCATACGTTCCAAGCGGTCACTAGTTACTGGTCTACATAATATTTTACGTCTTTTAACTTTTTCTCTTGTGATCTTGAAAGATGCTATTTGCCCAGTATGATCAGATTTTATCTTATTAATAATACTCTTACTTTCTGGCAACATATCACTGTATATATTGTCCAGACAAGTAGCTGTTGTATCACAATATCTAGTAGGCTCTAAAAATAAATTAGTGAGATTGTGTGATTTAAATAAATTTAAGATATCATTGGTCTGACGCGTATTTATAAGTATATTAACATTAAAATCACCGCACACTATTAGGTGTTTATTAGTTTTTCCAAGTTTAAATAGCACTTTATCCATTACTTCCTCAAACTCACAAAAGGGTGAGACTCCAGGTTTATATACGCATACTACTATGAATTGCTCCAATTCTACGCACGATATTTCAACTGTACACTCTACAGAGAGGGACACAACATCTTTCCGTTCCTTATATTTTAATTTCTTATTTAATAAAATCAACGAACCCCCCCGTGTTGTGTTGACCCTGCAGAACGCACTACCAACCCGGTGACTACTGAAACTGAACATGAGCTCATACTCCTTACGCATATGTTCTGTAAGACAAACAATTTCAATATTTTCTGAGCTCATGAACAGCTCCAATTCAAACTCTTTGACCTGTGTTAATGTTGCAATATTATAATGCACCAGGCTGATGTAATTTACATTTTTTAATTTAGTTTTGTTCGGAGGACAGTTTCCGATAAAATTGCGGTTTGCAATTAAATTTAACTCTATTAATTTACAATTTTGGCTAGAGGGTAATTCCTCTGTTGTCCCAGCAGTTAATTTAAATTACTTGGAACAGATTCCAAAGTCCTAAATCTACTCTGCTCAAATAAAGCAGTTTTGTCAGCCAAGTTTTTGGCTACAGAATAAAAATAATTAAATAGCAAACTTGCTATTTGTCTTTTATAATATTTGGGTAGACAGTACCTACCCTTGTGATTATTATAGACTATAAACTTGCTATGTGACAAATTTGTGTTAAATACAGAATTAAAGTCAATTATATTAAATTTATTATTATACTGACTTATTAAATTTAAACGTAAATTCATCTTATATCTAAATGAATTTTCCGAATCTGGCACGCGAGCTCCAATCTGTTCAGAAGGAGCTAGAATGGATGAAGCGGCAGGCCAGCGCCGCTCCCCCTCCCCCGTCAATGACACGTGAGGAAATCATGTTCGTCATTGACGCGCGCTTCGGAGGGGTGGAAAACAGGCTCCTGCCTGAGCCCCGGTTGCGTCCACCTCTTGCAGCGGACGCTCGCAACGCAGCCCGCAGTGCCGCTGCGGCTGCTGAGACTCCTCTCGGTCCTTCCACGGGCCCTGTCGTCGGCGCCTCTGCGCCTCCACGCCCTAAGGGCAAAAAGACCTCTGGCGCCCCTGCCGTCACGCAATCTTCTGCCGTCCCCTCCACATCTGGGGTGGAGGTGACGGACATGGATGTTGTCGAGGCCACTCCGCTGGCTCCTTCCTCTTCTGCCCCAAGCCAGGGGAAGAGGAACAGAAAGAAGAAGAGTGCTGCGGCGCAGGAGGTGGAGGCTGCGCGCAGGGAGCGCCAGACGGCCACAACTGCCGAAACAGCACCCGTGACCCTGGCTCCAACCGAGTCGTGGAGCCAGGTCACGAAAAAGAAGATGGCGACAGGTCCGGCGAAGGTAAAGACGCCGGCCAAGTCATCCGCTAAGGCGCCCGCGAAGCCCGTCGCGAAAAAGAGCGTCCCGAACCTCCGCGCCCCGCGAACCGCAGCGGTAGTAATAACGCTGCAGCGGGAAGCGGAAGGGCGGGGCGTTACATACGCCGAAAAGCTTGCCGAGGCTGAGAGGTCGATCGACCTCAAAAGCCTCGGCATTGACGGGCTGCGCTTCCGCACTGCGGCCACTGGGGGTCGCATACTTGAGGTGGCGGGTGCGGATAGGGGCGCGAAAGCGGACGCCTTGGCGTCGAAGCTAAAAGAGTCCCTCGGCGACGACGTTCACATCGCCAGGCCGGAGAAGTGCGCGGAGCTGCGCATCTCCGGTCTAGGCGACTCAGCAACGAAGGAGGTTGTGGCGCGGGTGGTGGCGGACGTTGGAGGCTGCGCCACCACCAGCGTCATCGTTGGAGATATCGCCCGCCAGGCAGGCAGAGAGGGCACGGCGTGGGTGAAGTGCCCAGTCGCGGCGGCCAAAATTATAACGGATGGCCGCGCCCTCGTGATCGGCTGGACCCGCGTCCGTGCGGTCCTCTTGGAGGCCAGGCCGCAGCGGTGCTTCCGCTGCTTAGACGTGGGGCATGTGGGGGCCAAGTGCGCTGCGGGTATCGACCGCAGCGCCCTCTGCTTCAGGTGTGGGCAGCCCGGCCACAAAGCGGCCGGCTGCAGTGCAGAGCCCAACTGCCCCGTGTGTGCTGCGGCGGGAGAGGCCGCTGCGCACCGCCTGGGCGTCAAAGTCTGTCTGGCGGCATCGAAAAAACGTTCGCGTCGTCGCCGAGGTGGTGTCAGTGGGAGGCGGGTCGGGCCGGTCGCGGACCCCGCTCCCACTCAACAAGTAGTGGAGGAGATGGACACCGCCCAAACCTAGATGTCAAACTCGAATTTCTCGATCCTGCAGGCCAACGTCAGGCACTGTGCTGCGGCCCAGGATGTCTTGCTCCAGTCCGTAGCACAGTGGCAGACGACCGTGGCTGTAGTCGCCGAACCGTACGTAGTCCGTGCCCGTGATGATTGGGCCGGCGACTGCGACGGTGAGGTGGCTATCGTCTCCCAGCGGGGCGCATTTGACAAAGTGTCAAAAG
Source organism: Miltochrista miniata (assembly GCA_933228765.1). Classification (NCBI taxonomy): domain Eukaryota; kingdom Metazoa; phylum Arthropoda; class Insecta; order Lepidoptera; family Erebidae; genus Miltochrista; species Miltochrista miniata. Next base: position 12,290,519 of record OW121759.1, on the reverse strand, counting down.
GACGAATGTGCGTCCTCGCGCTGCTGGGAGACGCTGCAGTGATTGGGGTGTATTGTCCGCCCAGGAAGACCCGTGCTCAATTTGAGCAGTTACTCGTTGAGCTCGGGGCTCTTGTGGCAGAAGCACACCCCACCCCGCTCATCGTCGCCGGGGACTTTAACGCCCACTCTACGGCGTGGGGATCTCCGGCGACGGACTTGCGGGGCGAGTTGGTCGGGGAATGGGCGGTGTCTAATGGCTTGGTGTTGCTCAACCAGGGGGCGGTCCACACGTACGTGGGGGAGACCGGGAACAGGTCTATTGTAGACCTGTCCTTCGCCAGTCCTAGCTTGGCGAACCACGTGCGTGGCTGGAGGGTGGTGACAGATGTGGAGACGATGTCGGATCATCGCTATATACGATTCGACATCGTCTCCCCCGCCCTAAGGACACAGGATCGTCCCCTAGCCGGTGAGGGCCCACGGTGGCGTATCAAGACGCTAGACCGGGAACTGGCGAAAGAGGCGGCCATCGTCGAGCGGTGGGCCGCGTTTGGCGGAAGCCCGGACGTGGACGCGAGGTCGGAGCGGCTGTCTGAAGCTCTGACTCGCGTCTGCGATGCGGCGATGCGGAGGGCAGGGCCAGTCCCACCGCGGCGGCGAGTGTACTGGTGGAACGACGACCTGTCGGGGCTGCGTGCTGAAAGTCACGCAGCCCAGCGGCGGTACACTCGCTACCGCGGTCGGAGAGATAGGAACCCTGTCCTCGAAGAAGAACTGCGCGCCGTATACCGGGACGCCCGAGCGGCCTTTCGCTCGGCGATAAAAACCGCAAAGGAGGACTCGTGGAAAGCGTGGCTCGAGACGCTAAATCAGGATCCGTGGGGGCGCCCGTATAAGGTCGTGAGCGACAAACTCCGGCCTTATGCACCCCCACTCACAAAATCCCTCGAGCCCGCTTTCCTCGGGCAAATCGTCAGTTCCCTCTTCCCTGCGCGGGAAGTGTGGGTCCCACCACGAATGGCAGCACCAAGCCGTGCGCCGGCAGACACTGAGGCGATTCCGCCCGTGTCCGATGTCGAACTGGGGGCGGCGGTCCTCAAGCTCCAATTGAGGAACCGCGCCCCTGGCCCGGACGGCATCCCAGGGCGGGTCGTCGCCCTGATCATGCCGGCGTTTGAGGAGGAGACGCTGTCCCTCATGTCTGAGTGTTTGGCGTCGGGTAGAGTTCCGCGAAATTGGAAAACGGGGAAGCTCGTGCTGTTGAAGAAGCACGGGCGCCCCGCCGAGTCGCCGTCGGCCTACCGCCCAATTGTTTTGCTCGGCGAGATGAGCAAGCTCTTTGAGCGGGTGCTCGCTGCTCGTCTCGTCGGGCACCTGGAGGGGGCGGGGCCCAACTTGAATGACGGCCAATACGGATTTCGTCGCGGACGATCTACCCTCGACGCCATCTCCCGACTGAGGGACAGCGTCCGAGAGGCGGTCGATCGGGGGGAGGTGTTGTTGGCGGTGTCGCTGGACATCGCGAACGCCTTCAACACCATCCCCTGGCCGACGATCGCCGAGGCGCTGAGGTACCACAACGTTCCGTGGTACCTCAGGCGCGTCCTTGCGGACTACTTCGTGGACCGGGCCATTTCTTATCCGACCCGGTCGACCGTAGTCCGCAGGGAGATGTCGTGCGGTGTCCCACAGGGGTCGGTTCTTGGTCCGCTCCTGTGGAACATCGCATACGACTGGGTCTTGCGCGGTGCCACTCTTCGGGGGGTCGGCGTACTCTGCTATGCCGACGACACCCTGGTTACCGCGCGGGGCCCAGACTTTCGAGACGCGAAGGTCCTGGCCACCGCGGGCGTTGCCCAGGTGGTCAGCCGCATCAGGGCGCTGGGACTCCAGGTGGCCCTCGAAAAGTCCGAGGCCGTCTTCTTCTACGGGCCTCGGCGGAGGGCCCCTCGAGATTCGGTGATTGTGGTGAGCGGCACCCCCATCGCTGTCGGGGAGACCATTAAATATCTTGGACTGGTCCTCGACAGCCGATGGGGGTTCGTCGAGCACTTCCGGCGTTTAGCGCCTAAATTGATGTCTTACGCCGGAAGACTGGCGAGGCTGCTCCCCAATCGGGGGGGGCCTGGAAGTGCGTGTCGCCGTCTTTACGACGGTGTAGTACGCTCCAAGGCGCTCTACGGAGCGCCAATCTGGTCGGACGCCCTCTGCGCCAAAAACATCCCATTGCTGCGGAGACCGCAGCGAGTGATTGCGCAGAGGGCGGCGCGGGCGTACTGCACCGTCTCTTACGAGGCGGCGTGCCTAATTGGCGGGAGCCCCCCCTGGGATCTCGAGGCTGGAGTCCTTAAATTTGTGTATGAGGAAAGCGCCCTGATGCGTAGGAATGGAGGTCGGCCGCTTCCGGACGAGATCGATCGCTTGAGACAGTTGGCTCGCGATGATCTCTTCCGGAAGTGGGCCGTTCGATTGGAGGAGCCCTCTGCGAGCGTGCGGCTCGTGGGGGCTGTTCGGCCCGTCCTTCGGCCTTGGGTTGAGAGGGCGCACGGAGCGCCGACGTACCACCTCACCCAGCTCCTCACAGGTCATGGCTGCTTCGCGAAATACCTGTGGGAGGTGGCAGGGGTGGAGTCTAACCCCGTGTGTCACCACTGCCCAAGTGGCGCCGTGGACTCGGCGGAGCACACACTCGCCGAGTGTGCGGCGTGGGACGGGCCGCGGGTCGCCCTCACGGGCCAAATCGGTGTCGATCTGTCGCTGCCGGCCGTGGTACGAGCCATGGTCGGCAGCCAAGAGTGTTGGGCCGCCGTCACCTCGTTTGCTTGCGAGGTGATGGCGGCCAAAAGAGAGGAGTTGCGGGTGCGGGAGCGTGCTGGTGAGACGCTCCCGCCCCGCCGTCCGGTCCGAGGGCGCCGCATGGCGGCTTTTATGCGCGCCCCGGACTAATTGTCGTACCGGTGGACGGAGGTCGGGGGACCCCGCCCACCGATGATTGTTTGGCGGAAGGCACCTCCCCGTGTTCCGGAGGTGCCTTCGGAGCCGCCCGCTCGGCTGCTCTCCACTTGAGAGCAGTGCGATGCGGGCTTGAATTCTTCAGCTCCTTAGGGAGCTCCGGGGGAGCCGAGCATCTGGCTCCCCCGAGGAGAGCCTCAAATTTTACGGGGCAACCCTGCCGGGCCGACGTGAGTACTATTACATAACCTTCGGTCCGGCAAAAGGGTGAGTCGGAACACCGCGGGGTTTAGTGGGTAGGACGGTCCCTTCTTTCGGGACCGGTGAGTCCCACACACCGTCCCAGCTACCCCCGTAGCTGGGATGACGGTGCCTAAATGCATTCCCCGCATCAACAAAAAAAAAAAAAAAACCTTTTATAAATGGAAGTGTGAACATTACAACTTGTATGACATTTAAGTTTTAGATGTAATTCATGTATAGGGACAAATCATCATTGCTAATTTTCCCCCTGTTTGCACAGAAAATTATTATTTTACTGTTAGCTTCAAATTTATATTCTAATATCTTTTGCATAATACCACTTAATGAAGCACCCGGATAGCAATTATTAATAACCGAGTAATAACTTGAATTTGAGTTTTGTTTTAAAAATGAACTTAGATTGGTACCAATATCATCACTAAATACAATTAATTTAGTACAACTATTACTATTATTTACACTGTCACACAATATATCCACTGATGTACTGGGCGAGCATGTGGTAATGGGAGCTAGGGGCTCAGCGGTAACCGGTTCGCCCTGGGCCTCCACCGGCTCAATTGCTTTAGGGCAGTTAATATTGCATAAGTGGTCATTTAGGAAACAATTAAGGCGCTCAGTGTTATCATTTGATGTTTTGAGTACCTTGTCTATTGTTAAAGAACATTTAATAAAGTCCTTAAGGGACCATTCATATTTTTTAGTCATATATTGTAGCTCAAATTGCAAACTTTGTATTTTTGACTCTAATTATTGTGTGTCAGTGCAATATTTTAAATGGCTTTTTTCTAGTTCTAACATCGACAATTTAGCTTGTTCTCTAAATTTTACACAAGAACCTATATTTTTACACTTCTTGATTAACATTTTATGGAATTTTAATTGCTTTTTTGATTTTTGTATGAACTTTTTAATTTTTAGATATTTTTTTAGTTTATTTCTGCTGCAAAACAAAACCGACTTGTCCTGTTGATATGGACTGTCACCTGTAAGATCTATAGTAGTCAAGTCCAGGTTTTGAGAATTTGCAGAAGGAATAAACTGCGGGATACCAGTCATTAACTCACTAAAAAGATTATCCGTTTGGTGGGCAGTAACTTTCTCAGCAGCTTCTTCCAGGTGTGAGATCTGTCCCTGGGCATCCCTTAGCTCCTGTTCCAGAAAGGTAGTCCTCCTTAAGGTTTTCTCATACTCGTCACTGCACTCTTGGAACCTATCTACAATTGACTGAAGGTGGTCCCGCTCCGCAACAATGTCATCATAACTAACATGAAGTCTTGATAATTCGCATTTTAATTTTTTTGTGTCATTCAGAGCGTTTATCAATAGATTTTCATTTTCCTCTCTTTCCTTTTCCAACTGTACACAGAGCTCCGTTTTAGATTTAAGCTCCAGCAACACCAACTGAAGTTTGGGCTCTTCCTGCTGGCGGCCGAGAGCTCTGCGACTACGGGTATTCATATTATTAATAAGTAAGTGCAATTAAACGCGAATTAAATGATGGAGCTCCTTGTACAGTTTATGGTAAGAAGTAACAAGGTTATGTACCGGCAATAAATTATAGTTAATATTTTTATGTACTTACGCAAATACACCAACCGTCGTCAACGTCGAGTAAACGCTTATACAAGTATAATAATTCTACTCACGAGAAACAGTCGATTTATTATGTATTTACGTGAAAAAGAAAACATTTAACATTCGAAAAAAAAAACGGGTACCTGACTCGTCACTTCCCACACCAAAATACACGGACAGAACACTTTTATTATATTAATCTGACTATTTTAGGACACTATTAATGCGATGATATTGGTTTTAATTCTTTTAAAATTGTTTAAATACTAAATAACTAATTAATTTTAAAATATTTTCAGAGAGCTAAAATTTTTGCCAGTTCGATCTCTATATCTTACATAGGGCACCTGTGGCGCTCGGCGGCCGCTACCGCGGCACTCTCGCTTCGCTCGCTCACCTTCGCACGTCTATGGTCACAGTTCCAACCTAACCTAACCATAATATGTGCATTATGTGCAAAGAGAGCTTGTGGCATTCGCACAACTGTACCTTCGATCTTATGGCTGTCGCACATCTGTATTTTCGATTAAATGGCCCATCGGCTAAATGTCGTTTCGTTATAACACAATGATGTTCAGTGTTACTCACCAACTAGCGCGAGGTAGCTATGCAGGGAACTCTCTCCCAGGGCGCCTTACTACAGAGTTTCTAGTGGGTGCGCAAGGGAGGCCAGGGCTCTGACGAAATCAGCCAGGTAGGGTGTACACACATATATTTATATAGTACACAGTATACAGAGACAATGAGATAGAAAGCACAGACATACATAAGAACAGTTATACTAAAAAATAGTACGGGTTTAGGTACTAGGGTACAGCTCTAAATTATTTCCGCGTGAGCAGGTACTAGAGGTGAGGAAGTAAGCGGCTAGACTACACATGTATAAATGGGTGACAAGTACTGGCCTGCAGTGTGAGCTGAGAGTTCAGGTGAAGTTGGCAGGCTTCTCTCTTAATAACCTCGCTCGTGTGGTCCACGTGTTCTCGGGTGTGGCTCAGAACAGCGGCTGACCCACTTTTCCCCGTACTAAAAAACCCTGTCATGAAAGAAACGACAAATTAAGATACTGACTGCGCGACAGACGAAAATCGACCCGCTTTGCAAATAGTTAATTAAAACTTACCAGAATCTGGGTATAGGTTATCAGAGTTTATTACTTTCTTAGGAAAATAGGTAAAACTCAGTCTAATTCCTTATCAAGTCCACAGGTTCCAACTCATAACCTCTAAAGAAAAATTGAGGTGTGCTACTCAGAGTTATTTCAAAATTTACTAATGCTCAGAGGATGGTAAAAGAGGCTTGGAACTTCATAGCAGGGCTATTTATACCCTCCTATCGAATACTCTAGAAAAAACCTTCCCTAAACCAGTTTGCTACGCAATTCCTGCCGTCCATCACAAAAAAACCATAGACTAACGTCCGTTTCCTTGAGATAGCTGTTGCCACAGCAAAAAAAACAATGAATCGATCATGGCGCTCTCACACGCTCAAATAATATTGACAAGCCTAAGACCAGACTTGCCACATATAGAAAGGAAATGTTACATCGTTCATTCGATTATCTGGCGTCAAATGGCTTTCACTTATATGTCTTTCGAAATGGGGTGCTAAACCCGGGTATCCTTCCGAGGGCTTACCCGGGGTTCCCAACTGTAGGTAGGATACGGGTGGTTTTTGGTCGGTAGGAGTCCGGCATAGCATCCATGTAGGATTTGCCTCACGTTAAAAAAAATATTTTGTGTTTGAATATTTTAGGATTAGGTATTTAGTAAATTTATTTTTTGGGTTTCGGTTATTCGACCGTAAGGCATTTTAAATTATTTATATTACACATACTTGGCCTTTTGAACATTGATATTTCGATTTCGGGTATTTTGGGCTAATGCATTTTAAGTAAAGGCATTATGATTTCTGGTATTGTGACGGTATACCATTCTGTAAACCGCATTAAGATTTTCACATAAAACTAGAAAAAAGCAGTAATTTTTGGGGGTCCCCATACTCAGAACTGAAACTGATTTTTTTTTTCTCAAACCCATACGTGTGGTATTAATGGATAGAGCTTCAAAAATGCTTTTGAGGTTTCTAATATAATTTTTTTCTAAAGTGAACATTTTGCGCAAGAGACACTTCCAAAGTGGAAAAACGTGTCCCCCCCCCCCCTCTAACTTCTAAGCTAAGAGAAAGATAAATCTAAAAAAATATATTATGTATTGCACGTATTGCTTTGCCATAAAAACTTCCAACGAAAATTGGTTTGAACAAGATCTAGTAGGTAGTTTTTTTAGTACGTCATAAACCGCAATTTTCGACTAGAAAAATAACTACCACAGTGAACGTGTTAAAACGGTATACCGTCACAATACCAGAAATTATAATGCCTTAACTCAAAATATAGTAGCCCAAAATACCCGAAATTGAAATATCAATATTCAAAAGGCAAATATTTATAATATAAATAATTTAAAATGCCTTACGGTCGAATAACCGAAACCCAAAAAACAAATTTATCAAATACCTTATCCTAAAATGTTTAAACACAAAATACCTTTTTTTTAACATAATTTAAATCCCACATGAATGCTATATATCTGTGAATGGTTAACACCCTGACTCAGAGTATCCCGACTCGGATAGGTTAGGTTAGAAGACTAAGCCATCGTGGTTATTTTTTTTTGCTTTTTCGTTAGCCTCCTGTAGTACTTTTGTAACTCTGAATCAAAGTGTTTTAACATGAGGTAAATCCTACATGGAGACTATGCCGGACTCCTACCGACTAAAAACCACACGTATCCTACATAACAGCCTACAGTTGGGAGCCCCGGGTAAGCCCTCAGAAGGATACCCAAGGACCAACAGACCTACGGCTACAACTGCAGCTTCACTTAGGTGGGGAGGGGGGTGTAAATAAGTTAAAGCCAAATAACAAAACGTGTGAATGGCAATAAATCTTTATTTCTTAAATCATTCATTTATTAACTATGCGCTATATAATGAACTGGTATAGCATAATATATACCTAATAGGTTATAGCGATAAACTGGGTAGGTTATGGTTTTTTTTTATATTCCAAGCACAAGATTGTATAATTGTTCCTTAAATTTTGGTGACTGAAATTATATATATATAGAAAAGACAATATATAAATATGTGTTACATTCCAGTTATGACAGTGACAGTGACACATTGTATTGTATTTTCGCTATTTTAAATTAAGGATATTTGAAAATTTGTATTTTGAATTCTGATATAATAATTATTTGTATTTTAAATTTAGACATTTTACGGTAAGGTGTACTGAAATAAGGTATTTTGAATGTTAAGGTATTTCGAATTCGGGTATTTGGTCTAATGCATTTTAAGTAAAGGCATTTTGATTTCTGGTATTTTAATATAATAACCGTTAAAACATATTCTACCAAAGTTACAACGAACTACAAGAACTTTTAAATCATGTTACTTACTACTACGAAACCCTTCATGAGCGAGTCCGATTCGCACTTGGCCGGTTTTACCCTTTAGGTACGGAACCCTAAAATTATGTTTATTATTACTTTACCTATAACTATTCGCACATGTTAATGTATTACAATCGTTATCGATTATTAAATTTACCAAAATAGCAACATAACAAATTATTGTATTACATTAAAAGTAAACAATCCAGTGCCCATAATTTTACTAAGATCCAAACAGCTACTACGATAAAATATTCGGAATGCGAAAGAAATTGTTTTAAAGCTTCCCAATAAAAGTTTAGCTTTATTCCCGGGTTATAAATGATACGACTGTCACGAAGTTTATTGATATCGCTGCTGTAGAGAATTGTATACTTCCTGAATCGGTATACTTGCTCGTGTATTTCACAATATTGTATGTATTTTAGTGGCTATAATCGTTTTGTAGCTACATCCTTGAAACTTTATGTTTCATGTCTGCTATGTTATTTATTATTGTGTAGCGACAGGGCCACGCTTAGGAAAGAGACCAAATATCGCCATCCCGATCATACCGAAGGTGTCGTAAGTGGCGACTAAGAAAAAACTTTCGCAAAACAATACACCGCGTAGAGAAGGAAACCCCGAAATACATCCCGATTAACAGTAAAATTACAATCGTTAGGCCAAGTTGAAGGTCTGATGGACGGTTTGAAAAATTTCAACTGGTGGTCGTCACGACCTGCGACTGTCCATTTCAACTCGGCAAAAGACACATTTATTACGTGGGATTTAAAACTATAAGATTAAAATAATGTGGGCGTACACTATGATGATATCTACCCTTTTGATGATAAAGAAGGCGATAAAAGAGAAGATGATAAAGGCGAGATATGTATGTATGTATTATTAATTTATACAAGTCATACTTATAAGTAGTGTTTGGATTCACTTCGAAGAATTTTGAACCGTAAGGGTGAAAACGAAATCCTATTACGGATACTTTACTTTCCGGCTATTTGATTGTTGTCTAAAGGACTTGCCAGCTAATATCTACTTGTGGGTACATGCTTAACAAGTAAACGGCATTCCATCCCTTCGGAGTTTGAAATCAGACCGCAGCTGTTGTTCGAACAAGGAGTTACTTCCCTTTCACTGACCGAAATAGCAGTAAATCAATAAATGGGCAAAGCTTCACGTAAATACTCAGGAGATACATTGATAAAGATATTTTATTAAATCGTAAATCATGTAGTAAGGTAACTTTAAACTTGGTTTATACTAAAAAGCAATAATACTCAGCTATTTTATTCATAATTTTATAATAAATTCCAGCGATATCTTCATATCTTAAATCTTTCAATATCACGTAGGTTTATCGAAAAAAAATTCGTTATAGTACAAAATAAAACGTATTGAATATTTTTGTATGCTGTCACAGCCTGAATGCAGGCACTAGGTAACAATTTTGTTTATTATATCAATATTATGTCAACACTCTAAACTTAATATGTTCGACGATAATGGTTCCTAACTGCGTCGAGTACTGTTCTCACCTTTGGGATGACTCCGCGAGGTACTTGCTGGACGCGCTTGACGCTATGCAGAGACGTGCTATCCGAATAATTGGTTGTCCTGAGGTGACGGGAGGCCTCGAACCGTTGGCGCAGCGAAGAACCATAGCGTCCTTGACTGCCTTCTACCGAATGTATCACGGCGAATGTTATGAAGAGCTCTTCAACCTGATCCCACTATCCCCTTTCCGATCCCGAACAACGCGTGCCGGGCAGAGATGCCACTCATACACAGTGGAGAGAATCTTCGCCAGAACGGAGAGTTTCAAAAGATCGTTCCTCTGTCGAACTATAAAAACTTTTAACGACCTGCCCGCACACGTGTTTCCCTCATCTTACAATCCCGGGTTCTTTAAGAGGAGCGTGAAGAGGCACATCACAGGGCCGCCAACTTGAGGACCACTGTAAGAAGTGTCCCCCAATCGCTAGATGCGCCACGGCTTTCCATCAGGCTGGTGGCGACGTCAATTTGGCGAGCTGTATATAAAAAAAAAATGATAGAAATAAGTGCTAAGACTAAAATTATCACTATGGATATTCATAAAATATTTTACTAGGTTGTCAAAAATATTTGTTGATCTTCAATCCAACTTTGTTAAACACAGAAGAACCACTCATGTCACTTTTCATAAGTACCTGATATACGATATCAGTCTCTAAACTATAATGAGATTTACCTTTCTGCAATTACCATATTATTTCGCATGCAGGTAAATTTTCAACATAAATTCAAATAACAAGAACTTCTTCAATGTTGAAAACGTCTGTTGGATTGAATAATTCATTTATTCGAAACTCTTCCTTTGGCCAAGAATAGGCTATTGTTCTCTCGTCGCCATCTTCAAATTTTTGAGCGATATTCGATCATGACTGTAATTATCCTAAACACAATTGAGCGCAATAAGCGAATGACTTATAATTGAAACGATTTCATATTTTGTGAATTTCAGTAACAGATATATTTATGTCAGAGGGTATAACGGTTTATTGGTCCTAAGTACTAATATTATAAATGTGAAAGTTTGTTAAGGTGTTTGGATGTTTAGATGTTTGGATGTTTGTTACTCAATCACGCTCTAACTGCTGAACAGATTTAGCTGAAATTTATAACAGAGATAGTTTATAGTCTGGAATAACACATAGGCTACTCCTCATCCCGGGAATAGCTTCCCACGGGAAGCGGGAACGAGCACTGAATTTCACGCGGGCGAAGCCGCGAGCCTCATCTAGTATATTATAAATTTAAAGAACTGCTCATGGCCCCGCTGACTCGGAGCTCTTTAAATATAAACAGTCACTGCAGTATACATCTTTCGGTATGACCGATCCTCGTATGCGAGCGTTTTCGTGCTTCGGAAGGCAAACCATTGATCCCAGTTCACCGGGAACATGGCAGCTGTTGAATCAAGTTGAAGGCCTTATGGGCAGGTAGTCTCAACTTGCCCCTGTTCATTTCAACTCGGCAAGCTGCTCACCACCTATGACGTGGCACAAAAACTATAGGTGAAACGTAGCCGTATCTTATGCCTCTGCCTACCCCATCGAGTATAGTGATAATAATTAAAAAATAAACCTTACAAGTGCGCATCGAACTCGCACACTGAGGGTTCCGTACCGAATTACTGTAAAATCACGTTTAATGGATGGGAGCCCCCTAATTATATTTCTGATTCTAGTATTTGATGTTTTAAAAGATGAATGATCAGTGACAATTTCAGCTCTGTAACTAACACGGTTCCTGAGATTCAGCCTCGTCATGGAGAAACAGACACACAGACGGACAGCAAAGTCTCATGCATTGGGTTCTGTTTTTGCCCTTTTGGTACGGAACTCTTATTACAATTTTTCCAATACATGCCGATTAATAGCAGATATATAGCAGCTGATGATTTCTATGTTTTTCTCTTATTCCCGGCTCTGACTACAAAGGTATACAAACCCTATATTTATCAAGGTTTACATTTGATAGACATGAAAAATTTAGGCATGTAAAAAGGTTGTGTACTTATTATAATATTGTGTTTATTCTTGTTCTATGTTTTGTTTTTGATGATTTTTTTTATGTATTTTTTTCGTTGTACATATTTTAAGATATTTTTTTCCAAGATTTAGTAGGTAATAATAAAATTTTTACTTCTAGTATTTCTAGATCTGTTCAGTGCGAACGTGCGTGGCGTGAAATCAGCGCTCCGCATCCTATGTCATTGGCAGAGGATGCGCAGCATTTATGCTGAGATGGCGACCCATTTAAGATGCGCACACTTGTTTTTTTTTCATAAGTTTTATGCATGCTATTGTTTTATTTTGTGTAAATGTGCGTGTCATAAATAAATGTATTTTCTTTCTTTCTTTCATCAAAGAAAACAGAAAAGAGTCTCTCTGTCTTATTAATTTAACTCTGTTATTTCTTGCAACAAAGTTGTGTGTGCGTTTAAATATTGACTGATATTTATTTTATGCTAAGCAGAAACATACGAAACTACATTAAACATCGTAGATACAATAACAGATATTATAAGTAGGTACTGGATGTAGGTAATAAATTTTCATAAAATATCTCAACTTGCTCCTGTTCATTTCAAGCAATGTCTGCAAGCTCCAAAATAGCACTACTATTAATACCTACACGATATCCCAGTATACCTTTTTAGTATGTCGGGAGATTGCCGTATACGGCAAATTGAATTAAAAATTTAAACGATATTGCTGAAAGGATATTACGATGTTGCTGAAAAGATAATTTCTTCTAGTGGTCTCAAAAACTAAACCCTGTTCGACATTCAGAAAGTTTTTTTATTTGAAATTTAAATATTCTTATATAAAAATGAATCGCAAAATGTGTTGGTAAGCGCATAACTTCAGAACGGGTGGACCGATTTCACTAATTCTTTTTTTGTTGTGTAAGGTATTGTCAGGAAAAGGTTCTCATGGAAGAAAAAATATTGTATTCCCACGGGAACGGGAACTACGCGGGTGAAACGGTTACCTATAATAATAACTAAAGTTGTTTCAACTATTTTCAAAACAACTACGGTCAAAATAACTACTGATTAAAACACCTAAAGATCGTTTCACCTATTTTTATTCTAACTACTGGTCGAAACAAATATTGGACGATTCACCTACAATTTATTCAACTACAATTAACCCTCCGTGAACCACGTGCATAAAAGTTTCACGGTAAACCATGTGGGGTTTCTCAAACCCCAAGAGTTATCTGGGCAAAGAATACGTAATTTGTAATTATTTGTTTATTTAATTAGTATAACTATTTTATTCGTCTAATATAAAGTAAAATAAAACGTCAATAAGTTAAATAATAACCATTTTTGATCTTTTACAACCAAAAATAAAAACATAGTAATCTTTTACAAACTAAAACATAGACTCTTCTTTGGCTCAACTGCTAGAATAAAAAAGTAATCAAACATTTCATAAATTGTTTACATTTTGAAAACTTACATATTAAGGCACATAAACTTATAAATAATAACTTAATTTAATCAGTCTACTTGACATTAGGGCGGGTTCAAATCAGTACAATTTTTACAGTAAAAGTGAGCATGCTACATGCCTACATTACAGCGCTCACAACCGTACCTATTTGGTTTTCCAATCTTTCTTCCTGACCATTCTGAACACCTCGTTATATTTCTTGGCAATTTTGCTGGTGGTCCAGGTGCTGTTTCGCCAACTGATAACTCAAATGATCCTCGTCGTTCTCACTTCCAGGTAGAAAAGTCTCATCTACATCGCTATTACTTTCATCCAAAAGAGCGAATGATATTTCTTACTCATTCACTCTCCGAGCCATTTCAGTCTTTATACCTGTCAATAAATGCTAAATAAGTCGAAATAAATACAAATATCCTTGAAATACTGCATTTTACTACTAACCTTTAATACGACGTCCCGAACTACGTGGGGTTTGTGGGACCCGAGCACACTTTGAGCACGTCTGTTCGCTGCGTCGACGACGCAAATACAAAACCACTGTTTCTAAACGGTTTGGCAACGTCGCAACTCCAGCTACTAAAAGCGTCGAAAAAACCGCGCGAATTTTTAAAACGTTACAGTGATTTTTGAATGTCTGGGGTTTGTGAAACCCCACATGGTGCACGAAAGGTTAACTGTGCTAAGATTGATTGAACTATGTATGAAATACATAATAATCAATTCGCCTACGAGTTTATTGTACGATTACAAGTCTCAGTACTCAGGGGTACGTATCATAATGCATAAGTTTAAAATCTACCGAAAATATTATTTCCAAGTGAGTGGAAGGCAAACTACAAAACAAAAAAAAATAACCACGAAGGCTAACCTAACCTATCCGAGTCGAGGTGTTAACCATTATAAGTGAATGGTTAACACCCCGACTCAGAGTACCCCGACATTGCGTGGTTATTTTTTTTGTTTTGTAGTTTGCCTTCCACTCACTTGGAAATAATATTTTCGGTAGTTAGACTTGACTATACCACAGATTACTAAATAGTTACTACGTAAACTATACTTTATTAAATAAAAACGGGTGGAATCGGGAACATAAATAACCGTCGTTAGCATTAGGTATTTCAAACGTAGTCAACATGTCCAATATCTTAAATAAACATTATATTAATCGTCCGTTAGTTCAAATAATTATAGTTTATTCGAAATTATGTGAATTAACGAGTAGTCGAGTCGACCAATATGCGTAATGAACATAGGTGAATCAACCGTAGTTGTTTTGAAAATAGTTGAAACAACTTTAGTTGTTATGATAGGTAACCGGTGAAACCGCGTGACGTCCTCTAGTCGAATATAAAAATACCACTATTAAAAGTACTTGACCGTAATTCGAAGCTTATATAATGAGATAGGCATATCCGTTACCCGTAGGCTTATCTTACTCATGTTTGATGACGTATTTCCGTCGACTCACCAGTAGGGGGCGCCACCTGTGAACTTATAAAGAACATGGCGTCCACTTTGTCCTCATTGGCGTTTTGATTCCCGTAGCAAAAGGTTATAGCAGGAACACCTGCTAGTGCATTTATTTTTTCTAGTTACTAGTTATATACCTAGTAAAGTTATAAAAAGTGACTTGGGATGAAGTAAGTGAATTTACAGAAATAATATTATTTAACGGCTTTGCCGTTCGTTTGAATATACAGTGAATCTAAAACAAGTGACTTGTGATTGAAGTAAGTGAACCTACAGACATATTTAACGGTTTGACCGTTCGTTTAAGTCTCAGGTATGTTTTTACTTCATATTTTTACGATCACATATGAGTGTGATACGTCATAATGTGAAATAACCTATTATTTTAAAATAGCACGTAAACCTTTCGAGGTTGCAGTTTCTTTTATTTAATATCTTTAGTTACAGCTAATATCAAACTGATTTTATGGATTGTATTCATAGGTACTAATACTTTTTTTTAGATATTATTTGCTTCGTGTATGTACAACGTAAGTACCGCCGAATATAGAAAATATTTTCAAAATATTTTTATACCTACCCACATTAAGGCACATTAATTACTAGATGTTCCCATACATGTAAAAATATGGCCTATTATGGGTAAAATCGTAATCATCCCAAGTTTCTGAATACGTACGAGTGTGTCACCATGAAATTAGTACTTAAATTTTAGGTACGTAACATAATACTATTTCTTTTAGTTTGGTTTCTTGATAGAAATGAATCCTCCATCCTTAGAAAGTGAGCTAATTCCAAGTGGAGTATTTCAGAAGCGCGCTCTGAGCTCCAGTTACTGTATTAGGTACGTCAAATAGCTACAGTTCCAGATCATTTAGCTCGAACTTCAAATAAGGGCAATCGCGACGCCACGTGCATTGTCGTAAGTGGAGTAAAAGAAGCCGACTTCCACTAAACCAGATAAGGATGATGGAAATAGGTGAGTTATTTCTTATTACCTAACACTGGTCCTGACCAAGTGTAAATTTCTTCACAGATCAGAGGTTAATTTACGAGGATGATAGAAACAATCATCCTTGCTTCGTATTTTATATAGGGACAGCATTAAAAGAGATTTCGGTCAGTATAACCTAAGAGGTTAATAGACACGTTTTGGCGACAAATTGCCTTGATAAGATAATATGCTGATACCCACTATTGTAAAATCATAGTCCTGGGTTCGTCAACCTAAACAAAAACGGGGAGATCCGACAATTCGAATCCCTGCTAGATTTTGAAAAAGCTGACAAGGTTCTTTCTGCCAAAAGGCTTTTGCTGCCAAAACCTTTTGTATTTTTAAACAGAATCTTTTGAAAAACTTAGTTTCTTCGAAAATATTTATGACAAAATGGAAGACCTACTTTAATAATAGGATTTCCATAAATCTTTCATCAATTTATTACAAATGGCTTGTGGGCATAGATCTGATTTCATATATTATTCTCAGAATTGTCAAAGACCCAATTCTTAAAAATGAACCTTGATAAAATATCGCCTTCAAACACATACATTTTCGAGGCTGAAGCCTTTTCAACGGCACGCGGGAAGGCATGCATTTTGGTCTTCGATCTCCAAAAAAGGATGACTCCGAAAAAAGTTCATCCAAATCATTACGCCAGCCTTCGAGAGGATCAGGCGTCAAGATCAGATCTCCTTCGAATGGAGTCCAGATTCCATTGTACCAAGAGCCTTTTTAGGCCTGTATTACAGTTACCACTCTCGAGGGGTGTGTACAATATCCATAATAATTGGGCATACGACAGTAAATGTCCCTTCAATTAAGAAATTTCTAAGCTTTACGCTCTCAAAGAGACTGAGAAGTTTAACATCCCCTGCCCATACCAGCAAAGGAAACACTAACCAGTTACCACCCTCGAGGGGTATGTACAATATTGTGTATCTATAATAATTGGGTATACGATAGTAACCAGGCGTACGATAACATACTAAGTAACCATGCAAGGATGTCCCTTCAATTACGAAATTTCCGAGCTCGAGGCTCTCAAAGAGACGAGGAGAGGTCTAACATCCTCTGCCCACACCAGCAAAGGAAACACTAAATAATATGACCCTGTCATTCTATGTCGGTCAGTTAACTCTGTACAAAATACGTTGGTAAGGAACGAGAGTACCAAAAAGTTTTAAATTTATAAAAGGGTACCGCATTCCCTTTATCCAGAAACTCCAATCCGTCCTGCACGGTATTCGAGAGGACGCAGGTTCGAATCCTGCTCAAAACTGATAACCTTCCCACATTTAAATTTACACCGAACTCTGTTCAAGTCCCGTCCTGACAAAGTTGTAAATTTTCACTTTATGTTAAAATGCTATGGAAACCTTGACTAAGGTGGAATACTAATTGCTTTAAATACTTAAGAATCCATACAACGAAAAGTTTCCTTTTTAACTGAAATGACCACATTGTGCAATGGTTCAAAAGATGAATGCTCAAGGCACTCTAAAACTAGTTCCTTTGTCACCAAGTTTGATTTCTCCACTTTTCCTAACTTCAAATAGCGATGGGTCATCCGCCCAGAATTCAGTTTTAGGACATTGTACGCCTTTGTGAAGCCAGAATAATTCTATCTTTCAGCATGTTCCGTTTACCAGATTTCCTCCAACCACGAGATTGGATGTGCAAAATACATCTCAGTCAAGCTTATTTTCATGATAAAGCTGATGTAGTTTACATTATTCTTTCTCAGAGCACATTCTTGTCTTCCGCTCGGGTAAGCCGCACCCAAAACATTTTCGTTTCTCACCATCTGGGTGCCTCGATTTCTATAGAATAAGAGTATTCAAATACTCGTCTACCTACACAAAATCTCATTTTGCGCATCGAAATCCTGTTACTCTTCACAAACACGTACAAATAGCCTTGAAAACTCTTCAAACCCAGAGATGGTTAGACAATTGGGAGAAAACAATAATAGGTTCCCAAAGAAACCTCTCATATCGTTATGCGATAGACTTAGAACTACCTGAAAGTCCAATACCAAAAGAAAAGATATGAGACATAAAAGGAAGATTTATTTAATTCCAAATCAAAGAAACTTAGTTCTTTTAAAGAAAATTCAAACTTGGTGGGTCTCTTGATTTTTTACCCCTTTCGCAGTGCCTAGAGGTAGCTTTACCTCGGCGTCACATTCGGTCAATCCCCTAACCGACAACCCACTGAAGAAAATAGTAGTGCACGGAGTGGTACAAGTGGAACTCCAATAGTGGGTCCGCAATTACCGGTTCTCGTCAATTTTACAAGCTTTCCATCCGAGATGCTTTCTTACCACGGACGCGTCAGATTTCGCTTGGGAGCCCAGCTAGAAAACATTTCTCTAACAGGCTCGAGGGCCTAGAATAACAAAGATTGCACTGCATCAAAGAGAGATGTTGATAATCTTACACATGATTCGAAATCATATACCGGTACTGTGTTACAGTCTGTACTCATTCAAAGCAGTTGTAGTCCATCCCCCCAGAGGGACGAGACCAAATCAATTGCCTTGACGAACTTAACTCGTCAGCTTGCGTGTAATGGTCCGACATCAAATTGACTTCACCATACACTGCATTCCGAGCCGATACCATATGTATCAGCTCCTCCGGGTATTTTTTGTGAGCATCCTGCTTCAAACACCACTAAGGCAAGATTTCCTACAAACAATATTCCTATTATGAAATGGAGAACACTACATGATATGCCTGTTTGTAATGTGTGGATATTACTTCCACCACCATTTTTAATACCCAAGATGCTGTCACACCTTAATCAGTCAACAGGAGTGTTTATGGCGCCGCGATGGCACAAGGTAATAATAGAGGGCAGATCTCAAAGCGAGAGCTCTGTAAGCTCCATTCGTTCTGCAGAACCTGCAAAAGAACCTAATAAACATTATTTCTTTCCTTCTAATAAACACCTCGACAGGTCTCCCACCACCTCACATAGAGAATCTGTGGAAATGTGGGGGGGGGGGCGAAGAGGTAAATAACAGATATTAAATCAAAAACTTCTACTATTGAGCTCCTTGAGACCTACCTTTTAAGATGTTTTAACCGACTTGCATTTTATTCATGGTTATTATATAATACGATTCTGTTACATAAATCTGTTGTTGCTGTTCTTGATAATATAGAAACCGTTAGTCAACTTTACATAGTTCGCATGTTTTGGTTAAACATATCTTGGTTGATCTCTTTAAAAAATGTAAAGAAAGATAAGTCACATATTCATTGATATTGGGATTGATGACTTAGTTCAATATTACTAAGTATTGATACACAGAGAACATTTTTCAGGTTTCTCGTCATAGTGATTTTATGCTTAGGTCGCCGCAACCACGATCTAACTTTGCTCGATTGTATTAACTCACGTCATAGGTACTACTTTTAGGCCCGAATTAAGAGTCCGAAACTGATCATTTTCATTTCAGATAATCTGGTTGGAAAACATTGTAAACAAAGATAACACCTACGACTAATCAATTGAATCCTTTATTCTAGATAGAAATTAGGATATCAGAGTAACCGATATGAGACTACACAGTCTAATAGTTTATTTATGACTGTTAGAGGTTCTCCAACTATTCTAGCCCCGGCACTACCCGGTCAACAGCAGCTTCTAAGAATTGGTGGTGGTGGTAAGATCAAATTAATCCTTAACAAGAGGTAATTGACGATGGATTTCAAAAATTTTTATCGTCGAGTAATAATGTCAGCTACTACCACCAATCAAATATTATAATAATTCGCAATTATTTAATCCTGTCAATAGAAGGAATACTTACTACTCCTTAAATAAGATTCCTTATTTAGTCTGTTTAAGATTACATAATTGAAGTTGTTCAAGATGGTAAAGATTATAAATCTAGATACCATACATACAACATTCTATAATATTATTTTCCTAAAAATAAATTAGAATCACATTGGCGTTTCCGTCACTCACCAGGCGAAAACAAACATTTCTCATTATATAAGCTTCGAATTACGGTCAAGTACTTTTAATAGCGGCGTTTTCCCTGAAAGAAAACGCATATTAAAATACTTACCTAATTCGAAGCTTACTTTTTAAATCTGCCTGGTGAATAAAAGCCAATGAGGACAAAGTGGACGCCATGTTCTTTATAAGTTCACAGGTGGCGCCCCCTACTGGTGAGTCGACGGAAATACGTCATCAAACATGAGTAAGATAAGCCTACGGGTAACGGATATGCCTATCTCATTATATAAGCTTCGAATTAGGTAAGTATTTTAATATGCGTTTTCTTTCAGGGAAAACGCCGCTATTACAAAATCTAAAAAGTTATTTGAAGTTTATTGAAACAACATACAATTTACAAAGTGACACACAACTGGTTCAAACCATCAGAATGCTATTAGCATAAATCTGTGGACACAATAGATGTTCCACAACGGTACCTGTCTTGAAATATTGAAGGCGGAAAATGTTCGATTTGCATAGTGTTCAGGAAGGGAAACGAACGATCAAAGTGAGGGTTCGACACAATTGAGGTAGGGTGGTGAGGGCACTATCGATCTTTGTTGAACGGTGGAAAGTGTTTTATTGTATGTCGAAAGAATTTGATGGGAAACTGCTATCCGGCTAGAAATTTCGGTCACAGGATTTCCAGTTGATATGATTGTATTCTTGTGAATAATACATAATAACAATATTTCTTCTAAATGTGTGAGTAAAATGTATAGGTAAACCAAAACTTATGTTATGACTATTTTCGTGCATTTTTATTCCTTTTTGAGTGACATATTTTAGATTCGGAATCCAATAATAGTAATATTTTTAAAAGAACAAGGAAGTTATTCAAATAAATATTTCATATTACATTATCTATATCTATACTTCTATATTATTTTATTAATATTATAAAGAGGAAAGTTTTGATTGTTTGTTTGTTTTCATCGAATATACTCCGGAACTACTGGGCCGATTTGAAAAAGAAGTCTTTCACTGTTGGGAAGCTACACTCTTCCCGGTGAACATAAGCTATATTTTATTACGGTATTTCTATGGAAACGGGAGCAATAAGGGTGAAACATAAAGGATGAGGATTTCTCAGAGGTATTTTCCCTGGGTACTCGCGAGGTCTGCTCTTCGCAAAAGTACTAGTAATATATTTATCCTCGTTATAAATAAATAATACTAGCTGTTTCCGCAGCTTTGTCCGTGTAGAAGACGTTATCGCCTAAAATCATTAACCTCCTATTGCGAAGTCAAAAAGTAGCCTATGTCCTTCCCGTGGACTCAAACTATCTCTATACCAAATTTTATCAAAATCGGTTCACCGGTTAGGCGTGAAAACGTAGCAGAACGACAGACAGACAGAGTAATTTTCGCATTTATAATATTAGTAGGGATTCATCATGCATAATGTGTAGTTATTACAAAAATTTGTAATCTTTGTATGCAAATAGTACTTAATTTTAATCACCCTCTTGTTTTTAAATTTTTGTCGTTACGTAAAGTAGGTATGCCACGAAGTAGATTAACCAATTAGTGTCAGTAATTCAACAGACCTCTAGGGTTTCCTCTCGGGAAAACTGAATAATTTTAAAGAGGCTTTAAAAAAAAGAAAAGTAAGTCATATTGTCAAGGGAATAGCGTACCCTTCTAAAATTATTCCTCCTTACGGTGCCAATAGACACTACCTCAAGTCAAGCTCTTTGCAAATTTGTGTTATTAATGATGTTGGTAGCTTAATGTCAAGCGAATTTACTTCCGCGTACAAAGAAAGTTTCTTTGGTTTTGTCGGACAATAATATATCCTCATTAGCTTATAAAAATAAGAAGCACTTTTCTCCCTTTATATAGAGGTCTCATATTTTCTTTTTTTGTTAGGTACCTATGCTATTTTTGGCAAGTTTGGGAAAATATGAGAGTAGTATTTTTACGATGCGCTCCTCCATCGATCTGAAGTCTCAAAAGCAGCATTAATAAGTAAGGTAGATGATAGTTATTGTTTCCGTGTAAACGTACTAATAACTATATTCGAAGTTGTTTCTCAGAATAAGATTATTTTTGAAAAGCAATTAGCATGCTAACTGATCATAAATTTTAAATATGGAAAAAGAAATTCCTTCCATTCAAAATTTTGTCCATATTTAAAAACAAATGTTTCCCAGATATTCATAAGCCTATGGTGATACGGCCTAGTGGTGATAAAAAAAAGATCAAATACACATTGAGAATGTGACGTTGAATAGTAAATATTATGATAATTTGTGACTCTTATAAATATATAATGACTAGCTGACCCGCGCAACTTCGTTTGCGTAAGAGAGAGAGAAATAGAAAGGTACCCTGTTGCTTCTATTCTTATCTCGTGGTTTTCTGTCGCGTGTATTCCCGTTGTATTATTTTGGCACAAATTGGATTTTCATTAAAATGGTTATTGTAAACGAACCTAATTCAAAGCACTATCAGTAGGGTTACGGGATATTTTACTTTCCCGTGACTCTACTGGATGCCAAGGGATATATGAGTCGAGATGCAGCAGCGCCACTGGTTTGCAAACGTTCACTATGCGAATAA
Organism: Miltochrista miniata; assembly: GCA_933228765.1. Classification (NCBI taxonomy): domain Eukaryota; kingdom Metazoa; phylum Arthropoda; class Insecta; order Lepidoptera; family Erebidae; genus Miltochrista; species Miltochrista miniata. The sequence goes on along the minus strand of OW121759.1, from coordinate 12,268,225 downwards.
GTCCACTACATTTTTATATCAATCAAATCAGCATGTACGCTCCTGGACGTAGGCCTCTCCTAATTTACGTCCTGCGCCTTCAGCATCCAGCCTGTGACCTCTTTTAGGTATTCGGTCCATCTAGCGGGTGGAAAAGTCGCGATGCCCGCTTTGGAACTCGTTTGCTCCATCTGCCGTCGTCTGTCGTCTTCTGTGGCCAGCCCGCGGCACTTTACAGTACTGTTTTTATATGTATAGATATAATTCTGCCTAAATAAATCAAAATAAGGGTCTACTAATGTCTTTGTTAATTGGTTTAGAGAGCATTATCTGCTTTTACTGAGGAATTGATATCTTAACTTCTTTCTTTCTCGTATTTCTGGATTGTGTCGGTCTTCAGACTTTTGAGGCTGAGGCAACCCGTACTAATACAATTTCTTCTATTGTGACCAGACATTTACTGTAGATTACATTTGCTAAATGTTCATCTATAACGCTTCAGATCGTTTAAATTATCCCTGTATAAGTGTATATACCTAATAAGAAAGTAGGCGAAGATAGTAATAAATACTCTGTTTTATTCGGATGAACCGTGTACACCTTACCTTGCACTGTTTTTTCTATGATTCCTAGCCAGGTAGCTAGCCATGTACAGGTTTTCATTCTCACAAATGTATTTTTGACATACAAAATAATATGAAGGCAATTCCGCATATTGAAGGGCAAAAATCAATAAAATATGAAGTTTTAATTAAATTATTATTAGATTTTTATGACATTTATCAAAAATTGCAACCATCTTTTTTAAATCTTCTTCTTCTTTTAATGAATGTCCCTCCGTTTATTAACGATTTTGCCAGTCTCCAGTAAAATAAATAGATACAAATTAAATCAGTAAAAAATGGCGATACGCCAGTCTCAAGTTCTTTTTTAAATCAAATTGAGCTGTCAAACATGACAATGTGTCAAAAAAAAATTAAAAGTACCGACTACGGAGTATTAATATGAACTATGAGGCAAATCCCCCCTAAAACATTTTTCAACCCCATTTTAACCATGTTAAAAGATAAATTTCAATAAAATACAAAACACGTCTCCCATTAATTCAGTTAAAGATGTTTCATGCCAAATTTGAAGAAGATCGGTCCAAGGAATCACGTAGTCCCGTACAAAGTTTGCAACCCTTGTTCACCCCCTTAGGAGTTGAATTTTCAAAAATCCCTTCTTATTGCTCGCCTACGTCACTTAAGGAGCATTTGTGCAAAATTTCATGGTTTTAGATCCAGCGGTTTAGGCTGTGCGTTGATCGTCAGTCAGTCAGTTCTTGTTTTTATATATATAGATAATTTGTGACTCTTATGAAATCACTTTTAAGTGCTGCATATTATACAGATTTCAGGTTAATTGTCGGTAGATTTTGTTTTATCTGTTTACATAACAAATTATTTTATTATTTTTTTTTTGCAAACATAGAGTTGTGATCAAAATAATTATCTTAGCTATAAAACATATAAATAAGATGTCTGTGCTTGACTGCACTAGGTAGCAATAAAATACAATCTTCAGAACGAAAGAGAGAATCGAATATACTGTAAATATTTGCCCTTATATAGAACTCATGTAACACAACGCGTTGCTAGATCGCGTTGCAACGCAATACAAGTCATGTAACAACGATATCACGCTTTCTGTTTTGCAAGTACAAAAACTTTATTTACATATTTAACCTCGAATGTTACAACCATTATAAATAGACATTCTATTTATAATGGTTGTAACATTCGAGGTTTTGGAAAGCTAACTTCGTACTTGCATAAATACATATATATACACATACGTTGAAATGCCTAGAAAACTTTCAAAAATACTCACAAAAATGCTCAGAAAGCCTTAATCGTTGGGTACAGTATTCGGGCTCCGGCGACACTTAGAATTACTTTCTTTCTTTTTCATATTCTCTGAGGTACGCTGCGGTTTAGGCTTCGTCAGTATTTTTAAAACAAAGACAAAAACAAGTTCAACTCACCCAACACGCAAACGATTCCTAGCACGAATACACGTTTGTTTTTAACTGTGAAAGAAATCATATTTTCATAAATAAAACGGCAGTGTAAAAATAGAACTTACCTGGGACTCTCGTATGTATTTATGCATCCATGATGGATTTTCACTCTATAATGTTTACAAGGTATCAACACCAAAAAAGCATTTTACAAAGTATTTTTTTAAGTTAGTATAATTATGTATTTGTTCCGTAAAGTCTCCAAACGGATGTTACGATTTTGAAAAGACCTTTGACATTCCTTACACCACAAAAACCCAGTGTGTACGCTGGATAAGAAGAAAGAAGATATTTCACAAATTAATTTGTTTTAGAATCACAGCTTCACAATTCAAAAGTTTCTTAATATTGTTATATTTTAAGGAATTTGTTTATGTAATAAAGCTCATAAAAAGTTGGATAATGTCGTTTAAAAGTTCATAACAAAATGTATTTGCCAAAAGTGTTACTTGAAATCCACTGGCGCTCATTTTATTTTTCGTACAAATATTTTGTTTCGTACCTAAATATATTTCTTAATAGCTACCCCGGCAAATTGGTTCCGCCTCAGAATTTTGTCTCACGGAAAAGTATTGGGGTTATTTCAGTCGTGTAATTTTCACCGGTGTGTTCTTGAAATTGGTTGATTGTACACCTACAGTTAGTGGAGTATTAGAAATCGTAACCGAGGCTGTAAGATTGACGTTAGCTAGAGCACGAAAGGAACTTACCACAAAAGATTTTGCGTTTGAACAGGACGACTGTACCCTTTCCCTCCTTACGGTACTTAGAAGTACCAACACGATTTTCGCCTAATAACTCAAGTACGAAATCACTTTATGTTAACTACAACTGATGATCCTTTAGAGTACCCAATCCGTAAGCCAATCACAGCGCATTATTTGAATTCCCGCGTGATGTTGCCGAAGAATTTGAATAGCAAGTTACAAGCTGTCGAACATTTTGTCACTTCACAGTGCGATGTGTTTGGAAAAATTTTATAAATAGAATATCATAGGTAAGTCCTATTTATTTTTATTATTTACGTTGTTTATATTACTGACTACATTTCTAAAAACTGTTATAATGTATTATCACTTTATTTTATATGAATATTTGATAAAAATCGAAACAGACTTATAAGTACCGTCAGGTGATATTTGTCTCAAAAATTATGGGTTTTTATAATACGCATACTGGATGAACTGGGTATTTTGTTTTATCATAAATGAATGTTTTTATTATTGTTCTGATCTATTTTCATATTGTTTTAGCCATTGAGATGGATATTACAAACAATGCTGCTCTAATCGATGCCATGTTATAGAGTAGAGCTTCCGAACTGCGAAGAATGGTCTGATGCAGGTGTGTCCGATGATGACGTGGAAAATCTCCAACTACCCTCACCAAGAGGCTTCGTTGAAATTTGAAAGGGTTCTAGATAGTGTTCTTGCCGAATTCCACCATCGTCGCCGTCAATTGAGGATGTAAAGGAGTGCCCTATAAATCAGGTACCCACATCTCTAATACCTGGATCTAGTGTTCAGACTGATCTGCCGTATGCAACTACGTCTTCACACAGAACTAACAAGCGTTTACCCAAACCAAACGGTAAATGAAAAAAGCGGTACCAAGGTACTACATATTTTACCAGAATACATTGCAGATACTGGAGCAGAAGTAGATTATTTGCTCACTGTACCACACCGACTGATATAGTTTTAGTTGTGATTGGAGATATTATTGACAATATTGTGTACCAAAGTAACCATTATGCTACTCAGAATAGCAAGGCATTGAACCTAAAAAAGGAGGAACTCCCAACATTTATATGTATGAATGTTTTATGGGTTACAATACTCGCCCGACGCGGCGTGGAGAAATCATTGCTCTTCGGCACCTGACCTCAACAATCCACATATTTGCAAAACAATGCCAAGAGACAGATTCGCTATTATTTTATCTCATCTGCATTGCAATGAAAACTCCCAAATCCCTAGAGACTGCATCGATGAGAAGAGAACGGACTACCGTTAATGATTTTCGACACTCTGTTACTTGAGTAAGCCTTGAGGCTTGATTGCAGTGAAAGATGCTAGTCAGAAAAGAAAGACTTCCGCTGATAATACTACGAAAGACAGCCCTTCTAAAAGGCAAAAAATTTACTCTTCCACCGTAAAAGACGTACACTTGGGTAACAGAGGCATCCATTGGCCTACTTTCGTAGAGAACAGGGGAAGATGTGAGGTTTGTAGTTTGAAGATTCAGTCGAAACCTCATAGTAAATATTCGAATTGCAACGTGTTTTGTGTGTAAATGAGAAGAAAAATTATTTTGCTGAATACCACGAGGTTAATCAGTAATAAAAAACCAATTAATTTAATTATTACTAAGTCAATATTGGATCTTATTACTTTTGCAGTTTCTATTACAGTTCCTAACATTGTGATAACACGAAGTTCCTGGCAGTACTTTTAAGTCTAGGTCTAGAAAATAGTACTTTTAGGTATACTAAAAATCTAAAAAAAATCTGTGTTTTTCCTTTTACCTACCTTATTATGATAATAAACTTCAAAATCGGAAATTCGATAAAAATTAGTACCCCGGCGGGAAAGGGTTAAAGAAAACACTAAAACAGCCTTTCTCAGTTTTGAGAACAGATTGTACTCTCTACTTGTAGACACGTACGAGAACCATTAGAAATTGCCGGAGGACGTTTGTACTTCGCCAAGGGACTCGATATGATATTCCTGTTTTTCAAACTACAAAGGCATATAGTTCCTAAGCTATTTGTAGAACTCTCGGTACAGAGAAAAACTAATGTACCCAAAGACCACGCTATGATGATAAATTAATACTTTGACTTGAACAATGAGTTAACTAAAATGGTTAAAAGGTTAAAATATATACCTTAGAGGCGTAATTAATATTCGGCATGCTTATGTTAAAAAAACCATTTTATTCTTTTACTAGCTGACCCGCGCAATTTCGTTTGCGTCACATGAGAGTGAGAAAGGGAGTGGTATTGTATAAATATTTTAAGTAATACTCGTATAATTCCGTCGCGCTTACTCCCGTCGCGTGTCTTATATTTATTAGAGAGGTGTAGTAGGTATTAATATTTAAAGTGATATAATTTTTCCCGTCGCGTCACGTCGCTTATATTCATTACCATTAGAGTTGACCCGCACAACTTTGTAGAAGTGTTATAATGTTTCCCGTCGCATTTATTTTTGTCCGGTTCTTGGAACGGAACTCATCGTGTGCGAGTCCGACTCGCACTTGGCCGGTATTATCTTTCAGTTGACTGAATCGACTATCGTCGAGTTGCCTCGCTCGTATTTAAAAAAAATATTTAGAGGGCTATTGTAAGTGAACAATAAAAGATAGGCATATGCTGTTCAGGACTTTTTTTGTAAATGTTTAAAAGGAAAAAAATTGTAGTACACAATTTGTACGTAACTCAAACTATTTACGCAACGTACGCAATGGAAGCTCTCAAAAGAAATAAATTTTCCCCGTTCTCAAAACATCATTCATGGCTGCTCCGCTCCTATTTGTCTTAGCGTGATGTTATATAGCCATTAGCCATCCTCAATAAATGGACTATAAAAATGTGAAATTATTTTTGAAATGCAACCAGTAGTTTCTGAGATCCTAGCACAAATAATCTCTTCAGTTTGATAATATTGTGAGCCAACCTTAAAAGATAGACAAATTAGGTTATTGTGAACGAACCTTTAAAGATAGACATATGCTGTCCCGGACTTTTTTATAGAACTTTTAAGAGCAACACTTTTTTAATACACAACTTTTACGTAACTTTAACCATTTAGGCAGCGTACGCCTCGGAAGCTCTCAGACCTTAAAAATAATTCCCCGTTTTCGAAACATTATTCGTTGCTGCTCCGCTTCTATTCACCTTAGCGTGATGTTACATAGCCTATAGCCATCCTCAATAAATGGACTATAAAACTGTAAAAGAAGTTTTGAAATCGAACCAGCAGTTCCTGAGATCCTAGTGTTTAAACAAACGAACAAACAAACTCTTCAGCTCTATAATATTAGTATGGATTTAGTACTAGCTGACCCGCGCAACTTCGTTTGCGCCACTTAAGAGAGAGTATTACCTGTTCCCGTAGCATTTACTCCCGTCGCAGCGTCGCGTTGCGTTTACTCCCGTAGCGTATCGTCGTTAATATTCAATACTACGTGAGAGAGAGAGTGAGAGAGAGAGAGAGAGAGAGAGAGAAAGGTTTCTCGTCGCGTGTATTCCCGTCGCATTATTTTTAAGAACCATTTCGTTAATGAAAGTGGTATCCCGTGGCATTATTGTAGAAAAAAAATGAATGCCATTAAAATGGTTATTGTGCACCAACCCAAAGATAGACATAATATGCTATCGCGCATTTTTTTAGAACTTTTTTAAGAGAAACAATTTTGTAGTACATATTTTTTACATAAATAAATATTTACGCAGCACACGCAACAAAGCTCTCAAAAGGAATAACTTTTCCCCCGTTTTTTAAACATTTACTATTACTGCTCCGCTCCTATTGGTTGTAGCGTGATGCTTTATAGCTTATGACACTCCACAATAACGTAGCTTTCAATTGGTGAAAGAATTTTTAAAATCGGTTCAGTAGATCCCGAGATTACCCCTTACAATTTAACAAATATACAAGCACACAAACTTTACCTCTTTATAATATTAGTATAGAAGTATAGATTATTGTAAAGGCCACCGTAAAACATCTCATTTTTTTACACTAATTAGGTAAGGTACCTATATTAATAATGTAATGTAATCCTCTATTTAACTTTGTATCATTTACTTGTTCCAGGTACCTAACAACAATTCGTCATTCAAGGAATTTCAGATATATACTGTAAGTATGTATGGCCAGGCCACCCCCCTAGTATCTGCCTCTGTGGCGCAGTCGGTAGTGATACCGCCTGCAGCGCTGGATGTCGTGGGTTCGATTCCCACCGAAGACAAATATTTGTGTGACCCATAAATGTTTGTCTCAAGAGTCTGGGTAATTATATCTTACTAATATTATAAATGTGAAAGTTTGTGAGTGTGGATGTTTGTTACTCTTTCACGCTCGAATAGCTGAACGGATCTTTTTGAAATTTGGTACAGGGATAGATTATAGTCTGGAATAACACACAGGCTACTTTTTATCCCGGGAATAGGTTCCCACGGGAAGAGGGACTTTTTACGCAGGCGAAGCTGCGGGCTTCAGCTAGTGTATAATATGTATGTATTTAAAAAGTATATAGGTATTAATATCCGTGGTCTGATACCCATTACACAAGCAGGTTATTCCTAGCTTACTTTGGGAGCAGATAGCGTTGTGTGAAATGTCCGTGAATATTTATAAAAAAAAATCTTTATTTCTTTGCTTAGAAGAAGGAGCAATGAGAATTCCTAATAGATCCCTGTGTAACTTGTTTAGATATTAATAAGAATGAAACGCATTAGTTTAAAAGAAAATGTAAATTCTCCTAGAATCCAGTTGTCTTCTAATAGAACAAAATCTTCAAGACCAAAATAATTAAAGTAAGAAAAGGAAATGCAATCATTTCAAGCAATTCCTAAGCGATAATAATTGTTTTTATACACTACATTTATTCAAACCTTCTGTATTTAAACGTTTCAAGGGTAATAGGAAATGCCAGTAACACATATGCTGCAATTTATTTCCTTTGAGCTTAATAATAGTAAAGCGCAAAGCGTAGTATAAGCTGCACTAACTTACGGATACTAGAAGGCAATTATTTTTGAGGTGAGAAGAGACTAGTAGAAAAGAGTCTTGAAAGCACCTAAATATGTATAATATTATAATATATTTAATTAAGAATATAAATCTAAACAACGCAATTATAATCTTAATAAATTTCATTACTCGTTTAAAGTTCACCACCGATCATAAATTGTTGTTATTTGAAACAAAAACAAACTTCAAGTAAATCAAGAATATTACCGGCCAGCTTTACAATTTCATCGCTCATAAACCTTTAAAAAAATCAGTTTTGCATAAATTTCAGACTCATTATAGACATTATTTGAGAAATAATGTTAACAAGCTTTTATTTAAGCATCTGTTCAAACTCACTTGAAAGTTGCGGGGAACGTTAGTTACCGAATACAAGACTGATTTAAATGGATGACGTCATCAGCTACCCTTAACATTGGTTGGAGTAAATAGAGTTGTATGCTTAGCGACTAATAACATCCGTGACTTGAATCTACTATAGAGAAATAGTAACACGAAATACAGTAGTAGATATCTCTAAAACTCGGTCTTATTCCTGATTGAAGAGCATGACTTTGAGAACAATTGCCATGGTATTACGAGGAGCATTGCTAGAAGTTAATAATGTCAGAATTGAGAAAACCAGTGCTTAATTTTTACGTTTCACCCCATTATAGTTCTATTAAAAATAAAAATTTGTAGACAATATCACACAACATCATCTAACCCAAATTAAGCTAATATTATAAGCTTGTGCTATGGATCTAGGCAACTGATAGACATAGTTATATTATATTCGTAAATATATACATATAATATTATACATAGAAATCATCTTAACTCGGAAACAAACATTTTGTGGTTAGACAAATATTTAGAACGACCTAGGAATAGAACCCAGGACCTCCAGCGCGGCAGGTGGTTAAACTACCGACTGCGCCATGCCTCTGTGGCGCAGTCGGTAGTTAACCACCTGCCGCGCTGGAGGTATTCGATTAAAAGTGTAGATAAGGATATCTAGACACAACGCAATATTATACAGAACTCGTTTGGTAACTGCTATGAAATAAACTAGTAATGTCTCTAGTCTGATACAAAGTTTTACAGAATTAGGTAGTCAACCCACTATAATAAGCCTTAAGTTAAATTTGTGTTAGATCGTTGCAAGCAAACAAAATTAGGTATTCTCTATGACGAATCATAACCAACTGGCAACCAACCTATCGTTAAGATAATAGTTTGCTTACATAAATTGTTTTTTTTTTACGTATGGAAAACCTCATGGTACCTATGCCTGACTCTTACCGACTGAAGACACGCGGCGACTGAAGACCATCCATCTGCATACGGTCAGTAGTCCTGGAAAGTCTTTGAAACAATAACCCCGGAGCTTTTAACACCAATAATACACATAAAAATTAAGACTTTCTTTATGAACAAGTGATGATAATTTACGAGTATTATGTTATAATTTCCAAACATATTTCCATTGATCGTTGCAGTGAAGAGTCGAAAAGAGTCAATAAATAAATATTCACGGACATTTTCACACAACGCTATCTGATCCCAAAGTAAGCTAGGAATAACCGGCTTGTGTTATGGGTATCAGACCACGGATATGAATACATAACTATATACTTTAAATACATACTTATCATACATAGAAACACCCAGACTCTCGAGACAAACATTTATGGACCACACAATTTTTTGTCTCCGGTGGGAACCGCACCCACTACCTCGTGATCCACAGTCGCTACAATAAGGCTAGGTAGCTTAATTTTAATATTAACAACTCATATTACAATTTACTTACATTACTATTTATCCAAGCTTTACACACACATACACACACATTCTTCATAGTTTCATTGCTAAAGCGAACTTTGTGATTGTTATATAAACAATGTGGAATTATAAAGTTCGAATGCCAAAGTCCAAAGTTTTAAGTAACTGATGGCTAAGGCGACGCGACGATAAATCTTCTGTTACACGGAGAGAAAGTTCGTGATTTGCCCTCATGTTAAGTGTAGTTTTATTAAGTTGATGAAGCAGGAAGTATGAAGTTACAGGGCAAAATTAGAAGAGCAAAAGTTGTGATGAGTATAATAATCGGACATGAATTTTATTGTTATTGAGGGCTAAAGTTTTTGTATTTAAACGTAGTACTAATGAATCAATAGAATAGATACTAACGATAAAAGGTATTTTGTCACTATGACGGTACAGTATTTTATTACACACTAGCGGATGCCCGCAGCTTCGCCCGCGTAAAATTTGTGCCCGTTCCCGCTTCCCGTGGGAACTTATTCGTGGGATAAAAAGTAGCCTATGTGTTATTCCAGACTATAATGTTTCCGGTACCAAATTTCAACCAGATCCGTTAAGCCGTTTGGGCGTGAAAGAGTAACAAACATTCACACATCCACACTCACAAACTTTCGCATTTATAATATTAGTTAATTTTTCTTAATAGACCCACAAAAATAATAATTATAACGGAATAATTTTCTAGCACTAAAACTTGTGTAGTAGGATATGGTGTCCAAATTTATTGATCAACTTTACAAAAAGACGATGTCCAAAGTAATCAACTATCAACCGACAAACAGAATAAGTACACAAAATTTTTCATGTTTATTACTGTACAATATATTTATTCTATAAAATAATTACTTTACGACGACGATGGCAGCGTTAAAAGGACCGGATTTTTAAATAATATTCCAAATTACCTTATAATCTTTATTTATTTATTTATTTATTTTGCATTAAAACACAAATTACATCATTATTCCTTATTTCTATGGCAAATGTTACATGTATCCTACCTATTACAATTTCTACACAAAATACACAAAGAAAAAGGTATTTTACTTATCAACTCCACACTAGGGCGAGCCTGTCTCGTGGAGTTTTTATGTGGTATTACCATTTGTTGTTAGTATTACAGATTAGCTGATTTCAGAGTAAATTAATATAACAAACATAATTATCGTATCAAATAACATTTTTTTTTATATGTTAAATAATTGGGTTAGATTAAAATTGGTTTTTACATTAGATTATTGTAATAAATTAAATTATTGTTACATATTATATGTTTTATAAACTATAGAAGAGAACATCGAATAAATTATAGCTAAGTATAGTTATTATGTACCTAGTTAGTTATTTTGAATTTTCGTGCGTTAGGATTGTCCCAATGCTGAGTACCTACGTGGATGACATGTGTGTTGGGATGATGGAAGACCTTCTATCTTCATAAGGTTACCAATTTTAACAAAAAAATTCTTAGACACTCTAAATGCAAAATGGAATGGGTTATTAAATGAAAGAGGTTTTGTGTTTGAGAAGCATTAAAAAATTATTTTATAACAAACTATACCTACTCATTTTTTTTACTGTCTTGCTCTTGTTCGCAAAAAGGAAAATGTGTAACGCTGTGTTATACACGAAATATACAACAGTTATTTCAGTGGGACTAACCAATGAATCGCATTCTACAACGCAACCTGCCTATTAAGTCTTAGTTGAACGGACCATTTTCATACAATTATTATTAAAACGCTTGAGGTTTTTAACATTCTTGCATTGTGAAATGTAAAATATTCAACCTACTTTAGCTATTCAGACCCCAATGAACACAGCAGTGAAGTCGAAATAGAGGCAAAGTTAAAATGGCGGTGAGTCACGGCAGCAAAATACAATTCCCCAATCCTATTTTAAGGAAAATATACCTAAATACAATATTATGCTACTGTTAACATTTTAGGGTTCCGTACTAAACAAGGATCGATAATAGTTTCGATATTTCAACGAAATAATTTTCCACTTGAACGTCTGACATTCATGCACTTTATCTCAGATACGCTTAGCACCAGAAAAAAATGAGTCAAGTTTTTGCTTTGCATAACAGCTAAACGGTTGTATCTGAGTATGTGAAATATTCACCGTAATAAGACATGGAACGAAATTGAAGAAAAACCTTGCCTACCACGGCTATAAGCTTATGAACTGAAATCAACCTACAGAGAAATTTATTCAAACTAGTCGCATTAAAAAGATATTCATGTGAAAAAAAATGTATTTTTAAGAAGCTAAGGAACCCATTGCTGGTGCTCAGATACCCACTTGACCCGTTTTACAAGATTAAATATGACGAAAAGCATTGCATTGGATAAATAATTAGGTTTTTAATACTGATACCTGCGGTTTAGCTAGCGTTGCGTTAATTAAACTTTATTTTTTTAAAAAAATTGCATTGAAAAACACGACATTTTTCATGTTAAATCACTAACTTTCCCACACAAAATGTCTACACACAGTACAAAATACAAAAGTATATTTTTGAAGTGTATACCAACCAACCAATTTTTTTTTTACGGATGACAGTACCGTGCTTTTCAGTGCAGAAAATATTGAAACAATGGAAAATGACATAAAAGAATGTTTAAAGCATTTAATTGACTGGCTTAATGCAAATAATCTTAAGTTAAATTTTGACAAAACGAAAATTATGACATTTGAACAAAGGACTAATTATAAAAATCTTGACATAGCTTATGGAAATCAAATAATAGAAGAGACAAATGTTACAAAATTTTTAGGGATATACTTAGATAGAAATATGTCTTGGCAGACACATACAGAAGAGACTTGTAAGCGTCTCAGTCAATACTCTTTTGCATTATATAACCTCTCGCAAGTGGCAAGCCAAAGAACGGCACTTACAGCTTATCATGCATTTGTGACATCAATCTTAAGGTATGGCGTAATATATTGGGGCCACTCAACAAATACGGATACGGTGTTTATAGCACAAAAAAGATGCGTTAGAGCTATATGTGGCATTAAAAAAACAGACAGCTGTAAGCCTTACTTCCTAAGTCTTGGTATCCTAACATTACCTAGTTTATATATATTTGAGATGTTAATGTTTGTCAAAACTAACTTTAACTTATTTGACACACTTAAGAGTTCTAGAAATCGGCACAAGATCGCCTGTAGACGACACAAAAAAACTATTTTTAACAAAAATTTTTTAGGGATGGCACCCAAAATATATAATAAGTTGCCAAATACAATTTTACACATTACAAATATAAAGTTATTTAAGAAACAAATTTTCGAAATGTTGGTAAATAAGGTATATTACACAGTAAAGGAGTACTTTGATGACATTAATTTATAATCATGTGTGTATGTACTGTTTGACATTAGAATTTCATTTATAGTATTTTAAATGTATGTACTTATGTAATATCTTAATATCTGGGACATCTTGTTGTTGACTTTTTCCAATCGATTCGTAGTAATGGTAAGCTGACAATTTGTAACAATTATGTCCATAGTAATTACCAAAATATTGATATGTTTAAAATTTGCATGCCTAAAGCGGTAGAACATGTGTGACTAACATCGTGTAACATCTTAGATGGCCTAAAATGTAACATGTTTTTGCAATAAATAAATGAATTGAATTGAATTTTAATTCTTCATTCCCGGAACTTCTGTTGTAGCCATTTTGAACTAATGAGTCGGATGACGTGTCACAGGTATTCAGAATGCAATGCACTTGCGATGAAAATAGATTGGCGTTAAGTGTCAGCGGTCTAAATTAAACACGAGATTGACATTTATTTACGACGATGCCGATGTATAAATAGAAGCGGATACCTCTGACGTATTTTAAGGGTTCCGTAGTAAACGTATCCAAAGTCACCAGGCTGTTGCTCAGAGACCGAGATAGCTAGACGGCTGAAATTTTCACAGATGATGTAATTCTATGACTGCTCTAACAACAAAATACTATTTTTTTAAAGTTAGCTCCCAGTAAAATAAATGTGATATTTAAAAAAAAAACAGTGTTTGCGTGGTGATTCATTACCGAACTTTCCGAAATAGCCAAACCAAAGTTTTTTTTTATACTACTTAGGTGGCAGACAAGCTTACGGCCCACCGGAAGGTTGGTAACCGTAGCCTATAGACGTTTGCAACACCAGAGGCGCTACACACGCGCTGCCGACCCGGGCGCAGGTTGTGACGACCCGCAGTTGAAATTTTTCAAGCCGCCCGTAAGGCCTTCAACTTGGCTTAACGACTGTCATTTTACTGACAACCGGGACCAGCGGCTTATCGTGCCTTCCGAAGCACGGAAACGCTCGTAAATAAATGTCATAAAGTGGTCCACGTGGTGGTCACCCCTCCATATCCGGCCATAGTAAATGTTGCTTACTGCAGTGATCGTTTACAGAACACTGAGTCCGCGGGGCCACGAGCGCTTCAATATTGCACAAAAAACATAAATTTCTTTCAAATCTCATATACTAAATAAGTTATAGGCTACTTTTTGTAATTTTTCAGTAGGTAGAAGAATATCGGTGCAGTCTCAATTCGTACACATACGTTATTCATGACAACACCACGGGCGCTAGCTATTCCCAATATTGTTTACGTAAGTTATTGCCTTCGTTTATAAAATGTGTGCCTTTCAAAGAATTGAAACGTAGTAAAATGCCACAAACGGCTACCTATATCAGGACTGACTTCAGTGGATGCCGCCGCGCTGCCTACCGCTCTGATCTTTTATCAAACACTCAGCACGTGCGTCGATCCTAACTAGTAGCTTTATTAGGGTTGAAAAGTAAATTAACGTTTAAAAACAATTTTTAGTAAGGGTTCCGTACCCAAAATTTAAAAAATGGGACTGAAATTAGATAAATAATAATTAAGAGGCGTTTTCATCTTCGATCAACAATCAACAAACGTGATATTTTGTCGTTTTTTGGTACGGGGTACCGTATCAAGTGTGCGCAAGTACTACTTGACCGACCGGATAAGCTACCCTTAAAATGTAAAAACTATGGTAGATTTCTCAAAATTCCAAACATAATATTAAAATTTATTGAAGTATATGTCAACAAAGCTAGAGGCTCAGCTAGTTTAATTATAATTGTCTAATTAAACTGTCAACTTCAAGATTTTACCTTAGTAATTACTTTCAGTACCAGACCAAAAACACGGTAAATACTACCCGTTCGCTCTAACTTTGCCGCTGGCGTAGAGGCGTATACCCGAATTGTTGATTCGACGAAGTAAATTGGCAGTAGCTAATGTCACTTCGTCATAGAAAATAAGCAACATTGTATGCAGAAGTGACATTAGTTGCTGTCAATTTACTTCGTCTAATAAAAAAATGGACTTTAGTATGGAGCCGAGCGGCAAAGTTAGAGCGAACGAGCAGTATAATAAACTAGCTGTGACGCACGGTTTTGCCTATTATAATTATGTATACAGTAAACCCCGAAGCACCCATTTAATCAATACGTCCTTTTTAGTGTGCATCTGGATTGAGGGCCCAAAAATTAAATCTTCGCAAAACAAAATAAGATTTACAGGGAAGTTAGTTAAAAGTTTCTTAAACTTAGGGCACTATGCCAAAAATTTCTTAAACACGAAATAAAGCTTATAAGATGAAATACCTTGGGCCCTCAATCCAGATGCCTGCATTAAGTGGCATAGTCTGATTCTCAGAAAGTACTACCTCTAAGCTGATAATTTTTATTTAAG
Source organism: Miltochrista miniata (assembly GCA_933228765.1). Lineage (NCBI taxonomy): Eukaryota > Metazoa > Arthropoda > Insecta > Lepidoptera > Erebidae > Miltochrista > Miltochrista miniata. The sequence goes on along the minus strand of OW121759.1, from coordinate 12,252,871 downwards.
GAGTTAATTAAGAATTTCTTAGAACTTTTAAGAAATTCCCAAATATGTAGAATACGATATTACAGAGTTATTGCTGTATATCTTGGGCCCTCAGTTCAGTAATGTTTGAACTGAGGAATCATCAAAATATGGGTTTGTCTAAAGATATACTTAAATACGACTGAAATATATTTTACATAACCGCGTCTATAAATTCGTTAAAAAGAAATAATGACAAAAAAGTAAATAGTTAAAATTTAAATTGGTAATTGAATTTTCCTAAAATGTCTGAACTGAGGGCCCAATATTTTCGGCAGTATTGACTAAGATACGGCTTCTACACTACCGCACATCAGGGTAAGTAACACTAACAAAGCGTTTATTCTTCTAAATGTCATACTTTTAGAGAAAATTGAATTTTATTTTTTTGTAGGAGAAAATACTGTAGGGTAGCCATGATTTTGTTACTTTTTGAGACTAATCAGCAAGTACCCTCATACAAGGTTGTTATTGCTTGAACCGTCAAAAGCGATGTTTTGTGTGGTGCAATAATTATCCTACTTCCTACTAATATTATAAATGTGAAAGTTTGTGAAGATGTTTGGATGTTTAGATGTTTGGATGTTTGTTACTCAATCACGCTCTAACGGGTGAACGGATGGGGCTGAAATTTGGCACAGAGATAGCTTATAGTCTGAAATAATACATAGGCTACTTTTTATCCCGGGTAAATGTTCCCACGGGAAGCGGGAACGGGTACCGAATTTTCGCGCGGGCGAAGCCGCGGGCCTCATCTAGTAATTAAATTATGCAGTTTATAATAATTATTATCAGTGTCCGTACTATTATCAGTGAAACCGCAGTAAGTTGATATTGTCAATTATAGCACAGGGTGGAAACTCCATACAAAAATGTTCGTTTTCACCCACACTAATATAGACGTAATGTGAATGCTTAAATCAAGCTTCAATATGTGTGTGAGTATTCTAGGGTCACTAGCTATGGAAACAAAATAATAAGGAACAGAACGCAATCTCATGTATGTAGGTACTTTTTTCTCAAACCTACCCTCGGAAGCATACTCGCGCACAATCCAGAATACTTTTGAATAGGTAATGAAAAAAATACCAAATTGATTACATGGAGAGTAAAATTAATTTCTTTATTAGTTATTTATTATAGAAATAGCTACAGAATAAACTCACAAATAATTTTTTGACATTGTACTTTATCCATGTTCGCTGTATCATGGTATCTATGGGGCAATGTTACAAAAGATTATATAATAGAAATATTCTAAAATGTTACGCGAACAAATTTATTTTTTATAATAATAATAAAAAATAAATATTCACGGACATCTCACACAACGCTATCATTCTGATCCCAAAGTAAGCTAGGAATAACCTGCTTGTGTTATGGGTATCAGGCCATGGATATTAATACTTATATACTTTTAAATACACACATATTATACATAGAAACACCCAGACTCTTGAGACAAACATTTATGGGTCACACAAATATTTGTCTCCGGTGGGAATCAAACCCACGACCTCCAGCGCCGCAGGCGGTATCACTACCGACTGCGCCACAGAGGCAGTCAAATTTTTTTTATCAAACCTATACGTATGGGGTATCTACAGATCAGGTTCATCATCACGCCTTTATCCCCGAAGGGGTAGGCAGAGACATATTATATACCCACCTTTCACCTTTTTCTAATTTGTCCCACGTAATACGTTGTGAGCCGTATTGCCGTGTTTAAATGGACAGGCGCAGTTTGTGACTAGGGAATGCAATGCCGCAACAAGATTGTAATCCCGGTATTTGCGGGACTGAGCAATCTCAGTCCCGCGGGATCCCGGTATTATGATCTGCTTGCTCTACTGCATTCATGCCACAATAGTTTATGATTTTTAGTTTAATTATTGTAAATAGAGCATAAACGAAATGCCTGCCGAGTTTCTTGCCAGTTCTTCTTAAGCGGGCCAGCTTCCGAACTGGTACTTACTGGATACTTTGATTTATATTCGTGGACACGTCGGCGGAGCCCAGGCAGAAGCACTTGTGGCCCCACGGACTCAGTGTTCTGTAAACGATCACTGCAGTAAGCAACTTTCACTATGGCCGGTCCATGGATGGGTGACCATCCATGTGATCACTTTGTGACATTTATTTGAGCGTTTCCGTGCTTCGGAAGGCACGTTAAGCCGTTGGTCCCGGTTGCCAGTAAAATGGCAGTCGTTAGGCTTAACGACTGCCATTTTACTGGCAACCGTATTGCCGTTTGATTTGAGCCGTATTGCCTTAGCCAAGTTGAAGGCTTTATTTCAACAGCAGGCAGTCACAACCCGCACCTGTCCATTTAAACACGGCAATACGGCTCACAACGTATTACGTGGGACAAATTATAAAAAGGTGAAAGGTGGGTATATAATATGCCTCTGCCTACCCCTTCGGGGATAAAGGCGTGATAATGAACCTGATCTGTAGATACCCCATACGTATAGGTTTGATAAAAAAAATTTGACTGCCTCTGGTCGTGGGTTCGATTCCCACCGGAGACAAATATTTGTGTGACCCATAAATGTTTGTCTCAAGAGTCTGGGTGTTTCTATGTATAATATGTGTGTATTTAAAAGTATATAAGTATTAATATCCATGGCCTGATACCCATAACACAAGCAGGTTATTCCTAGCTTACTTTGGGATCAGAATGATAGCGTTGTGTGAGATGTCCGTGAATATTTATTTTTTATTATTATTATAAAAAATAAATTTGTTCGCGTAACATTTTAGAATATTTTTATTATATAATCTTTTGTAACATTGCCCCATAGATACCATGATACAGCGAACATGGATAAAGTACAATGTCAAAAAATTATTTGTGAGTTTATTCTGTAGCTATTTCTATAATAAATAACTAATAAAGAAATTAATTTTACTCTCCATGTAATCAATTTGGTATTTTTTTCATTACCTATTCAAAAGTATTCTGGATTGTGCGCGAGTATGCTTCCGAGGGTAGGTTTGAGAAAAAAGTACCTACATACATGAGATTGCGTTCTGTTCCTTATTATTTTGTTTCCATAGCTAGTGACCCTAGAATACTCACACACATATTGAAGCTTGATTTAAGCATTCACATTACGTCTATATTAGTGTGGGTGAAAACGAACATTTTTGTATGGAGTTTCCACCCTGTGCTATAATTGACAATATCAACTTACTGCGGTTTCACTGATAATAGTACGGACACTGATAATAATTATTATAAACTGCATAATTTAATTACTAGATGAGGCCCGCGGCTTCGCCCGCGCGAAAATTCGGTACCCGTTCCCGCTTCCCGTGGGAACATTTACCCGGGATAAAAAGTAGCCTATGTATTATTTCAGACTATAAGCTATCTCTGTGCCAAATTTCAGCCCCATCCGTTCACCCGTTAGAGCGTGATTGAGTAACAAACATCCAAACATCTAAACATCCAAACATCTTCACAAACTTTCACATTTATAATATTAGTAGGAAGTAGGAAGTAGGATAATTATTGCACCACACAAAACATCGCTTTTGACGGTTCAAGCAATAACAACCTTGTATGAGGGTACTTGCTGATTAGTCTCAAAAAGTAACAAAATCATGGCTACCCTACAGTATTTTCTCCTACAAAAAAATAAAATTCAATTTTCTCTAAAAGTATGACATTTAGAAGAATAAACGCTTTGTTAGTGTTACTTACCCTGATGTGCGGTAGTGTAGAAGCCGTATCTTAGTCAATACTGCCGAAAATATTGGGCCCTCAGTTCAGACATTTTAGGAAAATTCAATTACCAATTTAAATTTTAACTATTTACTTTTTTGTCATTATTTCTTTTTAACGAATTTATAGACGCGGTTATGTAAAATATATTTCAGTCGTATTTAAGTATATCTTTAGACAAACCCATATTTTGATGATTCCTCAGTTCAAACATTACTGAACTGAGGGCCCAAGATATACAGCAATAACTCTGTAATATCGTATTCTACATATTTGGGAATTTCTTAAAAGTTCTAAGAAATTCTTAATTAACTCCTTAAATAAAAATTATCAGCTTAGAGGTAGTACTTTCTGAGAATCAGACTATGTCACTTAATGCAGGCATCTGGATTGAGGGCCCAAGGTATTTCATCATAAAAGCTTTATTTCGTGTTTAAGAAATTTTTGGCATAGTGCCCTAAGTTTAAGAAACTTTTAACTAACTTCCCTGTAAATCTTATTTTGTTTTGCGAAGATTTAATTTTTGGGCCCTCAATCCAGATGCACACTCTTTTTATACTTATAACCTTGGACGTTTGCAACATCTATAATACTCACATATTTACCATAATGTATGAAAATACACAGTAGTTATAGTCACTTTGTATTACTGCTCCGTTCTCTTGGACAGTAGCACGAAACTTCAGAATCATTCAGCTTTACAAGGGACGCCGCGCCGGCCGGTAGAATTTTGAAAATCGGTTCAGTACTTTTATTGGTCATGGGTTATAAACAAACTAAACTTTCCTTTTTGCGATATTAATACAAAATATAATAAACTACTACTATTACGTTAATTTGTTAAGTGACTGTTAAAAGTAATTAAGGCTACTGTGCCTATGTAGGTATATTATTTCAAAGTCCTCGTCACTTCTATGTACTCAACTAAATTGCGTTTAAAGTACCATTATACAAAGCATTGTAATTAAATAACTCGTATTTTACGTATAAAAATATAAAAAATATGGCCAAGAGCGAGTCGGACTCCCGAGATTGATAAACGATCACAGGGGTAAGGTCGTTCACTGAGGTTAGTTCTGCATGGGTAACTGTTAACATTTTATTTTACGAACGTTTTAATGCTTTGAAAGGCTCATTTAGTCGTTATGAGGTTGTTTAAAAAATATGGTGGCAAAGTCGAAATGATAGTATTAATTGAAAAAATCTACTTCTGCCCATATTAAACCGTACCTAATAGATTCTCTACTTATGGGTTTGAGCAAATATCAGCAGTATTTTGGTGAAGATGAGTGAACGGTGTTCCTCTGCGTGCCCTTTGGAGAAAAAGAAGTTTAAATACTATACTACGAATATTTGAGACTATGCTAGAACCTATCAATAACTTAACCTGTATTCACATGAACTGGTACAGCGTATAATTTGCAAGCCAATTAGTATTCTAACGTGTAATTCAAATAAGTTACTCAAGTAATTTTACTAAGAGCAGTCTCTTATTACACAGCGTGAGGACATCGTGTGAATATTACGTCGATAAACTGCTGGGGAAGCCGTTTCAAATGCAAATCTAATATCAGGCTTGTAATCAACTCTGCTACAGATTATTATCGAATCATACTATAAGTTTTAGCAGGAATTTACATTGTCTCGATTATTAAAAAACTAAACATGTGCGAGTTGCGCGTTCGGAGGGTTTTGAAATAAAAACAACATAAAAAGTTACGTTTGTTTTAATTATGGGAGCTGGATTCATTTTATTCAGTTTTAAGTAGGTATTAGCTTCTCTCTATAAAATAGATTGCAGAGGAGCTTATGGCGAGACTTGTGTCTGTAGTCTGTGAGTCTGTTGCACTTGTCACTAGGTCACGAGGATCTTCTGTTCAAAGTTTGAAATAAAACAAAAATGACAACGTTAATAGGATTGAACTTTCACTTTCACAATAAACGTTTTAGAGAGGGACAGTCGGCCGGCGGCATGACTCCTAGCGAGAGCCCTTGCGTCACTGTTCCGATGGCGCAAGGAGTAGGATAATACGGCGCTCCACACGCTGGTGGAGTGCATGGCGTGGGCGCAACAGCGCCATGTCCTCGTAGTGGGTCTGGACGTGGACACGCTCTCGCTCGAGACAATGGTGCGAGCCATGCTCTCCAGCGGGAGTAAGTGGGACTGCGCCGCCTCTTTCTGCGACAGGTCATGCTCGTGAAGGAGGCGGCGGGGCGGGTGCGGGAGAGAGCTCTCCCACCCGAGTTCCGCAGTCAAACATGACTTCGGCAAGGACTATCGGCCTCCATGACCGGGGGTCTGAGGATGGTGAGAGGGCGGCTCACCGTCCTTACAGAAGCAGGCCCATGACGGCAGCGTGACGTGAGGAACTCACGCACGCCCCCCCTTAGAAGCGGGTAGATAGCACCCGAACCTCCCCCTGGGCGAGGCCGTGGATCTGTTGGGAGTCCCGCATCCTTCCGAGGGCTTACCCGGGGCTCCCAACCACAGGCTGCTGGGCGTTACGTGAGGTTTTTTAGTCGGTAAGAGTCCGGCATAGCATCCTATGAGGGTTTTCCCTCACGTAAAAAAAGTGGCAGTCGGCCGTCTCACGGCTTCTTGTTTCTTACGTCTTCTGCGTAATGTCAGTATCTAGTTATCACGCTTCAGAAGATATAGCCTGTGGCAACAGACGGTAGAGTTTTTATTCTTTATTAGGGTCCCAGTTTTACACTTTGGATACGGACCCTTAAACAGAACTGGAAACTGTGTCTTTTTAATACATAGTCATAATGTTTCTCTACATTGTATAACAAGTACTATGTTATCTTTGGAATTGCGAGGTGTGTGACAAGAGACTTCTTTTACCGCCCAAAGAACATAAAAATGAAGAGCGAATTCTGTCTGGACATAGTTTACGATTGATGCTATCATTTTGCTGGTATATCGTAAAGAGTGCAGTTTATGACTGGTGCATTCAGTTTTTATTGCCCTGTGTTACGTATAAAGTATTACGAGGAGCATTAGTATGTCCACGTTTAGGATTGTTGTAACACTAAACGGATATAAAAAGAAAGATTTATTTTGTTCTCTTTTGCTAAGTTAAAACATTGTAACGCTGGGGAAGCGACCATATATTTAGACGAAATGAAGAGGCTTTATGGGCGGCTTAAAAATTTTAAGTTTTGTATTGTGTGTCGTCAGAACCTGCGCCTGTCCATTATAACACGGCAGAACCATTATGCCACATCATTACGTGGGAGAAGAAAACAACACGGTGAAATGTAAATTTTACGATGAGACTTTTTTTTTACATTCGGCAAGCCACCAGCCTGATGGAAAGCCGTGGCGCATCTAGCGATTGGGGGCCACTTTTGACAGGCTAGCTGGATCTATAATTTTGAGGCCTTAATAAATGTTTTTGCTCCATTATAGTTTCAAACAGTAGAACGGGCAAAACATATACATATGCAGCTATTCGTACTTGCAATCCGTTGGTCGACGAATTTTGACAATAAAATTTCCTTAAAAAAGTTTCGCAACCAGAAATACAAGTAATTTTACACTAAAATGTGTAAAATTTACTTGTATTTCAGATAATAGCGAAACTTTTTTAAGAAAATTTCTAAGAGATATTTAATAATATTGCATTATCTCTGATTATATATAATGCAAAGAAGTGTATGTGGGAAAGAAGTGTTTATCAAATATAACAAAAGTTCCTGTACCTGACACCGGTAAATAAAAATATTTTGCATTAGTTTTCCATTACTTAGAAGTCCATTTTATATTCATATAGCGTGTGACCTCGGAACTGTAGTTTGAACATCAAGCATTCGTTTTTGATACATTGATGAGAATTTTATTGATTGAAATAGGTTCCTCCTGTTTATTTTATTGTATTCCGTGCCGAACATTATTGAACGAGTGAGCTAAGGGAACAAGCAGTTATAGACTGAAAAGAAAATGATGGTAAATATTAGATATGTCTAATGTAGAGCACTTTATAAACAATTGAAACCATTTTTAAGGAATCATAAAATTCGAGAATTGTCATGTTACATCCATAGCAGATTTCTAAAATTTTGTGTTATCTAAGCATGTTCTAAATGTAGTGATTAATTAGATACAATGAAAGCAAATAGTAAGAGTATTATTTTTAGGGTTCCGTACCCAAAGGGTAAAAAACGGGACCCTATTCATGAGACTTCGCTGTCAGTCTGTCTGTCTTTCATTCACGTGCCTGTTTCTCAAAAACGGTAATAGCTAAAGAGCTGAATTTTAACACGTGATATATTTCTGTTGCCGCTGTAACAATAAATACTAAAATCAGAAAAATAATAGTAATTATAGAAAAAACGTAATGTTTACCGTTTTTTTTGGTACGGAACCCACCGTGAGCGAGTACAACTCGCACTTTTTTGAAGTCTTTCTCAGAGAAATTAACAAAAAATTCTCTGGCAAATACTTCAAAACATTTGTGCGCTCTATGTAAACACTATTAGTATTTTAAACTCATTACATGGAATAACAGGTTTTTTCACCGCTAAGCAAACCCCAATTACTGTAGCGCCGCAATTTCAGGGCACATCTCTTTCCATCTCCAAAAGTATAGGGATCCTTGGCGTTGACATCTCCAGTGACGTTCAGTTCCGTAGTCATTTGGAGGACAAGGCTAAGCTGGCGTCCAAAAAGCTGGGTGTGCTCAACAGGGCGCGGCGGTACTTCACTGCGGCGCAAACACTGCTTCTCTATAAGTCGCAAGTGCGGCCGCATATGGAGTACTGCTGTCACCTCTGGGCGGGAGCACCTGAATATCAGCTTCGTCCATTTGACTCGGTGCAAAGGCGAGCTGTAAGAATTGTCAACGATCCTGTACTTACAGCTGGTGTGGAACCTCTTCGCGACAGGAGAGACTTTGCCTCCTTATGCGTGTTCTACCGCCTGTACAATGGTATGTGCTCTGAGGAATTGTTTGATATGATGCCCACGGCTACGTTCTATCATCGCACCGCTCGCCACAGACAGGGAGTTCATCCTCACACCCTGCGTCCGGTGCGTTCCAGCACGGTTAGATCCGATAGGTGTTTTCTTCCGCGCACGCTTAGGTTGTGGAATGACCTCCCTGCCTCGGTTTTCCCAAACGCCTACAGTATGGGGTTCTTCAAAAGGGGTCTTAGAAGGTTTTTACAGGGTCGGCAGCGCGAGTGTGGCACCTCTGGTGTTGCAAACGTTCATAGGCTGCGGTGACCACCGGTCCTTCTGGTGGGCCGTATGCTTGTCTGCCACCTTAGTGGTATAAAAAAAAAAAAAAAAAAAAAAAACATACATGCCTATAAAGTAAATACGTTTATGGTAAAAATGTAATTTATTGGTGACACAGGCTACACTACTAGTGGGTATTTAACTAATTTTATTAATTGCTTTAGTTAGTGCTGGTACACACAATGTGTACAGAGTACCCGCATAAATGATCAAAGGGTTGTCACGCGATTTTCTAGTTTGTTTGTTTGCTCTTAAAATGAACTTAACCGCCTTTCAGCAGAATATTTCGTGTGTTATTAAATAAATTCACTAAGATGACGATTAAGTACAATTATTGGGGTCATCAGTCCATCTGGTGGGTGGGCGTCCTACTTCATGTTTACCAAGTACTATATCCACTCCAGAACTCGTTTGCTCCTTAGACCATCAGTTTTCTACACTAGTGGCTAGCCAACTGACAGTTCGAAGGGCTTACTCTGGGAGAGATGTCAACTACTCTCGTTCTCTTACGTCTAACATCGTTATTGAACGACCAATAACAGTAACCGCCAATTATCGGTGAACACGGTTCTGCAGTTTCTATACGTAGCCACATCACACGTTTCTGAAATTATTGATGGCCCATTTAAGGCCATTCATTAAGGTTCATTGCTGGGTTTCATCGACGGTGAGTGCATAAGGACCACTTTGGTTCTACCTCTATAATTATATGTCTACCTCTATAATTATGTGTATCCAATTAGGCACCTACGAAATGTCACGAACGTTTCATAGGTGCCTAATTGTATTAAGATTGTGTTACCAAAATGTTTATGATTATTAGTTTGATTATTTAGATTACTTATGGTCTTAATTGTCTCTCTCATCATGATGTCAGTCACAGTCACAAACTACAAGACCTTTCAAAATTTAGAACAGGTATTGAACCATAGTTGGGAACAACACAAATGGTCGACTAATTCCCGGAATAAGTCCAGAAAAAGTTGCTATTTAATAAAACTTCCCTTTCCTCCCTTTGTTGAAGATAACGTATAAACAACCTTTAAATATCTTAAACAAATGCGATGTAGGACTATGTTTTATAATATTATTTAAGGATGCTCGGAATGGGAATTATGTTTTCAGAGGATTAAGCGCTACCAGTCTGAATAGAATTGTATATACCGACATTGTTACAGGCTATAATCGGATTGAAAACAGGCTTGTAGGACACCTACATAAATAATGAAGTTACCCCTAAATACACGTCTCTTCTACTAATAATATACCGCGACTAGTAACGTTGCTATTGAGGGCAAGAGCAAGCCTTTATTTCCCATGGCACTACCGCTTAGCACTACCCGTAGTGTGAATGGAAATTTTATCATTCATTGACCTATTATAAGAAATTAAAAAAAAATACATTATTCAGGAATACCTACTTTATTTAAATGTTTTCTACGTCTTATCAACTACTGGAGTTTAATAAATAAATCAAAATCTATAATCGAAGACTTCTTTATATATAAGGACTTCAATTTTGTTTTTTTACATGGTCAATACAACCCACATTCACGATACAATTTTTATCACTATTCAACCAGATTAATCACTTCAATGTTCATGACAGCAAAGAGATCGCTTTAGGGCAAACGACTCGATTCATCGAATAACCTGGATTTGACATTCAATATTACGGGCTATGATCTTGTAATGAAATTTTACCCAGATCTATCAAGATTTTTTTCTTAACATTTTGGTGTCCATGAAATCGCAAATACCTTACGACTGCATATAAAATAATAGCAGCATCCGTGGACTGTGGACTTTCAAACGTATAAAAAAAGTTAAATGAATGTTTTACGTATCAACCTCCATTTTTCCATTCCATAATAATTGAGTCCCTTGGGCTCTTTATTTTATATCTTCTTTAGATTCTCTGTTGTATGCCGCTGAGACAGGAAAAAGAAATATGTTCATTCAGAGGAATTTTATTTGAAACGGTACATTCAAAATCATTATCTAATGCCACAATGAAATTTTCCAACAATTGTTTCCCGCAGGAATTTCTTCCTGGGATGAACTTTCTCATATTTAAATGGAAAAAATAAGAATTTAGAAAAAGTACATACCTATGAATCATTATTACGAAAAATTGTTATTCGTATACTCATAACATAATGATTAATACTTTTCTAAATTCTTTATTTCTTATTTACACATTTCACAAGTTTTATTTAATTCCAAATCGGTGGTGAAAGTAGGTACAGTCAACTACAATGAAATGTACTCGTTTATCCCTGCGAGTGCCATAATGAACTAACCAAAGATAGTGACAAACATCACTATATTTGGTTAGTTCATTATATGCTTTCACCACCGATTTGGAATTAAATATTATTTAACAACTTAACTGTTCCAATACAATAAAATATATACATACCCGACGCCCATCATTTTACGGTTTTACTTTTCATGTTATCTCCAGGATATGTACAAACTTTTGCGAAAATTTATTTCATTTTCTTAAGTTTAGGGTTTTCGCGACACGTTCATGAAATTTTGATTGCTTCTCTATCACGCTCATAATAAAAATGTATCCCGAATTTGTATCTAAATCTGAATCACCTGTGACTCATGAACTTATTCCAAAAGTTCACGATGAGTCATATGTGACTCATTGGACAGTGAAGTTGTTAATGAACTAACCAAAGATAGTGACAAACATCACTATCTTTGGTTAGTTTATTATATTATGGCACTCGCAGTACTCGACTGTACCTAAAGGTCCTAGACTAATCGTGAATTGGACCAATCGCGCCTAAAGACTTTCGGAGTACGGAGACTCCCACAAAATTTTATAGCAATACTACAAACGTTCATCTGTCACTGTACTGACGTTTGATGCTTAACACTGAGCGGTCAGGGCTACGTAACGAGTGATAGTACTGTAAAAACCAAACAAAAGCAAAGAATCTACAATTATCTATTCTTTGCACTAGAACTGTGGATAAAATTGATTCTGTAAATGGTCTAAAAAAAAAAAGAAACTAATTGGATTCTGTCAGTTATGTATGGAGTAGTTTTATACTGTAGTTACATCCCTAGTCCCTGCTCATTGAGTTTTATTGCTTGTATTAGCCTACTATTAGCAATGTTACATGCCACAGTTACATCATTGCAGTTTTGCAGAATAACACCGTTTTGATTTTGTTTTACTTATAACCAATTAGGCCTCTATCGTCCTTTTGATCAGACATAGTTTTCTTTCGATGCTTCCTTGTTTTCGCCATGACGTCGTCCGTTGGTCCTTAAACAGGTCACCACTTGAAAGTAATGCTGACACAGGCTTCAAAGATTTTGGTAGGACCCCATTGAATATACAGGTTCCGTACTATAACCGTACCATTCATATTAAATGAAACCTAGGGTATTATCAACTAAAGTGTATTATAAACCTTACAAAGGAAAATAATATCATAATAATTAAGTATGTTTTTACTGCCAGGTCTAGCAATAAATAGGTATGCAAGGGTAGATTGCTAGTGAAGAAACCAATACAGTGAGCGTTATTGCCACTGTATTGGTTTCTGCTCGCGTTTATAATACACCTGGGGAAACAATTTCATTATGTACTAGCATAAAACTTAGTCAGTATACCTTACTATAGAGACTGTCATAACTGCGCATTATCGTTACTATCGACGACGTATTCTGATTAACACACTTTGACTTTGATAAAATGCTATTAAGATTTACTATTAATAATTGCTTTGCTCTTTACAATACAGCTAGTCTTAAGATGGGTGACTGTTGTATGGTATTTCTATTTACGAGCATTTCCATGTCTTGTAAGGCACGATAAGCTGTTGGTCTATGCTGTCAGGGTCGCCACCTGCAGTTTGAAAATTTTCAATAGCAGGGAGCCACAAACTGTTTTGGCTACTGTTAACTACTTTCGGGTACTGTTCACTACTTCGGCTACTGTTAACTGTAGTCGCTAAATCCAAGATACTACAATCTTGCCGATTTTTTTTAGTCAGAATTTTAACATTTAAATTATGATTAAGTTAATACTAATGTCTTATTAATATTAGCCGTGTCAAAAACCGTAATCTTGCTTTTTCAAATAATTGTAACATCGCGTGGTACGCTAAAGTATTACGGGATGAAAATAAATTATTTATATCCTTTTCACAGCCTCGTAAAGCTCCTGAGTTTAGCCGTAAAAATAATAACTGTTCATTTATTTATAAGTAAATTATTATGTTTCTGACTTTCTCGGGTATCTTCTTTTTTTTTTCTTATGAAGATATCCGGTCCTTTGGTAGGCTTACATGGGGTCATATTGGTCCAACACGCAGAGGCCCTTTGAGATTTTTAATGTAAGAGGATATGGGACCCCCACTGCAGACGATTCACGCTCGCCTTATGTAGAAGAACGATAATGAACCGCCCACAATGGGAGCTAAACTATTGTAAAATATGCTAACTACAAAATGAGCTATTGTGATGGGGGTTATTATTAATCGATATAAAAGTGATCTAGAAAAGATGTTAAAATGTTCTGAATGCGAATCAATTAAAAAGTTCCTTGATGTCAAACGATATTTGCATAAGTTGTGTTGCAAGCTTATGTTGATGTTCCACAGCTTCGCCTCCGCAGTGTGGATTTGCTGCTACTCTTTAATACAGGAACTTTGCCCGGTAAAGAAAGTGGCCTATGTCCTTTCGGTAGCTTTATTCTTCTCTGAACAAATTTCTGTTTGGCCCCGTGTGGCAACGGCAAAGGGTACAGATTATTGATACTGTTGATTGATGGCACTTGATGGAACTTGCTACACATATTGAAAAACTTCACTTGTACTGTTCCACAACATTTATTATTCAATTCAATTCAATTCAAAACATTTATTTGCGAGAATACGGTACAGGAGATGTTATAATAATACATATTCTTCATATTCTGCCACATACATACGGCGTGCAAATTTTACAATTTAATGTCAGAGCAACCATGCTTAATAACAATAAATAGGTTACAAATGTCAATAAATTAAATATTGTTATTCTGGTATCGTATCATTCAAGAAATCATTAATATTATAATACATTTTATTTAATAATATGTCAAATAATTGTTTTTTAAATAATGTCATCCGTAACTCAGTCATATTCTGAGGAAGGTTATTAAATACTTTTATACACATGCAATAGACATTTTTTTAAATAATTCCAGTTTTATTGGAGGTAAATGTAACCGGTTTTTATGTCTAGTCCGGCTGTTAGCATAGTCACCCAGTTTAGGAAATAGATGGGGATATTTCTTGACGAAAATACATATTTCAAAAATATATAAACAGGGTAATGGTAAAACTTTAAGTTTTTTAAACAACGGTTTACAGCTATCTAAGAACGAGGCCCCACACACAGCTCTTATGCATTTTTTTTGAGTTTCAAAGGCTCTGTCTAGATCTGTTGACCGAACCGGTTTCTCCTTTCGGCATTCTAAACTAACTAACTAACTTATTTAAACCGGTTAGGTATTACAATCATAAATATTGTGAAACAGAACAAGTGAAGTTTTTAATATTGCAAAGGGTACAATATGTCGCTACCTCAATTCATCTCGAGGGTGTCGTAAGTGACGACTAAGGGAACACTTTCGCAAAAGCATCCACTGCGTAGAGAAGGAAAACTCGAAATGAAACCCGGTTGTCAGTAAAATGACAATCGTTAAACCAAGTTGAAGGCCTTATGGGCGGCTTGAATACTTTCAACAGCGAGTCGTCACGAACTGCGCCTGTCTATTTCAACACGGAAATAGCAGAGTATAATGAGTAGGGTATCTTCAAACAACATGCTCAGCACCTATTATGTGGGATATAAAACAATAAGGTGAAATATGGACGTATACTATGCCTCTTGTAACTATGTGTTTGTTTGTATGAACACATTTTTATTGAACTTTAGAATTGTTTAACTTCTCTTTGATAGTATTATTATAGAATATATTATATAATCTGTGGTATTATCATGATCTCAAGCTATCTCCGGGTTGGATAATAAAACCTTAGGAGGACCTCAGTGTCACAGAGTGAGTTCATAGCAATGGTAGGTAATGCTAGGTATGAAAAACTTATAGATCACCTTGTAAGTCTTAGTACTTACCTGAAAACTTGTTATATGTCACAAGGACAAAAATTTGTCCATTATCCATGAAAGCTGTCAACTCCATATAAACTTTCTTACGAAAACCTATAATCCAATCGAGTACATTGTGTTTTCAGAGAGGGCTTTAAATAAATGTAATTCTTAGATAATGTAGTTATAACGTGTGTGTTAACATTGTAAGCTTACGTCTTCACAAATATTACTATCGAGAAAACTAAATAACTTGTAATTTGTTTTTTTTTTTATAAAAAGTTGTTGGGACAAAAAAGAAGGTGGGATTTATTAGAAGGGATCTTCACACCACTCGCTGTGATAAATTCGGAAGAATACAGTCAAAGACCCTATGGTTTCATGCTACACTAGAGCGGTTTAGGTTTTTGCTTCAGGTCAATAATGCAAGTACCTAGCCAATGCTCTAGCAACTGAGTCAAAAACAAAGCCAGTTCAGTGGTTAGAGAATTGTCCTTGTTGGGCTAAGGTCACGTATTCAAATTTGAAAAAAGTTGTTTTTTTTACTAAATATAAAATTTAATTTATATCATTGTTTTCTGCCATTGCACATGACCATTTGGTCTTTTGGCTTTATAAAAAGCACTGTACATCAGTACATCATTTTATATGATTAAACTAGTTCCTTTTTATTGTAGTTGACTGTACAATAAAAATTAACACAACAGCCATTACGCGTTTGTCGATTAATACATTTTTAAATGTAATGAAATTTTATATTTCTTTGTGTTTCCCCCTTCACCCGCTATGAAAACTGGCAGAATATTTTTGTATGCGGTGGTTCGCAAAGGCTAGTCCCGTGATATATGGTCTAAGAATAAAGCATATTAACTATTTACAATATGAATAAAACTAAACTAAATTAAAAAACAATGTTTGCGTGGTAATTTTTACTGAACGTACCCAAAATAGCCAAACCAAAAGCACAAAATACACAAATTCCTTTCAAATTTCATACATACTAAATAAGTTTTAGGCTACTTTTTGTAATTTTTCAGTAGGTAGAAGAATATCGGTGCAGTCTCAATTCGTACACATACGTTATTCATGACAACACCACGGGCGCTAGCTATTCCCAATATTGCTTACGTAAGTTATTGCCTTCGTTTATAAAATGTGTGCCTTTCAAAGAATTGAAACGAAGTAAAATGCCACAAACGGCTACCTATATCAGGACTGACTTCAGTGGACGCCGCCGCGCAGCTTACCCCTCTGATCTTTTATCAAACACTCGGCACGTGCGTCGATCCTAACTAGTAGCTTTATTAGGGTTGAAAAGTAAATAGACGTTTAAAAACAATTTTTAGTAAGGGTTCCGTACCCAAAATTTAAAAAACGGGACTGAAATTAGATAAATAATAATTAAGAGGCGTTTTCATCTTCGATCAACAATCAACAAACGTGATATTTTGTCGTTTTTTGGTACGGGGTACCGTATCAAGTGTGCGCAAGTACTACTTGACCGACCGGATAAGCTACCCTTAAAATGTAAAAACTATGGTAGATTTCTCAAAATTCCAACCATAATATTAAAATTTATTGAAGTATATGTCAACAAAGCTAGAGGCTCAGCTAGTTTAATTATAATTGTCTAATTAAACTGTCAACTTTAAGATTTTACCTTAGTAATTACTTTCAGTACCAGACCAAAAACATGGTAAATATAATAAACAAGCTGTGACGCACGGTTTTGCCTATTATATGTATACCTACAGTGAACCCCGAAGCACCCATATCAATACGTCTTTTTATACTTTTAACCTTGGACGTTTGCAACACCTATAATACTCACATATTTACCGTAATGTATGCAAATACACAATAGTAATAGTCACTTTGTATTACTACCCGTTCGCTCTAACTTTGCCGCTGGCGTAGAGGCGTATACCCGATTTTTTTATTACACGAAGTAAATTGACAGTAGCTAATGTCACTTCGACATAGAAAATAAGCAACATTGTATGAAGAAGTGACATTAGTTGCTGTCAATTTACTTCGTCTAATTGGAAATTCGACTTTAGTATGTAGCCGAGCGGCAAAGTTAGAGCGAACGAGCAATAGTGCTCCGTTCTCTTGGACAGTAGCACGAAACTTTAGAATAATTCAGCTTTATAAGGGACGCCGCGTAGGCCGGTAGAATTTTGAAAATCGGTTCAGTAATTTTATTGGTCATGGGTTATAAACAAACTAAATTTTTCTTTTTGCGATATTAATACAAAATATAATAAACTACTACTATTACGTTAATTTGTTAAGTGACTGTTAAAAGTAATTAAGGCTACTGTGCCTATGTAGGTATATTATTTCAAAGTCCTCGTCACTTCTATGTACTCAACTAAATTGCGTTTTAAAGTACCATTATACAAAGCATTGTAATAAAATAACTCGTATTTTACGTATAAAAATATCAGAAATACGGCTAAGAGCGAGTTGAACTCCCGAGATTGATAAACGATATAGGGGTAAGGTCGTTCACTGAGGTCAGTTCTGCATGGGTAACCGTAGTGACATTTTATTTTACGAACGTTTCAATGCTTTGAAAGGCTCATTTAGTCGTTATGAGGTTGTCTAAAAATATGGTGGTTAAGTCGAAATGATGGTATTATAAAATTTAAAAAAAAATACTTCTGCTCATATTAAACCGTAATAGTTTCAGCACTATGGGTTTGACCAAATACCAGAAGTATTTTGGTGAAGATGAGAGAACGGTGTTCTTCTGCGTGCCCTTTGGAGAAAAAGAAGTTTAAATACTATACTACGAATATTTGAGTCTATGCTAAAGAGAAAAACCTATCAATAACTAAACCTGTATTTACATGAACTGGTAAAGCATATAATTTGCAAGTCAATTAGTATTCTAACGTGTAATTCAAATAAGTTACTCAAGTAATTTTACTAAGAGCAGTCTCTTATTACACAGTGGTGAGGACATCGTGTGAATATTACGTCGATAAACTGCTGGCATAGCCGTTTCGAATGCAAATCTAATATCAGGCTTGTAATCAACTCTGCTACAGATTATCTTCCAATCATACTATAACCTTGAGCAGGAATTTACATTGTCTTGATAACCTTAAAAACCGTCCAAGTGCGAGTTGCGTGGTGGGAGGGTTTTGAATTAAAAACGACAAAAAAAGTTACGGATTTTATGGGAGCCGGCTCATTTTTTTTTCAATTTTAAGTATTTCTTGATAAAGCGGCAACAGATTATACGTCTTTTGCGTTAATTTCAGTATCTAGTTATCATGTTTCAGGAGATATATCCCTTTGACAGGCAGATGAACAGACGGTGAAGTCTCATTATTGGGGTCCCAATTTTACCCTTTGGGTACGGAACCCTAAACAGAACTGGAAACTGTGTCTTTTTACTACATAGCGACGCTGCGCCTGCAAAAGTCGCTATGTGATTTTTTTCGAATTTTGGATTTTGATGCCATTTTGATCCTTATTTCAAGGCACACAAGGTGCAAAAACCGAAATGTTAAAAAACCTAATATTAACGGAGTTTCAGAAAATAGCTATGTGAAATCAATACTTTTTTGCGCCCTCAAAATAATTATGTGTTTCAAATCACATAGCTAAAAAATTCACCTTAACTAAAATTTTGTCAATTGTGCGGAATTGCGCCCGCTATGTGTTTACGGGCACATAGCGATATTGGTATACAATATTTGACCTGAAACATCGCGCATTGCACAAATCAAGTGTCACATAGCTATCTTTTTCTATGAAATTTGCCAGTCTTCTTGGATATTTATGTCATCGATCCGTTCAGGAATGTATTAAAATAATAAGGCAGCTTTGGAGCTAGAATATTTCAGTAAAGTGTAAAAGGTTTTTTTTTATTTAGCTTGCCAAATTGACGTCGCCACCAGCCCGATGGAAAGCCGTGGCGCATCTAGCGATTGGGGGCCACTTCTGACAGTGGTCCTCAAGTTGGCGGCCCTGTGATGTGCCTCTTCACGCTCCTCTTAAAGAACCCGGGATTGTAAGATGAGGGAAACACGGGCAGGTCGTTCCATGTTTGTATAGTTCGACAAAGGAACGATCTTTTGAAACGCTCCGTTCTGGCGAAAATTCTTTCCACTGTGTATGAGTGGCACCTGTGCCCGGCATGCGTTGTTTCGAGAAAGGAGAGGGTGGGATCAGGTTAAAGAACTCTTCAAAACATTCACCGTTAAACATTCGGTAGAAGGCAGCCAGGGACGCTATCGTTCTTCGCTGCGCTAACGGTTCGAGGCCTCCCGTCACCTCACCAATTATTCGGATAGCACGTCTCTGCATAGCGGCAAGTGCGTCTAGTAAGTACCTCGCGGAGTCATGCCAAAGGTGAGAACAGTATTCGACGCAGGGGCGAATCTGCGTCTTGTACAATAAACATCTCTAATGTGGCGTAATATATCGTCTCACCTTATTCAGAATTCCTAGTTTCCGCGAGGCCAGCCCAATACAGCTCTCTATGTAGTTTTTGTGATTGAGCTCACGCCGGACGTCTATACCGAGGATATCCAGGTTATACTTTAGTGGAACCGTAATGCTCTGAAGAGAGGGTAGGGGTAGGAATGGGGACTTCTTAGCTGTAAACGCACACACCTGTGTTTTTCCAAACCCCATTGGGCAATGCGGCCCAGGTCCCGGTCGAGATCCGCCATGAGTTGTCGTCTCTTCCCCTTCACGTCGCCTCGCCCCTCCGCTGGACGGCCAGAATAGCTCCCATGCAGAGTACTATCATCCGCATAACAATGAGTGCACCCAAGGGACAGCATGTCATTGATATGCAGAAGAAAGAGAGTTGGGGACAATACCGATCCCTGTGGTATTCTGGCAATTACCTGCACAAAACAGGAAGCCTGACCATCACAGAGGAGGCCGTCGCCCGTGCAGGATGCTGGCCAACCAGCGGCACAACTGAGACGATAGACCGTATGCCGGCAAATTGGAAAGAAGCGACGCATGCCATACCCTGTCAAAGGCTTTAGCTATGTCTAGGCCAATAGCCAGAGATTCACCGTGCCTCTCCATAGCCTGCTACTTCCATCGCCGCCTCTTTTACAAGCATGACCTTCTCACAGAAAGACGC
This sequence comes from Miltochrista miniata, assembly GCA_933228765.1. Taxonomy (NCBI): domain Eukaryota; kingdom Metazoa; phylum Arthropoda; class Insecta; order Lepidoptera; family Erebidae; genus Miltochrista; species Miltochrista miniata. The sequence continues at coordinate 12,232,636 of OW121759.1, read as the reverse complement.
GTCGGCGTCCTAATTAATCCCGCTGGAGAAGATTGCTCACACCATAGTCGAGGGAATGTTCACGCCCAGATTTGCAACGAGAACCTGACACTCGTCCACGCTATGTACTCCCTAATTGTGGGAAGTGCTGTGGCCTCGCTGAATTTTATATATTTGCCTAAAACTAAAGTGGCTTCCTTCCGTCTTCGCTGCATCACTTGAATGTCTATTTTATTCATTATCCCATAAAATCCCAATCTCCTTTACGTAAGCCAGTTTTTTTCATAAAGGACCCTTTTACGTTTCATTCTAAAATTATTTGCTCAAAAATCCGAGCTCTGCACTCATTCCTTTTCAGCCATTATTTTTTAGATCACACAAATATTTGAGTCTAATTGGGAATTGATTCCCGATTAGACTGCGACTGTTGTGCTAAGATCCCGTAAGGAGGTTGACCTCCTTACGGGATCTTAGCACAACAGTCGCATACATTTACAGACAAGTATCCAGAACTACTAGTATTGTAGGTGGTACGTACATTTGCATACCTACCAGGGTTCCTTTAGAAATAGTAATATTCTTTGGTTGCTTTAAAGGAGTTGGTAGAGGTAAATAATTGGGACAGCTCGCCTTTTCGTAGTCTCCTTCCCAGCTGTAAGTAGCCAGGGATTTTGGTGCACTCTCGAAAGGAAATCCCAGGCACCCTCACCAACCTTTCACCACGGTTGTCGTGGAAACCACGTCTTACTAGGCTGGAAGTATCTCGTGGCAGGTCTGGATGTGGATCTCTCGCTGGAGACCATGGTACGAGCCATGAACCCTAGCGGGAGTAAGTGGGACTGCGCTGCCTGTTTCTGCAAGCAGGTCTTGCTCGTGAAAGAGTTTGGACAGGTTTGGGAACGGAAGAGAACTCTCCCACCCGAGTTCCACAGTCGGCAAGGTCGCCGCCGACATATCTTTGCCCAAGACTATCGGCCTCCATGACCGGGGTCCTGAGGACGGTAAGGGGGCTGCCCACTGTCCTTACTGAAGCAGGCTGCCGTCCTTATAGATGTCAGCGTGACGTATGGGATTCACGCACTCCCCCCTAAGAAGCGGGATAGCACCCGAAAAGCCCCCAAAGACGCGTGATAGCACCTGATCCCCCCCCCCCCTTAGGTGAGGTCGTAGTGGTAGCGATAGGTCTGTTGGGAGTCCTGGGGTGTCTTTCCGTGGGTTTACCTGGAGTTCCCAACCGTAGGCTGTTCGGCAGGATACGTGAGGTTCTTTAGTCGGTAAAAGTCTGGCATAGCATTTATGAGGATATTCCCTCACGTTAAAAAAAAAGAATAGGGTAGGAGCCAGCCCAGAGTGATGGAGATAGTTCTGGGATCTCCAGCGACCAGTGCTTCTGCAGCGGTATGGGAGAGAACTGTTGCACTCCCGTTTCTTCCTCGGCGCCTCTATTGCGTACAACACATCCTCACACATCAAGGCAGCAGAGCTTTATGGCATAGAACACCATGTTTGCCATAGATTCTTAATAAAATTTGATATTATTTTCAATTGAGTAAATCGGTTTTTACTTCCTCCTGAAAAGTAGGTTAAAAATACATAGCGACTTTTGCAAGCGCAGCGACGATAGTCATAATGTTTCTCTACATTGTATTACAAGTACTATGTTATCATTGGAAGTGCGAGGTGTGTGACAAGAGACTTCTTTTACCGCCCAAAGAACATAAAAATGAAGAGCGAATTCTGTCTGGACATAGTTTACGATTGATGCTATCATTTTGCTGGTATATCGTAAAGAGTGCAGTTTATGACTGGTACATTCAGTTTTTATTGCCCTATGTTACGTATAAAGTCTTACGAGGAGCATTAGTATGTCCACGTTTAGTATTGTACACTAAACGGATATAAAAATTAAGATTTATTTTGTTCTCTTTTGCTAAGTTAAAACATTGTAACGCTGGGGAAGCGACCATATATTTAGACGGAATGAAGAGGCTTTATGGGCGGCTGGAAAATTTTAAGTAGTGTAGTATGTGTCGTCAGAACCTGCGCCTGTGCATTATAACACAGCAGAACCATTATGCCACATCATTACGTGGGAGAAGAAAACAACACGGTGTAATGTAAATTTTACGATGAGACTGGCTGGATCTATAATTTTGAGACTTAAATAAATAAATGTTTTTGCTCCATTATAGTTTCAAACAGTAGAACGGGCAAAACATATTCGTATAATTATACTATTCGTACTTGCGATCCGTTAGTCGACGAATTTTGACATTAAAATTTTCTTGAAAAAGTTTCGCTAATACCTGAAATACAAGTAAATTTTACACATTTGAAGAATAATTATTTAATAATATTGCATTATCTCTGATTATATATGATACAAAGAAGTGTATTTGGGAAAGAAGTGTTTATCAAATATAACAAAAGTTCCTGTACCTGACACCGGTAAATAAAAATATTTTGCATTAGTTTTCCATTACTTTGAAGTCCATTTTATATTCATATAGCGTGTGACCTCGGAACTGTAGTTTGAACATCAAGCATTCGTTTTTGATACATTGATGAGAATTTTATTGATTGAAATAGGTTCCTCCTGTTTATTTTATTGTATTCCGTGCCGAACATTATTGAACGAGTGAGCTAAGGGAACAAGCAGTTATAGACTGAAAAGAAAATGATGGTAAATATTAGATATGTCTAATGTAGAGCACTTTATAAACAATTGAAACCATTTTTTAAGGAATCATAAAATTCGAGAATTGTCATGTTACATCCATGGCAGATTTCTAAAATTTTGTGTTATCTAAGCATGTTCTAAATGTAGTGATTAATTAGATACAATGAAAGCAAATAGTAAGAGTATTATTTTTAGGGTTCCGTACCCAAAGGGTAAAAAACGGGACCCTATTCATGAGACTTCACTGTCCGTCTGTCTGTCTTTCATTCACGTGCCTGTATCTCAGAAACTTAGCTAGAGAGCTAAAAATTTTGACACGTGATACATTTCTGTTGTAACAACAAATACTAAAATCAGAAAAATAATAGTAATTATAGAAAAAACGTAATGTTTAACTCGCACTTTTTTGAAGTACCTATTTCTCAGAGAAATTAACAAAAATTTCTCTGAGTACTACTTCAAAACAGATGTGCGCTCTATGTATACACTATTAGTATTTTAAACTCATTACATGGAATAACATACATGCCTATAAAGTAAATACGTTTATGGTAAAAATGTAATTTATTGGTGACACAGGCTACACTACTATGTGGCGTAAATCATAGATTTGCTGTAATTAGTTTATTAGGCGCTATTAAGCGTAGGTATAATGGTTATACTTAGGTCGGTATAAGGGGTGTGTCCTTAATAGTGTCATAGTAGGGATAGTTGATGGAAGGAGATATGGTGGGATGTAAGCTATATATAGGCGTGCGCATTAGTAGAATAGAAAAAAATCAGGAACTAACTAAATTTTTTATTTTACTTCATACTGTCGAAGAAAATTTACATCAAAGTAAATTATTCTGTAAAATATATTCCACTGAAATAATCAGTGAGTGGCTTAATAGCCCAAGTATTTAACTAAATTTTTATATGTGAAAACGGAAGCTCTGGTAAGCATCAATTGCATTACTTAAGTTTATTTAGTAATTTAAGTGTGGGTAAATTTCATGTAAAAAAAGAATATTTTAAGTAAATGTATTTTATCAGGCAGGCGTTGTGAAATTTAGAAAAGGGGGTAATGTTCTTTTGTATATTAAATGTTTTAAAATGGGGTTAAAAAAAAATAGTAAGGGAAAGTTTAGGGATATCTATGGTTGAAGAGGGTGTATATATAAAAAATATTGTTTGTTCTTTTCAGAATGAGCTTCCAAGTTTATATTTAAAAAAACATTGCTTATACCCGTAAGCAACTAATATTGAAAATATAGGAGTAATTATCTATTGTTACGTCATATTATTCCTGAAGGAAGGAAATCCCATCCCTGAAGGAAGAATTCGGATGAGTACCTAGTTTTTTAAGATAGATTTAAGTTTATTTTGTGAAATCGCAATAAAGGCAGTTATTATATGTAATCGTTGCGTTATTGACTTCAGGACAAAATATATACCCTTACCTAAACTACTGAACCGCCTGGGAACTCCTGGGATCACACTACGGACTTCCCAGAAGCGTGTCAACTAGTAGGTACTTGACTAATTTTATTAATTGCTTTAGTTAAGGCTGGTACACACAATGTGTACAAAGTACCCGCATAAATGATCAAAGGGTTGTCACGCGATTTTCTAGTTTGCTTGTTTGCTCCTAAAATGAACTTTTAAAACCGTCTTTCAGCAGAAAATTTTGTGTGTTATTAAAAAAATACACTAAGATGACGATTAAGTACAATTAATTGGGTCGTCCGTCAGTCTATCTGGTGGGTGGGCGTCCTACTTCATGTTTACCAAGTACTATCTACACTCCAGAACTCGTTTGCTCTACTGGCCGTCGGTCTTCTACACTAGTGGCTAGCCAACTGACACTTCGTAGGGCTTACGCTGGGAGCGATGTCAAGTACTCTCGTTCTCTGACGTCTAACATCGTTATTGAACGACCAATAACAGTAACCGCCAATTATCGGAGAACAAGGTTCTGCAGTTTCTATACGTAGCCACATCACACGTTTCTGAAATCATTGATGGCCCATTTCAGGCCATTCATTAAGGTTCATTGCTGGGTTTCATCGACGGTGAGTGCATAAGGACCACTTTGGTTCTACCTCTATAATTATGTGTATCCAATTAGGACCCTACGAAATGTCACGAACGTTTCATAGGTGCCTAATTGTATTAAGATTGTGTTAAACAAAATGTTTATGATTATTAGTTTGATTATTTAGATTACTTATGGTCTTAATTGTCTCTCTCATCATGATGTCAGTCACAGTCACAAACTACAAGACCTTTCAAAATTTAGAAAAGGTATTGACCCATAGTTGGGAACAACACATGGTCTACTAATTCCCGGAATAAGTCCAAAAAGAGTTGCTATCACCGCCTAGTATTTAATAAACTTCCCTTTGCTCCCTTTGTTGAAGATAACGTATGAACATCCTTTAAATATCTTGAACAAATGCGATGTAGGACTATGTTTTATAATAATTGTTATTATTTAGGATGCTCGGAATGGGAATTATGTTTTCAGAGGATTAAGCGCTACCAGTCTGAATAGAATTGTATATACCGACGTTGTTATAGACTATAATCGGATTGAAAACAGGCTTGTAGGACACCTACATAAATAATGAAGTTACCCCTAAATTCACGTCTCTTCTACTAATAATATACCGCGGCTAGTAACGCTGTTATTGAGGGCCAGTAAAAGCATTCCATTATTTCCCATGGCACTACTGCTTAGAACTACCCGTAGTGTGAATGGAAATTTTACCATCCATTGACCTATTATAAGAAATTAAAAAAAAAAACATTATTCAGGATTACCTACTTTATTTAAATGTTTTCTACGTCTTATCAACTACTGGAGCTTAATAAATTAATCAAAATCTGTAATCGAAGACTTCTTTCAATATAGGGACTTCAATTTTGTTTTTTTACATTATCAATACAACCCACATTCACGATTCAATTTTTATCACTATCCAACCAGATTAATCACTTCAATGTTCATGACAGCAAAGAGATCGCTTTAGGGCAAACGACACGATTCATCGAATAACCTGGATTTGACATTCAATATTACGGGCTATGATCTTGTAATGAAATTTTACCCAGATCTATCTAGATTTTTTTCTTAACATTTTGGTGTCCATGAAATCGCAAATACCTTACGACTGCATATAAAATAATAGCAGCATCCGTGGACTGTGGACTTTCAAACGTATAAAAAAAGTTAAATGAATGCTTTACGTATCAACCTCCATTTTTCCATTCCATAATAATTGAGTCCCTTGGGCTCTTTATTTTATATCTTCTTTAGATTCTCTGTTGTATGCCGCTGAGACAGAAAAAGAAATATGTTCATTCAAAGGAATTTTATTTGAAACGGTACATTCAAAATCATTATCTAATGCCACAATGAAATTTTCCAACAATTGTTTCCCGCAGGAATTTCTTCCTGGGATGAACTTTTCCATATTTAAATAGAAAAAATAAGAATTTAGAAAAAGTACCTATTAATCATTATTACGAAAAATTGTTATTCGTATACTCATAATATAATGATTAATACTTTTCTAAATTCTTTATTTCTTATTTACACATTTCACAAGTTTTATTTAATTCCAAATCGGTGGTGAAAGTAGGTACAGTCAACTACAATGAAATGTACTCGTTTAATCTTACAAAATGATGTATCCCTGCGAGTGCCATAATGAACTAACCAAAGATAGTGACAAACATCACTATATTTGGTTAGTTCATTATATGCTTTCACCACCGATTTGGAATTAAATATTATTTAACAACTTAACTGTCCCCATACAATAAAATATATACATACCCGACGCCCATCATTTTACGGTTTTACTTTTCATGTTATCTCCAGGATATGTACAAACTTTTGCGAAAATTTATTTCATTTTCTTAAGTTTAGGGTTTTTGCGACACGTTCATGAAATTTTGATTGCTTCTCTATCACGCTCATAATAAAAATGTATCCCGAATTTGTATCTAAATCTGAATCACCTGTGACTCATGAACTTATTCCAAAAGTTCACCATGAGTCATATGTGACTCATTGGACAGTGAAGTTGTTAATGAACTAACCAAAGATAGTGACATATCTTTGGTTAGTTTATTATATTATGGCACTCGCAGTAGTCGACTGTACCTAAAGGTCCTAGACTAATCGTGAATTGGACCAATCGCGCCTAAAGACTTTCGGAGTACGGAGACTCCCACAAAATTTTATAGCAATACTACAAACGGTCATCTGTCACTGTACTGACGTTTGATGCTTAACACTGAGCGGTCAGGGCTACGTAACGAGTGATAGTACTGTAAAAACCAAACAAAAGCAAAGAATCTACAATTATCTATTCTTTGCACTAGAACTGTAGATAAAATTGATTCTGTAAATGGTCTAAAAGGAAAAAGAAACTAATTGGATTCTGTCAGTTATGTATGGAGTAGTTTTATACTGTAGTTACATCCCTAGTCCCTGCTCATTGAGTTTTATTGCTTGTATTAGCCTACTATTAGCAATGTTACATGCCACAGTTACATCATTGCAGTTTTGCAGAATAACACCGTTCTATTCTATTATAACCAGAATAACACCGTTTTGATTTTGTTTTACTTAAAACCAATTAGGCCTCTTTCGTCCTTTTGATCAGAAATAGTTTTCTTTCGATGCTTCCTTGTTTTCGCCATGACGTCGTCCGTTGGTCATTAAACAGGTCACCACTTGAAAGTAATGCTGACACAGGCTTCAAAGATTTTGCTAGGACCCCATTGAATATACAGGTTCCGTACTATAACCGTACCATTCATATTAAATGAAACCTAGGGTATTATCAACTAAAGTGTATTGTAAACCTTACAAAGGAAAATAACATCATAATAATTAAGTATGTTTTTACTGCCAGGTCTAGCAATAAATAGGTATGCAAGGGTAGATTGCTAGTGAAGAAACCAATACAGTGAGCGTTATTGCCACTGTATTGGTTTCTGCTCGCGTTTATAATACACCTGGGGAAACAATTTCATTATATACGAGCATAAAACCTAGTCAGTATACCTTACTATCGAAACTGTCATAACTGCGCATTATCGTTACTATCGACGACGTATTTTGATTAACACACTTTGACTTTGATAAAATGCAATTTAAGGTTTACTATTAATAATTGCTTTGCTCTTTACAATACAGCTAGTCTTAAGATGGGTGACTGTTGTATGGTATTTCTATTTACGAGCATTTCCATGTCTTGTAAGGCACGATAAGCTGTTGGTCTATGCTGTCAGGGTCGCCACCTGCAGTTTGAAAATTTTCAATAGCAGGGAGCCACAAACTGTTTTGGCTACTGTTAACTACTTTCGGGTACTGTTCACTACTTCGGCTACTGTTAACTGTGGTCGCTAAATCTAAGATACTACAATCTTGCCGATTTTTTTTAGTCAGAATTTTAACATTTAAATTATGATTAAGTTAATACTAATGTCTTATTAATATTAGCCGTGTCAAAAACCGTAATCTTGCTTTTTCAAATAATTGTAACATCGCGTGGTACGCTAAAGTATTAGGGGATGAAAATAAATTATTTATATCCTTTTCACAGCCTCGTAAAGCTTGCTACACATATTGAAAAACTTCACTTGTACTGTTCCACAACATTTATTATTCAATTCAATTCAATTCAAAACATTTATTTGCGAGAATACGGTACAGGAGATGTTATAATAATACATATTCTTCATATTCTGCCACATACATACGGCGTGCAAATTTTACAATTTAATGTCAGAGCAACCATGCTTAATAACAATAAATAGGTTACAAATGTCAATAAATTAAATATTGTTATTCTGGTATCGTATCATTCAAGAAATCATTAATATTATAATACATTTTATTTAATAATATGTCAAATAATTGTTTTTTAAATAATGTCATCCGTAACTCAGTCATATTCTGAGGAAGGTTATTAAATACTTTTATACACATGCAATAGACATTTTTTTTAAATAATTCCAGTTTTATTGGAGGTAAATGTAACCGGTTTTTATGTCTAGTCCGGCTGTTAGCATAGTCACCCAGTTTAGGAAATAGATGGGGATATTTCTTGACGGAAATACATATTTCAAAAATATATAAACAGGGTAATGGTAAAACTTTAAGTTTTTTAAACAACGGTTTACAGCTATCTAAGAACGAGGCCCCACACACAGCTCTTATGCATTTTTTTTGAGTTTTAAAGGCTCTGTCTAGATCTGTTGACTGAACCGGTTTCTCCTTTCGGCATTCTAAACTAACTAACTAACTTATTTAAACCGGTTAGGTATTACAATCATAAATGTTGTGAAACAGTACAAGTGAAGTTTTTAATATTGCTAAGGGTACAATATGTCGCTACCTCAATTCATCTCGAGGGTGTCGTAAGTGACGACTAAGGGAACACTTTCGCAAAAGCATCCACTGCGTAGAGAAGGAAAACTCGAAATGAAACCCGGTTGTCAGTAAAATGACAATCGTTAAACCAAGTTGAAGGCCTTATGGGCGGCTTGAATACTTTCAACAGCGAGTCGTCACGAACTGCGCCTGTCTATTTCAACACGGAAATAGCAGAGTATAATGAGTAGGGTATCTTCAAACAACATGCTCAGCACCTATTATGTGGGATATAAAACTATAAGGTGAAATATGGACGTATACTATGCCTCTTGTAACTATGTGTTTGTTTGTATGAACACATTTTTATTGAACTTTAGAATTGTTTAACTTCTCTTTGATAGTATTATTATAGAATATATTATATAATCTGTGGTATTATCATGATCTCAAGCTATCTCCGGGTTGGATAATAAAACCTTAGGAGGACCTCAGTGTCACAGAGTGAGTTCATAGCAATGGTAGGTAATGCTAGGTATGAAAAACTTATAGATCACCTTGTAAGTCTAAGTACTTACCTGAAAACTTGTTATATGTCACAAGGACAAAAATTTGTCCATTATCCATGAAAGCTGTCAACTCCATATAAACTTTCTTACGAAAACCTATAATCCAATCGAGTACATTGTGTTTTCAGAGAGGGCTTTAAATAAATGTAATTCTTAGATAATGTAGTTATAACGTGTGTGTTAACATTGTAAGCTTACGTCTTCACAAATATTACTATCGAGAAAACTAAATAACTTGTAATTTGTTTTTTTTTTTATAAAAAGTTGTTGGGACAAAAAAGAAGGTGGGATTTATTAGAAGGGATCTTCACACCACTCGCTGTGATAAATTCGGAAGAATACAGTCAAAGACCCTATGGTTTCATGCTACACTAGAGCGGTTTAGGTTTTTGCTTCAGGTCAATAATGCAAGTACCTAGCCAATGCTCTAGCAACTGAGTCAAAAACAAAGCCAGTTCAGTGGTTAGAGAATTGTCCTTGTTGGGCTAAGGTCACGTATTCATATTTGAAAAAAGTTGCCTTTTTTACTAAATATAAAATTTAAACTTTTGGGTTTTCTGTTTATCCAATTTTCTGTTTGTGTATTCAACCTTAAAATAACTGAAATTTAATACCCGAGAAAAAAATATGCGCCTGGATCGTGACAGTTTAATAAGCGAGTTTTTAAAGAGCGCTTTGTCGAATCTAAACAAGAAACCGTGAGATCGTTCTCACCCGACTGTCCCTCTCTAACACGTTTATTATGAAAGTTCAATCCGATTGACGTTGTCATTTTTGTTTTATTTCAAACTTTGAACAGATGATCCACGTAAACTAGTGACAAAGTTTAATGCAACAGAGTCACAGACTACAGACAAAGTCTCGACATAAGCCCCTCTGCACTCTATTTTATAAAGAAGGGCTAAACTGTAAAGCAGTTTTTAAATTCGACAAACCTCTTTTGGATATTTTACCTAATGCAAAACAATATACTCGTAGTAACAGTTTACAGAAATACGAGTATGTCAATCAATTTTAAAGCACATTATGACTGTAATCAACACAAGTCAGTTTCAGATTTTCCTCCACCCCGCTCCATTCAGGCATCACAAATGAAACATGTCATGTTGAAAAGCGCCACGTGTACTGTTCCAAAACTAGATAACTATTTTATATATACACCTACTCTGCATTCTCAGAGGCTACTTGGAAACTACTATACAGGCAGCGGGTTCCACCAAGTGCCATCCAAAGTATAAACAAAGGAAAGTAAAACGTACAAGAAACCCGTCGAAACCTTTTAGCATTGTTATTATAAAAGTTTTCAAGCAGACTACTTTGGATGTATGTGTGGTTGTGTGTTCATACGTACATCCAATAACACACGAATTTTCCTCATAAAGCCGTCAGCTGCGGAGGCAAATAACATTCTTGCGTGTGAAAATTGTAAAAAAATACCGGTGACGATCAAGTCGGGCTCACACACAGAGGGTTCCATGTTGAAAAATGGCAATTAATCACGTTTTCTATATGGACGCCCCTTTCATCCCTCCTTTTTTCTGAATTCAGTATTTGTTGTTATAGCGGCAACAGAAATATATCATCTGTGAAACTTTAATCTCTCTAGCTATCACGGTTCCAAAGATACTGCCTCGGGACGGACAGACAAACGGATGGTGAGGGCTCATGAATGTGGTTCTGTTTTTACACTTTGGGATCAGAACCCTAAAAACTAAAGGTCTTAAACTTAAACCGTCTTCGCATGCGGGAAGTTTGGTTTTTGTAAAAATTGTTCTTGTGTTATTTTTTAGTTTTTTCCGGGATATAAAGTTAGAAAAATACAATGTTTTTAAAGATTAATCATACAGAAATTCAACTTTGCTCATTTTATTATTAAATCCCTTATAATATATTAATACTTACCAGTTTAACAGACAAAAAATAACGTAACTATGCATTATTATTTTGTCTGTAAAACTATCAGACTGTTATTATGAAAAAAAAAACGAATCTTTGTTGTTGTTCAGTAGTTTTTACATTCATCACAAATTAATAGGCAGCAAGCTATCTAGCTTAGTAATTGTTTATTTGCAAAATTTTCTCCACTTGGATGCAATCATTGCTCAGCTTTCTTTAGCATAGATAAGAACTTTCTACTAATGATGAAGTCGTCCACAAAAAAACTTAAAATAATCTAATGCTTTGTTTTGATATCAATGCATGTTTGCTTGAATATTTCAGCCTAAACGGGACTGTGTGTTGAAGATAATGCCTCAATATAATCTCTCATGCGAATGTAACATGTTTGTCGGCGAATTCCATTGTCTGGTTCTAGAATAATGTCCTTAAATGTAATGTCACTATCATAAAGGATATTATTATATTATACTGAGGGTAAAGCAAACGTTGACTTATTATTACGAGTTTGAATAGTAATTAACACAGTTCTGTATTTTGTTAGGAACTTTGAGTTATGTTGTTGGTGACATTTGTAATGAAATAGGTATAAGCACAGTATAATGTAGTATTAGAGTGTAATAAAGCACTGCAGAGGATTTCTGGCCCCATACCAGTTTATTCTTAAGCGGCTTCAAAAAAGGAGGAGGTTACTCAATTCGACCGCATATATTTTTTTTTATGTTTGTTCGCGAAGTACTCCGTCGTTTATGGACCGATTTGAAATTTTTTTTTTCGTTCGAAAGTAGATACTCCCAAAGTGGTCCCATTTTAAGGAAGTCAGGATCTGATGATGGCATCCTGGAGAAATCGAAGGGAACTTTTAAAAATTGTAGGGGCATCTAGGGCATTTGTAATGTTTTTTTATTAAGGGCTTTAAAGTGGTACAACTAAACGAAGGTCTAGAGTCGATCTGATGATGGAGAAGAAAAAGACAGTAGAGAGAATTCCCTAACGATATACAGCAGTTACCTCGTGTTCGGGCTTAATTAATTTGTACTGTCGAGAACTTTACACCTAGATAGATAGATTGACAGTCTACACGTCACTAAAAATGGTGAAAAAGAAATTTTTTACAAAAAAAAACCGACTTCAAACAAAACTAAAAACTGAAAAATAAAATTTACTTAGCACAAAGTTAGTATATTCTGATTTATCAGATATCATTAAATATAATACTGAAGTCGGTGCCAATATATGACTATGAGAGAGATTAATAATGCCTACCTAAGCCTAGGTACATAGTTTTACTGGGTACCGATTTCTATACATTTGATAAATCAGAATATACTAACTTTGTGCTAAGTAAATTTTATTTTTCAGTTTTTAGTTCTGTTTGAAGTCGGTTTTTTTTTGTTAAAAATTTATGCAGTTGGTGAACCATCTGATAAACAGACGAGTCATGGTAAATAGACGGGAATCTCAAAATAAATATCTGTAACAACCTGTGTGACCAGTATAGCAATCGCCCTCTCAATGTACATTTCTAAAATTGTACGAAGTTAAGCTCCAGCCAGTCTGTCTTCGGATATCTGTAGTATTTTCTCCAATAATGTCATCTATCTAAAAAAATTATTGGATGTCTGTTTGAAAGGCATTTCAGGCACTTCGTTTCAGATGCCAGGAATGCAACATTAACTCGCCAAAAGACGCACCACGTCAATCGCGGCCGTCAGACCAGTCATGGACGAGTGGCTGGAGAGGAGACACGGTGCTCTCTCCTACCGATTGACACAGATACTTACCGGGCACGGTAGCTTCGGAAGGTTTCTGTGGCGAAGACACCGGGAAACCACGACCGAGTGTCAGCACTGAGAGGACCGCAGCGATGACACGGCGCTCCACACGCTGGTGGAGTGCGCGGCGAGGGCGAGACAGCGCCATGTCCTCGTGGTGGGTCTGGACGTGGACACTCTCTCGCTCGAGACCATGGTGCGAGCCATGCTCTCCAGCGGGAGTAAGTGGGATTACCCTGCCTCTTTCTGCGAGCAGGTCATGCTCGTGAAAGAGACGGCGGGGCGGGAACGGGAGAAAACTCTCCCACCCGAGTTCCGCAGTCAGCGGCTTGGGCGCCGCCGACGTATCTTCGTCGAAGACTGTCGGCTTCCATGACCGGAGGCCGTGAGAGGGTCGCTTACCGTCCTAACAGAAGCAGGTCCATGACGGCAGCGTGACGTAAGGAATTCACGCACGTCCCCCCTTACAAGCGGGATCATACCCGAAACCCCCTAAAGACGCGGGATAGCACCCGAACCATCCCCTAGGCGATGCCGCAATGGCGGCCGTGGGTCTGTTGGGAGTCCTGGGACATTCTTACGAGGGCTTACCCGGGGCTCCCAACCATAGGCTGTTGGGCGTTACGTGAGCTTTTTTAGTCGGTAGGAGTCCGGCATAGCATCCATGAGGTTTTCCCTCACGTCAACAAAAAAAATACGCACTACGTAGGGGCTGTAAACCAAGTATAACATTGTACTGTTTACCTCTACCTACCCCTTCGAGAAAAAAGGATGTATAAGGAAAATGTTCTATCTACGTGCACAGTAGGTATTTAAATCTTATACTCTTCATTTTAAAATGAAGATTACAACATAAGTTAAGTGTACATAAAGCAAGAATCAAAATAAATTAATATTTGCGAACTGTCAAAATTTTCCCATGAATAAGAAACTCGTAATAAAGATAACAATGTATTTCTCTTTGTTCGGAAGTAAACATAAACGGTACTTGTTTCCCAGTGGCAAACAACGATAAAAGTTGAGTATCGACCCACCTGAACTTATATAAAGATAAAGTTAATTTTTATGTATTTCAGCTTCGGTATACTTAAGGCATTTTCAATTATTACAGTTTGTTATTTTAAGAAAATATATTATAGCTAAAAGAGTACACCGTTAGTGCCTTTTCACATGTACCGGTTGCCGGATAGCCGGTGTCGGGTGCCCGGCGGCCTAATACTCGTATGAACGTATTGCAGAAAATATTACAGATATACCTTCAAAAGACAGACTGGCTGGAGCTAAACTTCGTACAATTTTAGAAAGGTACATTGAGAGGGCGATTGCTATACTGGTCACACGGGTTGGTACAGAGATTTATTTGGAAATTTTCGTCTATTTACCATGACTCGTCTGTTTATCAGATGGTTCACCAACTGCAAAATAGACTGGTATGGGTCCAGAAATCCTCTGTAGTGCTTTATTTAATTCTAATACTACATTATACTGTGCTTATATCTATTTCATTACAAATGTCACCAACAAAATAACTCAAAATTCGTAACGAAATATAGAACTGTGTTAATTATACTATTCAAGTAGCTACAAGTATAGTACAGCGAGTGTAGCACCGTTTAGCTACGTAACCAAAATACAGGTAAGTTGGTGGCCCAGCTTTATTTTGGTTGCACTTAAGTATATAAAAGAACACGATCGGTATTCAACCAAATTCCAAAGCTATCGCTTTTTAACCGGGTCCTTATTCCTTTTAATAAATTACTTATTGATTACCAGAAACAATGAAAAGGACTTATATTAGTCGACGGTCGTTCAATAAAAACTTGAATTCAAACTCTCCATAGAAACAATTTTACATCACACTTCACTTCATTTTAGTTTGCGAAAAAATGTCAATGTCAAAATGTCACGGCCACGCTAAAGTTGTAAAGATTCTATTTGCCTTTACTTGTATTCCCTGATCTTAACCCACTGTGCGCCCAAGCGTGCACTAAATTCACTTTTACACGCTCTTTGATCTCAAAACCCATCTAACTTTACAAAACCTCTTATGTATAAAAAGTGTGAAATAAGGTTCAGCGAAGTAAGTAACTCTATTTTAACGTCCACTGATGTGTATATTTATTATAAATAAACTAGGTTAGCCGCGTGATTTCGTTTACGTGTCATAGGACAAATTAAAAGAGAGAGTGAGAGAGAAAGAGAAAGTGGTGTATTTATTCATCAGGCTCAAAGGAGCCAGCGTTAGAAACTGGTGTATTTTCTTTGTCGTAAAAAAGCTTAACAGTTATGTCTTTCGTGATAATAATTCAGTCCATAATTGCAGGAATTCAGAATTATGGCTGTGATAAGCTTTAAATTCAAGGGAACCGTTTGAAATTAGGTATAGTGACGGTAGAGATGTCTCTTATTTCTGAACTACAAAACCCCCAATATTAAAACTTGTACGGGACAATCCTTAAAATCTAGTATTTCAAGGATTGTCCCATCCCTTCTTTACATTAAACATATTTAATTCGAATCACGCTTTGAGAAATATTATATAATCATTATGAAGTTGAACAGCAAGATGTTCTCTCATCTCGCAATGATTCGGTGTTCACTATTGATCAAGTTATCATGATATTGGTCATTCGGTTACGGTGAACAATATACTTACCATACCATCAGTATCTAATAAAATATTGCAGAAGTTCATAATTTTGCATTTACTCATAGTGAAGAAATAGTAATTTATAGCTCAAGAGAATTCGATTACTTGTTCATTATGATCAACTGGATTTGAATATGAACAGTAGGCGCCACTCACAGGGAATTTATTTTGATAGTGCTATTCTTAGTATCGGACTTAACATACGGTTAAGGCCCCGTTTACGACAAGCGCGGAAAGCGAGGTAGCGAAAAATGGACTATGATTAAATTGTGAAGAAAAGTGATGTACTTATTAAACGCGCGTTATATCTGGTCATTGACGTTTTGGTGAAGATTTTGATTTGTATGTATACATACAATCTTCTAAAAAAATACAAAGGTATTACACCTACACTACATCAACCAAAATGCAACATTGCTTGATTGATGGTTGTCTCTCGTGCAGCACCGCCCCGTGTCGTCTCGCTCTCGCTGTATGTCGTTGAGAACAAATCTTATAAAAATGCATTTTAAAATGAATCTATGAATCATAACCCGCTTTCGCCGTTCTCCGCAAGCCGCTTTTCTCATAAACGAGACCTACACTGGAATTTTAATATATCAGTTCAATAAAATGTTTACGATAATGTATTTTGCATGACCGTTTAAAGACGTATTACTCTGCGGTAACGTTAGTTTTACGGTTACGGATATAATTTACGATAGTTTGGTTTGGTATATTCATACTTAAAATTTCATACCGTTGCCTAAAAATGTGTGTATTATCTGAGAATCACAAGGGAATAACCACTAATATCTCAATATTATTCTTTAAATCCAACAACTTCAACGTTATTTATCAGATAATTACAATATATGCGTTAGCCAACTGCCCTAGGATTATCCTTTCAAGGGCGTACCCAGGGCTCCTGGCCATAGGCAGATGGAGGAGCATTGTGATGTTTTAGTCAGTAGGCGTCGGGCATGGCATGCATAAGGGTTTCTTTCTACACGTAAAACAAATATAAGCGATCTTCCTGTGGCCCTTATAGCCTTTTTTTTTCTCTTGGCTGTATTTAGTCAGAAAACCTGGTGTACCCTCGAAAGGAAATCCCAGGGATCCTGACCAGCCCCAATCGCCAGGTATCGGCGACCTCTGGCCTCTGCTATTGTGGAGACCACGTGTTTTTCGTCGAAGAGGCGCGTGCTAGGTCATCACGCGCCACCACCTTGAGCCTGATTCTGCTAGGGCGACAACTAGCTCGTAGTGTCGCCCACAGGCTCACGCTTATGGGGGACGGAGATCGTTCTGGGATCTCCGGCGCCCAGTGCGTCTTCTGCGGCACGGGAGAAAACTGTTTCTCTCCCGTTCCTTCTCCGCCACTTCTTTTGCGCTTATCACCACTTCGCAAAACGAGGTGGCGGAGTTCCATGCCGCATCGCTGCTCACCATGGCCAAAACCATAGCCTGCAGCGTGAGGTTTCCCAATTCTAAAGCCACTACGAGGCCGCGTCGTTGCTCCGTCCACTCTGGGCAATATGCCAGTGTATGGAGCGCCGTATCCTCTGAGCAGCCTAAGCAGTGATGGCACTCAGACGTTGGCTCCCGCTGTATACGGTGCAGATACGCGCCGAAGCAACCGTGTCCGGTGAGCACCTGCGTTAGCCGGTAGGAGAGGCAACCATGACGCCTCTCAACCCATTCCTTTAAGACGGGTCTTATCGCATCGACTATGTCGTGTTCTGCACTTGGTTGCCCAAGCCGCTTATTCCACTCCTCCATGACCACCTGTCGTTGCTGGAACCTTTGTTCCTCGATTTCTCTAAGAGCAGGTCTTAGGTCCCGCTCTGCCGCTGCTCTGCCGCTCTGCCGCTTGCACCACATGTACGGTGCTGCAAGAGCTCTTGCCTCCAGGTCCCATGGGGGAGTGCCAGCTGGGAGACTCGCTGCTTCAAAGGAAACCGTGCGGTATCCTCTAATAATTCTGATAGCCAGCAGTCGCAGCGTACGTCGCAGTATCGCCACGTTGCTGAACGTCAGATTCTGCGCCCATACTGGGGCTCCATATAAAGCCATGGACCGCACGATCCCGGCATAGAGCCTTCTACAATAAGTGTCAGGTCCTCTCAAGTTGGGTAGTAGCCATGCAAGCGACGTCGCCACCCCTTTGAGCTTAGGGGCCAGACTTTGGAAATGCGTTCCAAAGTTCCATCGACTATCGAGTATAAGTCCGAGGTACCTCATGGAGGGCTCGATGCCGATGCGTACCCCTCCCACAATAAGACTGGCTCCCGGAGGCGGTCGTCTACGTGGTCCGTGGAAAAACAGAGCCTCAGACTTGTGGAGCGCCACCTCAAGACCCAGTCGTCGGATGCGTTGAACGACTTGGGCAACCCCAGCCGTGGCCTTCGTGGTTACCTCGTGGTACGTCTGACCTCGTGTTACCACAAGGGTGTCATCAGCGTAATACGTCACCGTCACACCCTGCAAAAACGCACCACGAAGCACCCAGTCGTAGCCGATGTTCCACAAGAGAGGCCCCTACAGAGCCTTGTGGAACACCGCACGACATATTGTCGCTGACCGAGCCCCATTCTACTCGGGTAGATGACGGCTCTCTCTGAAAGGTAGGCCCCGACGATACGGCGGAGGTAGAGAGGCACATAGAGATACAGATCCAAGGCAAGGTATTAAATTCATTGGCAATATCCAGAGATACTGCCAGCACCACCTCACCCTGCGATACTGCTTCCTCCGCCAAAGCTCTCACGCGCATGATTGCATCCACAGTGGAGCGCCCCCGACGAAAACCAAAGTGGCTGTCCGCTAGATCCGGCCCGACTTCTGTAAGGTGCTCGACAAGGCGGTTTGTTATTATTCGCTCAAATAGCTTGCACACCTCGTCGAGCAGCACTATGGGCCGATACGCAGACGGTGAATCCGCCGGGCGCCCCTCTTTTCGGATGAGGACCAGTTTCCCCGTTTTCCATATTTTAGGAAACCGGCCCTGCTCAAGACATGCGCTAAAGAGCTTAGTACTGCTGCTTCCCAACCCTCCAGTCGAGAGACTTCGGGTGCATCTTCGCTTTCCACGTTGGGTCTGCGAGGTGAAGCCATCGATGGTGGAGTGTGTTCCTCGACCCTCTCTGGAAACAGGGCACAAACAACCCGTTCAAGCAGCTCCTGCTGGAGACTTCGAGTAAGAGGAGGCGCCCATGGGCGCAGTTTACCCCTCACCATAAGGTAGGGTCGCCCCCAGGGATCCCGCTCGAGAGTATCCAGCAGCTCCTGGCGATAGTCCTTTTTGCCTTGCTTAATCACCGCTTGGAGGGTACGTCTGGCTAGCCTGTATCCTTCGAGAAGTTCTGCCTCTCGGGCTGTCGCATCATCTGGGCGACGACGTCTTCTGCGGAACCTAGAGTACCGGCGTCGCGCGACTACACAGGCTTGCCTGAGACGTGCGATCTCCGGTGACCACCAGCACACTTGGCGTCTTGCAGACCTGGGTTGAGCCCTAGGCATCGCCGCATCGCAGACATGCGATAGGGCCTCCCGGAACCATTCTGCCTCAACATCCACGTCAACAGGTCTTTCCGGTCAAGAGACCTAAGCCTGTACAATGGAGGCTTCCTGGAGTAGATCTCGGTTCAGATGGTTCAGCGCCCAACGTGGCTCGCATGGAACCGCTCGAACAGGCGCAGCAGAGATCAAGGCGGAGATCCTGAACCGAATGTACCTGTGGTCGGACATCACCTCCAACCCTGTAAGGACACGCCAGTCCTGAACACGAAGAGCAATTTCGGGGCTCCCAAACGAGAGATCTAAGATGGAGCTACCCCATAACCGCACCCAAGTGTCAACAGAACCCCGATTTAATAGAACTAGGCCAGATGTCACGGCTCAGTTCTCTACCAACCTGCCCCGTGCATTAGTTACTCGTGAACCCCAAGTCACAGACCAGGCGTTAAAGTCCCCGAGCACCAACACAGGGTACGGACGGCAAGCATCGACGATCCCAGTCAAGTGAGCAAGCCAGTCATCATACTCGGTCTGGCTTCGACTCGGAGGACAATAGACGGACACGACCGCCACCCCTTCTGTTACCGCCGCGCCGCTACACAGCCTAGTCCCCTTGCAATGACTGTAAGCGGGGAGTTGCCAGCGGCCGAAACGTATCGTTCCAGCCTTTATTTGGTCGGTGGGGCAGTTGCTGACTTCTGCCACGGCAGTGATTAACTCCTCCGTCATGACGGAATCGTCCAACCCCATAATGCGCATGTCAGCACATTTTGTGGGCCTGGACACTCGGACGTCAGCTGCCTCTAATGACTCCCTCAGTTTAACTGCGAGTGCATCTGCTTTGGGACCACTCGCAACACCGGGGATCTCAAAAAGACGAGCCCCTGTCCGAGTGGATTTGCACCGAACGCCCTCTATGCCAAGAGCCTTGAGATCTAAATTTTCTTTGGCTTTTTTCAAGACCTCAGAATAATTTACTCCTCGCACTGCCGCCTCTGTCGTCAGAGTAATAACAACAGCCGCAGAGCGAGGTGCACGAAGCCTCTGTGTCTCCTTCGCAGACTTCTTCTTTTTCTTTTTGTCACCAGCAACCTGCCACACCTTACTATTACAGGGCTGAATAATGCCGGCTGCTGCACTTGCGGCTGACCCTTTCTTCTGATTCAGGATAGATTGTCGTGCTATCACGGGCACCACAGCTGAAGCTGTCGCCGGACGGGCTGCTGCCGTAGCTGTGTAAGTCGATCTCGGCTGCGCCAGTGGAGGGCGGAAGGTAACATTCTCCAAGGCGGAGATGCGTCTTCCGAGGCGCTCCTCCATCCCCTGGACTGCTTGCAAAACTAAATCCACATCAGGCTGAGCTCTCCGTGATATGGTGTGTGATTGCACTTCTGGCGGAGTGCTGGGGACCGTTGCTCCCCTATTGCTTTGATGATTATCCGCTGTGAGTCGCATGTTCTCTTGTCCCAGCTTTTCAAGTCGGTCCAAGAGAATCTTTCCCATCTCAGCTATTGTGACGGCCGCCGTCATAATAGTCTCCTGTTCCGGGGCAAGAGACTTCTTAGTTGTTTCTGCTAGGCGACGGATAACGTCCATAGCCTTACGCATCCTCATCTCGGTCGTCTCCTCTGGCGTATCTACAGAAGAAGGTGTCACCGCTTGCCTGTCACGCGAGATCTTCTCGAACAGGCCGGCAAGGCGACGCTCGTTCTCCGCATCCGCAGTGATTCGCTCGTCGTCGCAACTCTGCGCCTTCTGAGCAGCAGTAGCACGACTAGCCCCCTGGGGTCTTCCTCTACCTCGGCAACCAAGCACCGAAATGACTTTGGGCGCCGCGGCCCTTATAGCCTTTCAGAAATAAAAACTAAGTACCTAAGCGTTTGAATCTATGTCTGTAAGTGTAAGGGTCTTCCAAAAGAATATAATATCATCAAGAAGTTTTATTAGAAGCATGCACTGCACCTCTTTAGCATAATCTATTGAATATGGAGAGAATCTAAGTGATTGACTCATCAACATAGAGACGAAACCGCTGTACTTGGAAGAGTGATGAAATTGAGCCTGCGTATTTTTTTATTTAGATAAATAGCTTGAGTGCGGATTTACAGGAATTCTACCCTTAAGCCTGAAAAATAGGTGTTTAAAGATTGTCTCGTATTTAACTTGAAAAATCTGTGTTTAACAAAATAGAGTTGTCAATTATTTAGTCATTAGTGGACGTCACGCGGTTTCATCCCCGTAGTTTCCCGATCCTGTGAGAATATGGGAATAAAATATAACCTATGTTACTCATGGTGAATGTAGCTTTCCATTGGAGAAAGAATGTTTGATAGCCGGACAGTCGTTTTAAAGTTTATTCATTACAAACATTCACCCACACAAAAATATAACATTTTTCCTCTTTATAACATTAGTGTAGAAGTAACATACATTATGACTTAGGAGAATATACGAAAATTTTAGGCAAATAGAGAAGAGTACCTGCTGAAATAACATTTTGGACAGTCCGTTCCAGACAAATAATGAGTAAGGATTTTAAAAGAATGGTGTATGTGTGATAAAATGAACTTACGTTAATAATAATTTATGAAATACGATAATTATGACGTTCATTATTATGAATTTACACATAATATAATAATTTGCTGTGTCATAGTAATAATATTTTTTTTATATCTATACTAATATTAAAAAGAGGAAAGATTTGATTGTTTGTTCGTTTGTTTGTTCGTTTGCATCGAATAGGCTCTGGAACTACTATACCGATTTGAAAAATTCTTTCACTGTTGGGAAGCTACACTATTTGCGGTGAACATAGGCTATATAACATATTTTATTCCCGTATTCCCACGGGAACGGGAACTACGTGGGTGAAACCGCGTGACGTCCGCTAGTCAAATATAAACAGTGTAAACCTCGATGAAGTATTTTTTTCTTACCAGCCAATTTAGATGTGTTTGCTGAGAGAAAACTTATTAGAACACGACAAAAGCAGGTCCCAAGTTTGAACGTTGGTCTTCTACACGCACCTGCTCGTATGCCGTCCGAATATCACGTATAGGTGGTCCAGTTCAGGCAATCACACTCGGTCAGAACTCATTAGATATTCTTCGAAGACCATACTAGTAAGTAAAGAACCAGAAACAGAACCGGGGATAACATTCGGATGATCATGATCAGGGATTTTCGTATTTAGTTACTCGTTTTTTACATAAGTTTAGTTTGTGAATTCTACGGATAAACCAAAACCCTCTACCTAGCAATACAGTACATAATACAAATAATGGTCTTACAGGCCTTCTAGGCACAAAAAAAAACTCCAAATACCCCGAATAGAACCGGAAATAATGTTTTAGGAATAAGCAAAAAGGGGGTCCATTACAAGAAACTAGATTTAATAGAAATTACAGAAGTAACCTGCCAACTGAACATTACCCTGCGTGTGGAGAATCGTATAAGGCGACTAAGGGAACTAATTGCGTAGGTACCTACAAAATAATATTAAAACAATACCGAAAAACGCTCCACGTGCAAGTAGTGTGGTAAAGGAAGGCTAAAATACGCCATAAAATTATTTTCTTGTTGGGAAAGGCGAACCGGCAGTAGTGTCAATTTAATGGGATGAGTAGCAGTAATCTGCTAATGGAGATTAAATCGCATGATTATGCGTAAAATTACTCGTTATTGAGTATAATTCTAATCGTAATATTCTGCTTCATAAATTTTCAACTGCTGAAATAATAGACCTTTTACACTAAATTAGGAGACGGCATTATATGTCAGAGAGTATTTTCCTTCCATCACAATAAAATTATTCCAAGCTCAAAACTCTCGCCCCCACACTTTCAAACTTACACAAACTTTATGTGAAATGTCACCTACGCACACAACTTCTTCCTTAGAGTTCTAAAGTTTATACAAGAAGCAGTGAAGTCTACTTCCAACAGGTCGTGTATCAAGGATCTTACTAATATATATTATACATGCAAAAACTTGAGTGTGGATGTGTAGATGTAAGGATGTTTATTACTCTTTCACGCTCTAACTGCTGAACAGATCTGGCTGAAATTTGGAACAAGCTCCCATAGGAAGCGAGAACGGGATCAACATTTTAGGTGGGCAAAGCTGCAGGCATCAGCTAGTTGTTATTTACAGTTCTTACTTCTGGTAAGAGTTTAATATAACAAGTTGTCATTGTAAAATAATTGATTTTATTTGTTTTGTTTTAGGTCAATATGTCGGCGCCAACTATGGATAGCACTGAAGCAATCACAAATTCTGGCTACGGAAGTGGTGATGAAACGGCAAGCCTTCTTGTCACAGGGCCTTCCGTTACCGTAATAGTTCCAGCAGAAAATAGAAGCGTTAAACCCGTACTGCAAAGACAGGACTGTACCACGCACTTAAGACCACAGCTGTCAGGTGGCCCGGGTAGTGAAGAAAGTGCAACGTCAGTCAGAATGGAAGAGCAAGCTACAAGAAGTGTCCCTGACATCGAACTACAGTGTCGAGACCTACCGCCAGACCGCCCTCAGACACTTGTCTCGCCCATAGCAACGTGTTCACATAGAGGTTCGGTGACCGCTTGCCAGTTAGTGCCACACACATACGCAAGATGTCGTGTGTGCGAAAGGAGGCAGTCAACAGCACCGATGTCGGCACTGCAACTAGCGCGCTCTGTGTCACGAGAAAGCGTTCGCTCCGCATTACAGTATACGTGCGGTTGTAGCTCGCTTCATGCCGTTAGCACATGTCCTGTAATACAACCACCGGCGCTACTGTTGCCCACTGCTAGTGCGAGAATTATCCGACAGAGTTCTCAGCCAGAGTCAAGCGCATGCGTAGTCCATTGCCCTCACCACGCCCATCATCACCCTAGCGCCTCACTGCGGCAGTTACGAGAACCTGGCGATGGCATTGCTGGAATTGCCGCCGATTCACTTCGCATCAACGGCGGCATGCGGCCTTTTAAACAGGTAAGCCTGAAATACAATAGGTGGCGCCACTATAACTATTTTTAGTATCATTCATGAAACCGCTAATACATAGGCGCTGTTATTAACAATATAATGAAAACAAAATGCCGTTACTCGTAGTTTTCCTTATTTGACAAGAAAAGGAAGTTTGAACTGAAAAGATGATTATAGCTTACATTTAGTAAATAATAATAGTAAATAATAATGGTGTCTCAATGCAAACTTCATAGATAAGTAAAGATCAAATTATTATTAAATTGAATCATAGATTCTTTTGTTAAAAAAAAACAGAATTTTAATTAGGACAGAATCCAGGCGTAATTATCTTTCGTAGAGGTACAAAGGGTAAACATTAATTTAAGTAGGTACCTTTTAATGTTGACTTGGCTAATTTCGAAATAGGAGTGATTTACAAAATTTTTACGTATTTCTTTTTCTTTCAGAAGGTTTGAATTGCAAAGCTTCTGAAACAAAAAGAAATGCATTAATACGTTATTGAAGCCATGAATTGCATAGTTTCTAAATCAAAATAAATAAGACATTTTTGACATTTCACCGCCCTACTATATAGTACTAGAAATTTATAGTGGATGTGTCATTGGAGAATTGCGGTTGGATGAAAATAGTGAAATCAAACTTACAATGTAAATAAGGCATATTTTACTTTTTAAGCAGGAAGTTTAATATCCAAACAATATTACTATTGTTACACACCGAGCAAGAGAAGTGTAATATTAGGCATGATGGAACAAAATGCTCTAGCAATGTGAACGAATCCTAGCATTTTTAAATGCCTGTCATTACAAGCAACAGCCATTCAACTTGCTCTTAGACACTTAAAACGATTCACAATGAGTTTGCACTCTCGAGGCTATTTTAGAGAAATGCAGAAAGCTTTGTTAGTAAAAACAGCAAACTAGTTGAGAGGTAGATTGTTGGGTAAATATTTTATCTATTTATGTGTTTAGAAGGTTATTTAATGATTCATATCAAAACCCACCCAAAAACTCCTCAATCCTTTTGGTCTTATCCCGATGGCGCATCATAGTTATCTAAACTGCAGGCGTGTAAGTGCTGTGTAAGGGTCTTGATGGGTTTTCCCCTTTTGATAAAATCAAATCAATTGTTTTTGAATTTGATTTGGTTTATGTTTTTAACCTGCAGGGGCTGCTCCTCTGTCCACAAACCCTGTCGCAGACGCGCCGAGCACGACTGAGACGTGCATTCACTGAAGCCACGGGAGATACGGTTACCTACGTTAAAACGGTGGGCTTCTAACTATTGGATTATGCACAGTTAAATACCACTGACGATTGTACAACCTACGTTTTGAAATTATTGAGAAAATACTTAATTTGTTTATAAAATACAAAATAATGCAGAGAAAACAAAATAACGTATAGCCACTGCTCAAACTGCACTCAATCACTGTAGATACAATTATGCAATAATGACTAGCTCAGCATGCTCGCCAATACACCACGCTATTAATGCTAAAAGTACGCAATATCAAGCAGATAAAGGTGATATCAGGTTGTACAGTCGAAAATACGGTATCTGTGGATTTATCACCAAAGTAATTTGTTAGTTGGCGAATGTGTCGTCCCTATAGCTTCGTCTAATGACCACTGTTAGCCATCCCTCCACGTCCCTGACATCTTACCCAGCACCAAAAAATTGCTTGTCACGAACAAATCGTTTTCTGTTCATCACTTTATTCGAGCAAATTGTCATCGTATCATCGAGCACGTTTATTCGAAACTTAATAAATTGGCTATGAATGCCGAGTGTCCCAGCGGACAAAAGGCAGGTACATCATTATTTTCGTTTGTATTTCGATCATGATTTTGCTATTTGGTGAATTAATAATAATATCATAGATAATAAAAAATTAAGGAAAATGTTAAGTCATTGCTTTGGGAACCCATTACTCAAGCAAAATACACAGCACCTACACAATCATTGCATTGCATTCATTCGTATTATTTTGATGGACATAGGTATAGCGCTATGCACTTTAGATCGATGATTAGATTGCACAAAACGTGGCTTTCAATATTTAGATTACATTTTTTCTTTCCATTGCTATTTAATGCTAGGTTGAACTTAAGAATTTTAATGTTAACTGTTCACACTATTCTGTAAGTGGTTCTTCGACAAAAGTTTTACATTAGAACTCTGGGATTCTCAGAAACGAAATTTATCGAAGCGTTTAAACACATTCGCTTAGAAAGATTAAACTATAAATCTTTGGATCTTTTCAAAGTTTACTTCTTTCTGAGGATAAAGGAGACTTTAATACCTATCAGAAACTACTGTTTTATCAGCATTTTAGCCAACATTGGTAAGAATTGTGGGACAGCATTTTGGGGAGTAGGTATTTAAATCAAATTTTCTCAATTTTTATCTCGCTCAATGCAGCGTACTCAACTAAACGTACAAGCGGTACTTACCAATTACAAACTTGAGTAATATTTTGGTTTTACAAGGTTACAGTAAAACTCTGAAGCAGTCGTTGCATTTATGTATTTATTAAATTGTTGGTAGTGACACTGGGTATACGAATTTCTTCATTCAAGTCACACAATGTCTGTTATAGTAATGTAATGATATTTCACAAATTCAATAATTTTGTCGTTAACTGATCTATTTAGGAAATATGTGTGCATTTCAACAAATTCATGGTCTTTAAATCTATGATACTTCAACAAGTGACGACAAGTGACTTGCGACAAGTGACGAGTACTTAGTAATCGACTTTATATTATAGCCACAAATTTTATGGCAATAGCCCTTATATTCCATTCACGTTGACGTAATTACTAGACAGACAAAAATTTGCCCGAATAAAATCAAAAATACCAGCGTTTTACTTTTATTTTCACTTTGACTGATTCTTGACTTTCTGAATAATTATATTTTTAAACGAAGCATGAAGTGGCAAATCATTGGGTCACCAATTTGAGGGCTGTTACGAACTTATGTGGCCTTCGATACGCCAGATGTCGCTAGGCTATTAATCAACGGGCGGCATCCTTTCTTAAAATCTATCCGTCCCATAAAAATAGACAAGTCATTACTTTTTGCAGTCAATCAAAGCGGACTACCAGCTCTAAGATTAGAAGCAACGAAGACTATAAATATAGGTGAACTGGTAGAACCCCGGCTTCGCCCGCATAAAATTTTTTCCACTTTCTGCAACCCATGGGAACATTTTCTCGGGATAAAAGGAGTCTATCTATACTTATATTATAAAGAGGAAAGATTAGTTTTTTTGTTTGTTTGTTGGTAACGAATAGGCTCCGGAACTACTGGACCGATTTGAAAAATTCTTTCACTGTTGGGAAGCAACACTCTTTGCAGTGAACATAGGCTATATTTAATTTTGTTTTTTTTTTATACCACTAAGGTGGCAGACAAGCATACGGCCCACCAGAAGGACCGGTGGTCACCGCAGCCTATGAACGTTTGCAACACCAGAGGTGCCACACTCGCGCTGCCGACCCTGTAAAAACCTTCTAAGACCCCTTTTGAAGAACCCCATACTGTAGGCGTTTGGGAAAACCGAGGCAAGGAGGTCATTCCACAACCTAAGCGTGCGCGGAAGAAAACACCTATCGGATCTAACCGTGCTGGAACGCACCGGACGCAGAGTGTGAGGATAAACTCCCTGTCTGTGCCGAGCGGTGCGATGATAGAACGTAGCCTAGGGCATCATATCAAACAATTCCTCAGAGCACATACCATTGTACAGGCGGTAGAACACGCATAAGGAGGCAAAGTCTGTCCTGTCGCGAAGAGGTTCCACACCAGCTGTAAGTACAGGATCGTTGACAATTCTTACAGCTCGTCTTTGCACCGAGTCAAATGGACGAAGCTGATATTCAGGTGCTCCCGCCCAGAGGTGACAGCAGTACTCCATATGCGGCCGCACTTGCGACTTATAGAGAAGCAGTGTTTGCGCCGCAGTGAAGTACCGCCGCGCCCTGTTGAGCACACCTAGCTTCTTGGACGCCAGCTTAGCCTTGTCCTCCAAATGACTACGGAACTGAACGTCACTGGAGATGTCAACGCCAAGGATCCCTATACTTTTGGAGATGGAAAGAGATGTGCCCTGAAAATGCGGCGCTACAGTAATTGGGGTTTGCTTAGCGGTGAAATAACACGCTTGTGTCTTGGAAGGGTTGAACTGGACAAGATTTTGTCCACCCCAATCGGACACTCTAGTAAGAGTAGCCTCGATTTCAGATACAAGCTGTTCACGATTTTCCTCCACTGTGTCCCGAGAGATACCGGGGCGGCCCGTGTAACAAGTGTCCCCCGTACTCTCGTCCGCATAACAATGAATGCCGTCAATAGACAACATGTCATTGATATGCAGCAGAAACAGAGTAGGGGACAACACTGAGCCTTGCGGTACTCCAGCGTTTATGGCCATGCAGTCTGAACAGCTGCCGTCAACGACGGCCCTGATGCTTCTACCGGCCAAGAAGCTGGACACCCATCCGCATAATCTCTCGGGTAGTCCATATGAGGGCAATTTCGTAAGAAGACCACGGTGCCAGACCCGGTCAAAGGCTTTAGAGATGTCGAGGCTCACTGCTAGAGCCTCACCCTTACTCTCGATAGCCGCCGCCCATCGGTGTGTTAGGTACACAAGAAGATCGCCCGTCGAGCGACCGTGACGGAAACCGTACGGCCGGTCGCTGAGCAGGTCGTGTTCCTCAAGGTACCCCAGGAGCTGTGTATTAATTACACGCTCCATCACCTTAGATAAAAGGGATGTGACGGCTATAGGCCTGTAATTGGCCGGGTCGGTCCTGTCACCCTTCTTGGGTACAGGATGTACATACGCGATCTTCCACGACGTCGGGACTTGTTGCATGGAATAGGAAAGTGTGAAAAGACGTGTAAGTACCGAACACAACTCTGGACCACAATGCTTAAGTACCACCGCGGGAATGCCGTCTGGCCCGCTCGACTTATGAACGTCCAAGGATTGAAGCTCCCACCGGACATTCCGCTGTGTAAATTTAACTTCCGGCATGGAAGTGCCACAACTCGGAATGCCCGGCGGTAAAGCACCCCCGTCGCTCATGGTCGAGTTAGAGGCAAAGAGATTACCCAAAAGGTCGGCTTTCTCCTTGGCACTCTGGGCCAAACTACCGTCGGGTTTAAGCAAGGGTGGTAATCCTGACCGACAGAAGTTTCCCTCGGCAGCTTTGGCAAGCGACCAAAATTCACGACTTCCTGAGGGGTAGCCTGCTAGAAGTTCGCCATTTCTGCCGACGAAATCGAACTTGGCCTTGACAATTGCTCTTTTACTGGACCTCGAGGCGGCATTTAATTTGCGTTTCACCTCAGAGATGTTTGGATCTGAATTTGCACGAGCCGTGGTCCAAGCGCTGTAGGCAGATTCTTTCTGCATTAGAGCTTCTCTGCAGAGCCGATTGAACCACGGTCGCTTTTTTGCACCTACAGGGATCCAGCGGTTGGGAATGTAGCATTCCATACCCTCCAAGATCCCCTCAGCGACTGCTACAGCACAAGAATCCAGATCCTCTGAGGCAAAACAAAGCCGCCTCCACGGGTACGAGGCATAGAACTCTCGCAGTCCATCCCAGTCTGCTGACTTGTAGTGCCACACATGTCGCCACTCCTTGGGCCGAGGTGGTTCAGGCCTTGCGAGAGGCACATGCGTCCGAACTACACAGTGGTCCGACGATCCTAGCGCAGCATCCACTGAAACGTTGTATCCGTCCAGACGCGTTGTCAGCAGGAGATCCAGCAATGCACTATGCTCGTTCTCCTTGTCTGGTATCCTTGTATGGGATTTAACCAGCTGGGAGAACCCATAGGTCAAGGCAAATTCGTGAGCAGCTTTTCCCGCAGCAAAGTCGGTGGTCCGGGAGCCCAACCAGTCAACATGATGACCGTTGAAATCTCCCAAAATCACTATCTCAGCGGAGGGACACTGCTCAATCACCCTGTCAGTCGATTGCTGCAGGTGGTCATAAAGGCGAACTGTGTCCGTATTACCGCTGTGAGACCTGTACACACACGCGTAGATCCGGGTGTTCCACGCGCGCCCATAACGTAGACAGGTCCCTGTCTTCGAGGCTTGTAAGACGGCGACAGCAGACATCATCCCGGACGTACATACACACCCCGGCTTTCTGCCTGAAGTTGTACTCCAGCTTGTAGCCAGGGCACATTAAGTGGGATGTGTCTTTCGGGCATGAGATCTGCGTCTCCGTCAAGAAAAAAAGGGTCGGCTTCGCAGTTTCAAGATGGTGGTGGACTACGTTGATGTTCGCGCGCATGCCTCTGATGTTGCAAAAGTCCACTTGAAGTGTGGACGCCGATGCCGTTGTGGATACCTTTTTATTTTTCTTTTTTACAGCCATGGTTGTTTTTTTTTTAAAAAGGGGAATTAAGAAGGTTGAGGGGGCGCCTGTGTGCCGTTGGCGCAGGAGACTAAGCGAGGCTGCAACTCACCAAAGGCAGACAAAGGTAATGCGGAAGATTGGCACGGCGTACGGAAGGGCCCCCGGTCCCCCCCAAATGCAGTGGCCGCGTCCACTCCGGTATCCTCCTCCGGCACGACCGCAGCACCAGGGACTTTACACAGGCTGCTGGTTCAGCCTCCTGGGGCGGAGATTAAGTGATCCCCAGGTTCGGGTCCCGTACAGCCTGCGGGCGGTCAGCGGACAACCGTTTCACCGGGTCTCCCTGACCGCCGTACCAATACTCCGCGCCTCTATCCGCCAATGGAGCCAGATAAGCCTCTGGTCTCAGCGTCACCGGCACAAAGTCACCCCAATGAGCTCTGGATCCCTGCTAACCGACGGGGAACATAACCCAACCGGAGTCAGGTTACTATTACCGCGATCTTCTGGAGGGCGGAGGTACTGCCCCAGGCGGGCTGCTCAACGAACGGAGTACCGTTATGCCCTTCCTCCTAATGTGGGCTTTTTTGTTAATCCCTAAGATATTGAATCTTAGGGATCTGATTGAAGAAGCCACTACTGTACCCTCAGGGTGTAACGTTAGCTCCATGAGAAGTAACGCATGTCCCCTAAACCCCGAGGGACATCATTACCGTATTCCCACGGGAACGGGAACTACGCGGGTGAAACCGCGCGACGTCCGCTTGTATGTTATACCAGGCTATAATCTCTCAGTGCCAAATTAGAGATAAATCTGTCAGAGACAAATCCAACAAACAAAACATCCAAAAATCTTCATATTTCTCATTTATAATGCTAGTTGGTGGGATTTATAACTATAATAATTAATGCAAGTGCAATATATGAGTCGCTGAATGTAGTGCACATTACCAATTCCGTACATTTTCATATAAGTATTCGCTTTAATGTTAGCGTGTATAAGTAGTCATAAAATAAAGACCAAAGTCATTGCAGTTTTATTTACGGCAATTATTAGGTGCTTTTATAACATTTTTATACCACGCACTCTGACAGAAACGTAAAATTTTATATTTTTCGTCTTATTTACAAACGACGTTTCGATGTGTACAGTTATGAATAGTAAAACAAGATAGTATTGCTTGCTATTGATTTTACAATTGGGATAGTTGCAGACCGAGAAGAAATATAAAATCGAATCCAGAGCTAGAAAACTATTACGTCAAATGGATCTTGGACAGGGAGTTTGATTGTAATAGGAATTATAGTAAATCATAGAAAGCAAGCAATTACAGATGCAACTTTAAAGATATTATGAAATTTATATGATAAAGAAAATATAGCTGAGGTAGGTACTTTTACTATTTACATGTAACCCTTAACATAGTAAGTTTCTAACTTTACTAAGTGATTAGTATCATTAGAAAAATTGACAGAAATATACATACATAATAATGGTCACCCCTTTATTCCCGAAGGGGTCGGCAGAGACATGTTATTATATGCCCACATTACACCTTTTTTAGCATTTGTCCCGTAATAGATGATGAGCCGTATTGCCGTGTTGAGATGGACAGGCGCAGGTTGTGACTGCCTGCTGTTGAAATTTTTCAACTTGGCTTAACGACTGCTACTTTACTGACAACCGGGACCAACGGCTTAACGTGCCTTCCGAAGCTGAAGCAAGGAAACGCTCAAATAAATGTCACAAAGTGGTCACCCATCCAAGGACTGGCCATAGTGAAAGTTGCTTACTGCCGTGATCGGTTACAGAACACTGAGTCCGCGGGGCCACGAGCGCTTCGACTGAAATATACCTACTTGAAATCATATAACGGTATGGCGTGATGTTCGAATAGATACCTATTCAATTATGTGTACACAAAATATTGATACGTGTGTGCTTCTAACAGAATTACGAGATAAGTTTCAAAATGCACATCAAACTGCACATTGGCTATTAGCTTGCGGTTTAAATGCAGAACGTTTGAATTAACTTCCAGATTCTATTACGAGCTATCAGAGCTAATAACCGACAGTTTCTGCCACAAATTCAGTGAGCATTGTTTGTTGTGGGTTGGTGAAATTTCACGTCACTTATACAATCATGTATGGTTATTGTACAAGTTATAAATTAGTATAACAGAATTCACCTCAGCCGTGAATACAGGGTAATATTCAGATAAACTGAATTTGCAAAGGCTAATTTTGTTTTATTTGACAATTGAAATTTAACTCTCTTTGTCAATTTCAGCTGCTTCCAAGTTGGTAATTAGATCTGGGATTTGTGTTGGATGCCCCTAGCGATTAATGGAATACAAAGCAACTACATTATAAAACTTCAGTGTTATTTTTGTCTTGTAATTGCCTTCTTTGATATCTAGTCAAGCCATCCTTGGCCTTTACTGAGTAAAGAGGGCTTAGGAATACCTCAGCAAAGTAGTCACCTGGAAAGAGTTTCCTTTTATAACATCGTCATTTTGTCATGGACAACAAGGTGAATCCCTAATGGAATGAATGGAAGTGAAACCACCCATGTCATAACATCCTTGAGATAGTAATTATAATCCTCGCTATGACGAAGGATTTAAGACTGGGCACTAGTGCAACAAAATGGTTCTATTTAAAATGCGTCATCAGTCAGCCAATCAACAATATCAGTCTATGATAGCCCAGTGTGCTGTTCGTTGCTAAAAACTCGGAATGCAGTGAAAGCTAACGAGATGTAAATAGAATCTTGGAACACATTGAGACTTGCTTTCTGAGGAGGCAAATCCCATTGCCATGGAGTATGAATATTATTAATTCTCTGATCTACAAGGGTATAGAATAGAAAAGCGAGATAAATACGTTATGGATGATGTGAAGCATCACACGGAGAGACGGAGAAATTATATTTGACGTAGTGTTATGTTCTTGCTGTTGTGGATAAGCTGCGAAGAGTTGTATTCCATTAATACCTTTTAAAAAATCACCGTACACTACTAATGTTTGGCCATGCCACCTCAGTGGATGAACAAGAATAGAAACGTCATCAGTACTAACGATTAATTGATGATGAATAGAATGAATAGGTATGAGTGTTGGAGCTAGACTTAGTAGGTCGATAACACATTTTTTAATTACGACTTTTATCATAAAGTCTCGCTTTCTAGTATTTTTTATAAAGGCTATCAGCAAGTTGAGTTTAAAGGAAGCGAAGCTAGTAGCAAACTGAGATAGAGTTTATTAATAAATTTGGAATTGTAAGTTTATAGATATTTGATGCAGCATCTGTATAAGACGTGAATGAAGAGAAAGCTTTATAAGGACAGTATCCAAAGCGCATTGTAGATGCAGCTTTCTCAGCTACGAATTGTCTTAAATTTTCTATATACTTAAGATTATAGTAATGCCATGTATTAATACAGTTTTACATAACACCATAGAAACATAGTCAGCACAACTCAGCATAATATAAACTTCAAATTCTGTGGCACCACAATGGGACATCTCTCATCTTTGATGGTATCGATCCAAATCCTTATTATTGAAATTTCTTGTAAAACTTGAATTATTTTAGTTTGCAGGAGGGTAATTTGCAAAACAGCATGCTACAGATAGTCCGTTTATGCTCAAATTTCGCGTCTTGAGCGTTCGTGTTACAGTAAAGTTCGATGTCTGATGCGGCGTACGCTCAGGATGTGTAAGAGCTTGTAACTGTGTCTATATAGTATTGAATTTCTTGAAAAGGAGCACAAAAGAATTTCCAATAAGACAAACCTATTTATTTCTGCACCATCAGATAAACCATCGAAGATTAGTAAGAAATTCTGTTCAAATCATCAAGCTTTGTCACCAAATAATTGTTTTGTCTCTGGGTTTGACTAATTTCAGCTCCATGAGATCTCCGCAAGAATTCTGCAATATTTTTTGAAATGGACACAAACGGAACATATAATAATATATCATCAAACAGAAAATTATAGAATAATATTATCCAGCTACATAACATACCTTAGAGAAAGAAGAACATCACACAAAATTATTAAAAAGATGTTAAACTATAAACACAATAAAGACTACAGTACATTACATTTTAAAGGTATCGACTTCGCATAACCATTTCAGTGAGCATTGCATTTGCTGAAAGTGCAGATTAGTTGCCAATCCATGCGTCTGGTTTTGAACCGTTGTTGCATCGTGGAGCTGAAAAAGATTCTATTTAAATTTCTGTATGGATTTTACCCACTGAGACGTCTAAATAGTATCTATGTGGGTAATCTAACATAAGCGAAAAGATAGGTAGCCGTAAATTACTTTTTCAGGCCGCCTTCATGGCCTTCAAATTTGCTTAATGACTGTCAATGGCTGGCAAGCACGACCAACGGCTTGACGTACCTTCTAAAGCACGGATTTGCTCGAAAATAAAATGTCACAAAATGGTCACGGGGTGGTCATTGGTCTCCCATCTAAGGAACAACCGCAGCGATAATTGCAGACTGCCGTAATCATTATCAGAACACTGAGTCAGCGGGGCTGCAAACGCTTGATAGACTACGATGTCCACTTTATATCTAGGATGACCATGCTTGTCTGCAGGCTCGCCAATGTAAGTAGTAAAAAAATTGATCGTTAGTGTTGTAGTTACTACGATAACGCGGGCTGCAGATACTATTAAAACATACATAGTATACTAGCGGCGACAATTATGGCATGGTTCCAAATCACCACAATAGGCCCAATATGTAGATATTGATCGTATAAATTATGGCATAGATGTGGTCGCACAATACGTTCCATTTGATTGAGTTAATGTGTTCATATCGAAAATACGAGTAGGTAACGTGATCGATTTATAGCGCTAGAGGATGAAACTAACTATGAAGTTATTAAAAATTTCTGATAGTCTTGAAACCTTGGACGTTCAAAGTTTCCTTTATAGACATACATTCGATACGCCTTTCCCGAAGAGTTGCTTTTATATTGATCCATTTGCATCACTTCTTTTTAAAAAATATTGCAGTTTATTTACGTGTGGTAATCTTCATGTTTGCTTTGAAGGAGTTTTACTATCTAAAACCACATGGTGCCCATTCGTCTGCTCACAGCCGGGACCCGGAAGTCCCGGACACTACCTCGGAAGGAGAATCCAAGGAACCTTGACAGACCTCTTTCTGACCTGACACAGCTTCCTGCCTCCTAAAAGAAGCGGGATAGAATAGAGTGATTTCACTCTATTCTATTACGCTTCTTTTAGGAGGCAGGAAGCTGAGCAGAGTATATAACTTCTTTGAGGGTTATCATCCCATTTCTTCGAGACTACCTAAACATTTAGTGCAACAAACTTCCAATGTAAGACCCAAAAACTCTAACCTAACGTCTAGGGTTATGTTTAAACCTGTACATCGACTGATATTCAGATAGAGAAGGATCCCCTTATCGTAGAAGTTGGGCGCATACCATTCAATTCACTGGTGGTTACAATCGGAATAGTGTGAGCGTACATTATTTAAAGCAAACATTTAGTGCAATAAACTTCCAATGTAAGACCCAAAAACTCTAACCTAACGTCTAGGGTTATGTTCAAACCTGTACATCGACTGATATCCAGATAGAGAAAGATCCCCTTATCGTAGATGTTGGGCGCATACCATTCAATTCACTGGTGGTTACAATCGGAATAGTGTGAGCGTACATTACTTAGAGCTGAGACAAGGAATGAATCCAGTAAAAACGAATATATTATTTGAAATATATTGTTCTAAGATGATGAAGCACTACGAAAAGAATTGATTGATGACACAATAACCCTGATATAAACTTTGACTTTAGCTATAATATTTGTAATATCATGTTTTGATATAGATTCATATCTGATCATGGTGCCATTTGTAAATCACACTTTGATCTGATTCTATGATCTAGTAGAGTCTATTAGAGTATAGAGTCTAGTAGAGTAGAGCAGCCGACCTTATTTCTCTCACGGAAAAATAACAAGGCCATTTCATTTGTAAATTCTACGCAAGCACCGGATAACATAATAGTTATATGAATGCTTATTATATAGTCACTTTTTTATTCCATAAGGGCATAGGCATAGTATACACTCACATTTTATCATATAGTTACAGTCCCACGTATTAGGTTGTGACCATATTGTCGTGCTGCAAATTTACCATCGCTGGTTGTGACAATCCACTGTAAAAAATTTACAAGCTGCTTGAAGGCCTGCAAGATTATCATGTTACTGTTACGGCTGCCGTCTAGAGCACGGAAACGATTGCAAATGAATGTCACAAAGTGGTCACGTTTGCCGCGGCCATCCGTTCTAGGCCCAGCAATAGCGAAGCCACGAGCGGTTATTTTAGATGATAATGTTTCTTCTACTTATTAAACACTAGCGGACGTCACGCAGTTTCACCCGCGTAGTTCCCATTCCCGTGGGAATACAATATTTTTTCTTCCATAAGAACCTTTTCCTGACAATACCTTACACAACAAAAAAAGAATTAGTGAAATCGGTCCACCCATTCTTAAGTCATGCGCTTACCAACACATTTTGCGATTCATTTTTAATTATATAAGATTGGTGAAGTTGAGAGACGAAAGTCTTATCTATAGCCCTGAAGTAATGGGCGCTCGACCTTATTAATACACTCCCTACCTGTGCCTTCCAAACATGCAAAATAAGAAGCTTTTAGTGGAAACTCATTATAACAAAACCAGTTTTGCTATGATGAGTTTCCTAAAGAGTTTTTATTTCGTGTCACTGATAAAGCCAAGTCAATATAATTATAGCAACAATGTATCACATATGATGCGGGATTCGTAGCGGGACTATATTCGAACAATAACAAGTACAACGTTATCTACGAAATTGAGCCCTACGCCCTTAGCTTGCGGTTACAATTTCAATGATCACAAATGAAATATTGAGTTCCCAGGGCAGTATACGCCACTAACGACCTAAGTGATAGGTACTTGTTATCACATTTATAATGACGAGATCACTACAGCAAACTACCAACATACACAGATAAGCCCTGGTATCAACGAATCGCAACCAGGAACGCTATTAAATAAACACATTTTTATATCAGTTTTCTATTTTATTAGAAACTATTGTAGTCTTCAGTAATGTATTTTGACAAGATGCTTAGTACATGGGAATTAAAAACCAATCGAATTACCCTATTGCATTTATCAAAGTACCCTTGTTAGCATTGCTGGACTCTTGCAATCATTTTTGGACGGTGATTGACCTTACTGTGCCAGAATGGCCAAACAGGTTGGTACGAGGTTGTTCTGACGACTCTTGATTGCTGCTCAGCAATCCGCGATCTTCTTTCTCATGTTAGATGATGGGCACATTACACACTCATACATTGATGTAAATGTGTAAGAAATAATATGCTGTAAGTTTTCCAAATCATAAATAAATAAAAAATGTATCAATTTTGGAGTGAATAATGTGCCCACCATCTATCATGAGAAGATTGCGGATTCTATATTATTATTGACTATTTTAGAATTTACTCACCGTTAACTGAAGGGTACCCTTAGAAGCGGGATTACACCCAAAACCCCCCAAAGACGCGAGATAGCACCCGAACCATCCCCTGGGCGAGGCCGCAGTGGCGGCCGTGGGTCTGTTGGGAGTCCTGGGATATCCTTCCGAGGGCTTGCCCGGGGCTCCGAACCATAGGCTGTTGGGCGTTACGTGAGGTTTTTTAGTCGGTAGGAGACCGGCATAACATCCATGAGGATTTTCCCTCGCGGTAAACAAGAAAAAAGGGTAACCGTTAACTAAAGGATAACTAAAGGGTAAAATAGGTAAAGCATGATTTCTTATATCTTGTTTTTTACAAGGATTCATCTCGGCACATAATTTTAACAAATTATTTATGTCGAGTTGAAACATTTCTTTAAAATATGTGAAAAACATCTTTATTTACCAAGATGTTTTACATGACTTAAACATTACATTTAAATGCAACGTTTTTCAGTGTAATCCTCGTTACACTTCCCGGTGTCCGTTACAACGGTAGAGTTTTTAAAACATGAATATTTAATTCGGCATGAATACCCAACGGAGTAAACAAACAGAGTAAACGCACCTAATAACGACCCCTTAAAATCCGCGCTCATTACCGCCCTATTCAGAAAACTATCATTATAATGTGATGTGTTAAAGTTAAACAAGTGGTTACTTTTGGAAAAATGTAGATATATTTGTATTGCAATTATTCATGTCTATTTTGGGTGCGTAACTCAATGATTTAAAGAATTATTGCCCATTTCTTCCGTGACTTCCGGCGATAGTGCATTTTCCATAGTGTGGCGTCTCCGATGACTTAAGTTCTCTTGCTTCTTTCTTAGCATATCCTAAAGCATTTTAATGCAACTTCTAGTTCTTTTTATGCATTTTGTATACTTTCAGGAACACAAATAATAATAAATTTTAATGAGATACTCTTTTATTTTGCTTAAAATTCAATATTAAAAATAGGCGGTAATAGGAACAAAAATCACAATTTCGTTCCTATTAACGACCCATGTCGCTGATAAGAACTTTTCGTATCTTTCGTGTGTCATGATTTTTGCTAAAATACGTCAATTAATAGGCAGGAGGCTATACTAACTCAGTTCCTTAATATGTTAACTTGCATTTGAGCTATTAACGCCATATTATTTAAGAGCCTTAGTAGCCTTAAAAGAAACTTTGCTCTTAAGTAAATATTTTGTTGAATAAAGGAGGTGTGATTTATAAATGTTGTATTTTTATAGTTAAAATATCATTATTATTAAATATTTATAGCAACCACACTATTTAAAATCATACAAATGTACAAAAACCACATGTATTTACCCAATTCGTACACATTCCATTGGGTCGGTAATAGGTTATACGATTTCCTTTAATAATACCTATTACCGATCTACTTTTACATTTACAACGAACTCCGTAGTCGTTCGTCGTTCCTTATAGTCAGTTCCAAGTACAGCAAGGGATGCTGTACAAAAATTGTTAATTATATTTATAAATAAATGATAATAAAAAGAACTAAGAAGTTATCTCAATCTGCGTTCGGGCTCATAGAGGAGAGACATGGAATGGCACTACAGAGGCCGGATGATATGTAGATACAAGCGGCTTAATAGACTGATCTCTATATCTTTGAAAACCGTCCTGTGACACTACAACACAGACCACAATAAAGGGTCTAAGCATTTTTAAGGAATCGGTCTATAGGGCTGAGTCAGCTGTCAAAATTAAGAACCGGCGACAGTCTTCTTTGCCTAAGATACTGAACGAGGTTGAAAGCTTCTATGAACAGTTAGGTACACACATTTCCTGTCCTGGTCCTGGGAGACTTCAATGCCTGGTCACAGGCTTGGGGCTCCCGGGAAATCAGAGACAGGGGGAGGATACTGGAGGATTGGGTCACAACTCGTGGCCTAGTCATCCTGAACCGGGGGAATGTCGCAACCTGGACGCGGCGGGGGCTCAGCTCGGTCATAGACGTTTCGTTTGCGACCCCTGAGCTCGCCCGCCGTGTCCAGGGATGGCGTGTAGTGGAGGAGGAGGAGACGTCGTCGGATCACCGATATATTCGGTTCGACGTCTCCCCTCCACCTAACCTGCCGCCAGC
Source organism: Miltochrista miniata (assembly GCA_933228765.1). Classification (NCBI taxonomy): domain Eukaryota; kingdom Metazoa; phylum Arthropoda; class Insecta; order Lepidoptera; family Erebidae; genus Miltochrista; species Miltochrista miniata. The sequence goes on along the minus strand of OW121759.1, from coordinate 12,192,177 downwards.
AATCGCGAATCCCCCGGAACCGCGTTGGGCACTCCATCGCCTTGATCGGGAGGCTCTCCTGGAGGCGGCCATCGTGCAGGCCTGGATTCCGACAGCGGACAGGCCTGCCGATGTTGATACCGAGGTGAAGTGCTTCGGGAGAGCCATGTCGCACATCTGCGATACGGCGATGCCCAGGGCTAGGCCCAGACCGGCGAGGAAACAGGTGTACTGGTGGACGTCGGAAATCGCGCAGTTGCGCGCGGATTGCGTTACCGCGCGCCGCCGGTACATCAGGTTCCGCCGGAGACATCGTCGCCCAGATGATGCGGCAGCCCGAGAGACGGAGCTCTATGATGGGTACCGGGAGGCCAAAAGGGCCCTCCAGACGGCCATCAACCGGTCCAAAAAATTGAGCCGCGAAAAGCTGATGGAGACTCCGGAGCGAGACCCGTGGGGGCGCCCGTACCTTATGGTAAGGGGCAAATTACGCCCTAAGGCGCCCCCACTGACCCAGAGTCTCCAGCCGGAGCGGCTGGAGGGGGTCCTGGACTCCTTGTTCCCGTCGAGAGCGGAGGAACACATTCCTCCGCGCATGGCTCCGTCTCAGGCGCCCAACGCGGAAGGCAGCGAGAACGACGTGCCCGTGGTCACCGAGGGTGAGTTAGGGGCGGCTATACTGCGGCTTAAATCCCGCTGAAACACCGCCCCTGGACCCGACGGCATTCCAGGCCGGGCGTGGGTCCTGGCTCTCGAGGAGCTTGGGCCTCGACTAGTTGGGCTCTTTAGCGCATGCCTCGAGAAAGGCCAGTTTCCCAAGGTCTGGAAGACAGGAAAACTGGTCTTGATTCGAAAGGCGGGGCGGCCGGCAAACTCCCCATCAGGGTACCGGCCGATCGTGTTGCTCGACGAGGTGTGCAAGCTCTTTGAGCGCATTATTGCACAACGCCTCGTCGGGCACCTCACACGCGTGGGGCCTGATCTGGCGGATAGCCAGTTTGGCTTCCGTCAGGGACGCTCCACCGTGGACGCGATCATGCGCATTAGAGGCCTGACGGAGGAAGCAGTCTCACAGGGTGAGGTGGTGGTGGCGGTGTCTCTCGACATCGCCAACGCATTCAACACCTTGCCCTGGAGCTGCGTCAGGGAGGCGCTTATCTATCATGGAGTGCCTCCCTACCTCCGTCGAATTGTCAGGGCTTATCTCTCCGAGAGAGCCATAACTTACCCGAGCTGGCTAGGGCCAGGTCGGCGAGATGTGTCGTGCGGTGTTCCACAGGGATCGGTTTTAGGGCCGCTCCTGTGGAACATCGGTTACGACTGGGTGCTGCGTGGTCCGTTGCTCAGAGGGGTCGGCGTAACGTGTTACGCCGACGACACCCTCGTTACGGCGCGGGGAGCAACGCACCGTGCCGCAGCACTTAAGGCCACGGCAGGGGTTGCTCAGGTCGTGGGTCGGATTCGGCGGCTGGGTCTCGAGGTCGCCCTTCACAAATCCGAGGCTCTGTGCTTCCACGGACCTCGGATGGGGCCACCTGCGGGATCCAGCCTACAGGTAGGGGGCGTCAGCATCGTCATCGAGCCCTCGATGAAGTATTTGGGGCTCGTACTCGATGGCCGGTGGAACTTCGGACGTCACTTAAGAAAGTTTGGTCCCGAAACTGAGGGCAACATCTGCCGCACTCGTGCGGCTGATGCCCAACATCAGGGGACCCAACGCTCCCTACAGGAGACTGTACCTGGGGATCGTGCGAAGCATGGCCCTGTACGGGGCTCCCGTATGGGCGGAGACCCTGACGGCCAGCAATGTGGCTAGACTGCTGAGCCCGCAGAGAGTTATGGCCGTCAGGGTGATAAGAGGATACCGCACGATTTCCGGTGAGGCGGCATGTCTCCTGGCCGGGACCCCTCCATGGGACCTGGAAGCGAGAGCCCTTGCGTCACTGTTCAGATGGCGTAAGGAGGCGCTGGAGCGGGGCCAAAGGCCTGCGTCTCGAGAAATCGAGGCCCAGCGGACCCTGCTCCACCAGGAAACCGGGGAGACATGGAAGGTGCGACTTGAGCAACCAAAGGAGGGATTCGCCACAATCGCGGCCGTCAGCCAAAAAAAACAAAAAAGGGTAGGTACACACATTTGCAAAGAAACCCGTTTAGTATCATGTTAAAGTCCAGAGATCCAGATCGACTCAGCACTTTACCGAAGATATCCCAAACGTCAGCCTGTGCGAGATTAGTATGGGCCTGAAGCAGCTTTAAAACAGCAAGGTACCAGGAGACGACGGAAATATACTGCAGAGCTTCTAATGGCAGGTGGCAAACCGGTTCTTAAGGACATACAGAAGTTATTGAACTCCGTCATACTCGAGTGTAAAAAGCCACAGGTATGGAACAGGAGTGTGGTGGTTTTACATTTTTTTTTAATTACAGTTATTTTTTTAATTTTTGATGTTGAAATTGCTTTAATTTTTCCGATTATTCCTTTATTGTTCTCTTCTTCAAAAAGGGCGATAAAGCCTTATTGAAGAATTACAAACCATCTAAATTTTATAAATAGCTCAACATACCTACACGCGCATTTTTATTTAACTTTAACGGTTCCATTTATTTAGTGGTCGGTATTAGGTGTCTCATAAACGGTATTAGGCACACGCCCTATATTTTGGATCGGTAATAGGGACATGGCCCCTTTTTTCTTTTAATCCATATTTAATTTATTAAGTAATTTTTTAAATACTGTACATGACTGAAAAGTACGATAGTTTCAGTACTTGAAAAACTATTTTTGTTGACGCCACATATTAAGAATGTGCTTATTTTTTGGACATCAATCTCAACGCCGCTTAAACTGGCGGTAATAGGTGCGTTTACTATTTACCAAGATGTTTTACATGACTTAAACATTACATTTAAATGTAACGTTTTTCAGTGTAATCCTCGTTACACTTCCCGGTGTCCGTTACAACGGTAGAGTTTTTAAAACATGAATATTCTATTCGGCATGAATACCCAACGGAGTAAACAAACAGAGTAGTTTAAGTAAGTCAAGGTTACTCAGGCCGCGTATTTCTTAAATTATACCTAGTATGTATCTTGTCGATTAGTAATTTGATTGTTATCGGGACAACAAAACTACTAAAATTGTAATATTAATTAAATTAATTATTAATATGTATGTATATTGTATATGTATATGTATTTTTGTAATGTGTATGTAGGTATATCGATGGTCCCTACGTAAAGTATCGAAATTACAAAAAGGCAATTTTTTTTTATTACTGTTTTGGACAATTCATGCTATTCATTTTTTGACCCGTGAACAAAAAAATAAAAAAGTTTTTTAGAGAGAGACGTATTTTATCGAAACGTATCAGTCCATCCGTCCTATAACAACGAAATTTAAATTTCGCGGGTTTACGCTGCATGACCGAGTGTGTGACAAGGACGGAACTAGCACTACCGCGAGTGTACGCCGTAACGTCGCCGTCGCGTCGCCCCGCCGCCAGAGCATGCGTATGCGTCGTTGCGATTATAAATAAATAAATAATTTAATACATAAATAATTTTACTGTTTCCCACGTAATATAACGATTCGGGCAGTTTTGATTGTTTATGACGGGTTGTCATATTCCTGGTACAATGAAAGTGGCACTTACCATTATGTACGTGGTATTTTTTTAAAGCATTTTTATCGAAACTGCCGATTTCGGTACTGTACGTGGTATGACGAATTTAAATATTTATTGAAAGTGCCAGTTTCGATTCACAGAGCAAGTTCATTTACGTGTTATACTATCGTAACTCAATTTTCTCGAAAATGGTTTATAATTATTGATTTTTGGTACAATAGAATAGTTTGTGAACTCAACGAAACTGTAAATCCAAATTTTTATGAAAAAATAATCATTAATGACAAAGTAATGCAAAAAATTTACTTCAAACAGCTCTCCTGTAAAGTACCAATTTTCAATTTCGATACTTTACCTAGGGACCATCGATATATTTGAAATTTATGTATGTGTAGTATAGGTAGGTATTATATAGATAAGTAGGTATATATATTATGTCTAAGTATATTATTTTTGACAGAAATATGTCACCAATTAAACTTCCCACATTCTTTCTCAATACTATCCTATCCATCTAAAGGTTGCCTGGCAGAGAAGGCCGCCCATTGTTACTATGTTAATACGCAATATCTGTAATTGTTTTAATTTATGGTGTACAATAAAGTATATATTATTACTAGCTGACCCGCTCAACTTCGTTTGCGTAAGAGAGAGAGAAATAGAAAGGTTTCCCGTCGCTTCTATTCTTTTCGCGTTGTGTTATTTTAGCACCAATTGGATTTTCATTAAAATGGTTATTGTAAACGAACCTAATTCGAAGCACTATCAGTTAGATTACGGGATATTTTACTTTCCCGTGACTCTACTGGGTGCCAAGCGGTAGTGCCAAGCGAAATATGGGTTGAAATGCAGCAGCCAAAAAAACAGCAAAACATCACGTTTGTTGAATAGGAGCCCACCTTAATCCCCCCCCCCCCCCCTTTTCTGACGTTAGTATTTGTTGTCATAGTGGCTACAGAAATATATCATCTGAAAATTTCAGCTCTCTAGCTATCACGATTCCTGAGATACAGCCTCATGACGGAGAGATAGACAAACAGACGGACAGCAAAGTCTCATGAATAAACGGGACCCCGTTTATTCATGAGACTTTGCTGTCCGTCTGTCCGTCTGTCTGTCCGTCCGTGTGTCACAGTCACTTTTCTCCGAAACTATCAGGCCTATGCTATTGAAACTTGGTAACTAAATGTATTCTGTGAACCGCATTAAGATTCTTATGTAAAATTAGAAAAAATGCAGTAAATTTTGGGGGTCCCCATACTCAGAACTGAAACTCAATTTTTCTTTTTTTCATCAAACTCATACGTGTGGGGTATCTATAGATAGGTCTTCAAAAATACTATTGAGGTTCCTAAAATATTTTTTTTCTAAAGTGAATAGTTTGCGCAAGAGACACTTCCAAAGTGTAAAAATGAGTGTCCCCCCCCCCTCTAACTTCTAAACTAAGAGAATGATATATCAAAAAAAAATATATGATGTACATTGCCATTAAAACTACCAACGAAAATTAGATTGAATGAGATAGAGCTGGTAGTTTTTTTTTAATACGTCATAAACCGCAATTTTCGGTTAGAAAAATCACTACCACTGCGAACGTGTTAAAACATCAATCAAAGTTACAACGAACTATAAGAACTTTTATATTATGTTACTTGCTACTACGAAACCCTTCATGGGCGAGTCCAACTCGCACTTGGCCGGTTTTTTTTTGTTTAACGTTCTATCTCCAAAGTAATTTTTCACTCTAGGTACTACAAATTTGCCTGCAGACATAGAACGAGTGCCGTGACTATTGTTGACTAGTGTTAGATTATGCTCTTGAGTGCTATGATTATTTATGGCTAACAAGTACTTATGTTTTAAGCTTACTGGAATAATCTTGCAGATAGAAAATAATTTTGTGTAGTCTCCTTTACATTTTGCTTTAGTTTTTTTTGTTACCAAAAGTTTTAGAAATGTAATTTGTAATGTCTCTAATTTATCAATATTAGTTTTAAACGTTAGCCCCTAACTATCAAGAGCATAATCCAATATAGAATTTACCAATGAAAAATACAAACATTTCAGCGTTGAGCTAGGAACTTTATGACTCAAATGATAGAATTTACTTAATATTAATCTTAACTTGCCACATAAGTATTCTACATGAGATGGCCAAGAAAAGTCAGCATCGATTTTAACACCAAGGTAGGTCACACAGTCGACTTTTTCAATAGGTTTACACTGACAACCCACAAGGTCTTTATGAAGGCATGAAAAAGAGTGCGCGTATAGGTTAGGAGGACAATCCTCAGGACGCAAATATGGCGAACGAATAACCAATAGCTTGGTTTTGTCTGAATTTAAGATGATACCATTATCATGAGACCATTTTACGACTGCATCTATGTCGCGTTGTACTAATTTACATGTCGCCACCAGGTCGTTTCCGCCCCGTAGGGTACACAGGTCGTCTGCAAACATGTATGCAGAACAGTGTTTGAGTACGCCGCATAAGCTGTTTACATGCATCAGATAACAGGTCGGAGCACACCCTGACCCCTGAGCTACCCCTTTGATAAGGAGTTGATTATCTTAACTTCTTTCTTTCTAGTATTTCTGGATTGTGTAGGTCTTCAGACTTTTGACGCTGAGGCAACCCGTACTTACTAATACAGTTTCTCCTATTGTGACCAGGCATTTACTGTAGATTTCATCTGCTAATGTTCATCTATAACGCCTTTAACCGTATTATACCTATATTAATTATGAAAGTAAGCGAACATGGTAATAAACACTCTGTGTTATTCGGATGAACCGTGTACACCTTACCTAGAACTTGTTCTTTCATAATTCCTAGCCAGCCATGTACAAGGTTTCCTTCTTACAAAAGTATTTTTGACATACAAAATATGAAGGCAATTCCACTTATTGAAGGGCAAAAATCAATAAATTGAGCAGTTTTAATAAAATTATTATTTGTTTTTTTGACATTTATCGTAAATTGAGACCATTTTTTAAAAATCGTATTGAGCTGTCAAACATGTGTCAAAAAAAAAAAAAGTACCGACTAAGGAGTATTATTATGAATCATGAGGCAAATCCCCCCAAAATATTTTTGTACCCCATTTTAACCATGCTATAAAATGAATTTCAATTAAATAAAATACACGTCTCCCATCAATTCGGTTAAAGATGTTTTATGCCAAATTTGAAGAAGATCGGACCAAGGAATCACGTAGTCCCATACAAACTTTGCAACCCTTGTTTACCCCCATAGGAGTTGAATTTTCAAAAATCCCTTCTTATGGCTCGCCTACGTCACATAAGGAGCATTTGTGCAAAATTTCATGCTTTTAGAACCAGTGGTTTTGGCTGTGCGTTGATCGTCAGTCAGTCAGTTCTTGTTTTTATATATATAGATTATTATTATGATTAAATTTTAAGTATTGAAATTGAAACGATGAACTACTGTAGCATTGAGATACAAAAATCCAGGTTTACAAAATAAGGTATTTTTTTTATAACAATCGATATGAGAGATATTTTAACTCTCTAATACGGGCAACGTTTTACAAGTAGTGTTAATGAGCATAGTAGATCAGGGCAAAATTGGAATTTTCAAATGGATGCAATTTACAAAGCACATAATGCTGTTGTTATAATAATATAATATATGTAGTACCCACTAATTGCTTCATCAATTACAATGTCAAGTTTTATGTCATATTTTTGGTGGAGCTTATAAATTGTGTATGCAGTTCATATCAGTTACTAATATAATAACAAATTTATTTTATACTTTATTATGTCTACAGGTTTTATTATAAATGGCGGTTACAATAAGGTGAAGAATTTCAACTTGTATCAGTACGGCTCCCGTAGCTCAATTGGTTAGAGCATTGCCCTGGATTAGGCAAAGGTTGCGGGTTCAAGTCCCGTCTGGGCCAAGTTGTCTTTTTTCACTTTATAATAAAATATTATGAAAAAAGTTAGCATACTAATTGCTTTAAATATTAAAATGTCTGCAGGTTACTTGTGTGAATAAATGTAGTTTTTTCTCTTGGAACTCTCCATTTATAATCGTTTATCAAAATCGCATGATTTTTAGGGTTCCATACCAAAATGACAAAAACGGGACCCTATTATTGAGACTCCGCTGTCCGTCTGTCTGTCTGACATGAGACTGTTTCTCACCGTATCTCACAAGCCGTGATGCTAGCAAGTAATAACAACCAAATATTAAAAACCTTAAAAAAATAAGGGAGGCTCCCATGGAACAATAGTGATTTATGCCGTTTTTTAAGTTTATTTATAAATGAAATACGTTACCTCTAGGTGAATTAGAATTTTGTCGATATCTAATAAAACCTAGTTAGGTATAGCGAAGTTTATAATGACGGGTCTTTATTTCCTGATTATAAAATAAAAAATATTCCTGTATTAAAAAGGTCTATAATCCCATAATCTTTATTTCTTTAATTACACTTGTAGGTATTAGTGAGATGATTTTAAAGACTTAAATTTACTGCGTAAGATTTCATAGCCAGATTGGACACAAAAAATTAAACCACATAAATACTAGCCTCGCATTAGTTACATAGATAAGGCAGTTTAATTTATTGTTTAATTTTAATTGTTTTAAATTGTTTAAAAACAAATGGTTTCAACATATTGAAAGTATAATATGACCATCCTTTTATACCACTGACTTATTTAGCTAAAACATTTCATATCGCAACTCGTTACGAAACACAGCAGCCGAAGGAGATTTCGACTAAATGATCTACTAGCCAATAACACTATAATATGTCATAGTTCTCAGTGTTGGTAGCATTGCAATTAAAGAGGGTGGGGATAACGGTATATTAAAAACCTTATTTAATCATTCATAATTTATTTTGTTTGTACGCATTTGGATTGCATACAGTCACATGTAAATGAAATTTCTTCTTAATCGGACCTGCGAAATTTTCAACATACATACATACATACATAATATCACGCCTGTCTCCCAACGGGGTAGGCAGAGACTATGACTTTCCACTTGCTACGATTCTGGCAGACAACTTTCGCTTCTTCAACTTTCATAAGTGTCTTCATACATGCTCTTCGGTTAAGGGTACTCTTGACCTGGCCTTTTCTCAGAAGATTATCGATTTGATCGACATGAGTATGCCGAGGTCGACCCCTACCAGTTTGCTCATTCACTCTCGCTTCATAAATCTGTTTCGTCAGCCTATTTCCATCCATTCTCTCCACATGTCCAAACCATCTGAGCATCCCTTTCTCTATCTTAGTCACTACATCTTCTGTCATACCGCAATGTTCCCTTATCACACTATTCTTTACTTTATCCCTCAATGTCACTCCAGCTATACTTCGCAAACTTCTCATTTCCACTGCATTAATTTTACTTTCATGCTTCTCCTGCCACACCCAACTTTCACTACCATGCATAAGTGTAGGGACAAGCACTCCTCTATGTACAGCCGTCCTTGCCTTTTTAGACACGTTCTGACTGCTCATAAAGGTGTGAATGGCTCCATTCACTTGGTTTCCTGCCAAAACTCTTCTTTCAATATCATTGTCACACTTTCCATCTCTTGCAAATTTTGAACCCAAATATACAAACTCTTTCACCTGTTCCACGCTCTTTCCTTCGATCGATATCGAGCAATCAGTCATACATTTCTCTTTTTCAAAAACCATTACTTTTGTCTTGCTTACATTAACATTCATTCCTCTACTTTTAAGCGCATCGTTCATTATATTAACCATCAACTGCAACTCCTCCGCCGATGATGCCAGTATTACCTGATCATCAGCATAAAGGAGGCATTTGACGGTTAGCTCATTCATTTTTAATCCATACGCGCACTCTTGTAGTTCTTTCAAGCAACTGTCCATGTATAGGTTGAACAGCCATGGTGACGCTACACAGCCTTGTCTCACACCTTTTTCGATGGGAAAAAAGTCTGTGCAAGCTCCATTGATCCTGACACAAGCACTGGAGCCCTCGTATAGAGATTTCAAGGCTCGTATCAAGTTGCTGTTCACTCCATACATGGACAGTGTTGACCACAGTTCATTCCTCACCACTCTGTCATAGGCCTTTTCTAAGTCCACGAAGATGCAATAGACTTTTTGACGTTTTGCCAAAAACTTTCAAACATTTTCAAGTGATTGAATAATCTAATTACGGTACCGTTTTTGTCCGTTTGAGGTTTTTAGTCCTAAAAACCGCATCAAAGTACGATGATACGATACCCTGGATGCATATAACACTGATAAAAAACTTTTTTTATGACTAGAGCTAAAATAGTTTAGCTAGAATATAACCTAGTAATACAAACAAGTAATACTGAACCCTCGAAAGTCATTGAGATATGAAGATCTATTGAGAGCATTGAATGCCATAAATTGTGTTGAAAGTCTTACTCAAAATCACTCGTAAAGTTATTTATCATCAAGTACATAGTGCAGGCTTCATAAAATATGAAATTTCATTTGACAGCGAATATGTAATCATAAAATTAAAAACTTGCCCCAAAAATTTAGGTTTGACAATACCCCGTACTACCCACAATGCGTAACGAGAATGCCAAGTATACCTTACCTTATAAGCATCATCTCTAAGATTAAATAGTATCTACAATGACGAAACTGGATCATAATAACTTCACACTTTTCCCCATTTCGGTCGATAGGATATTAATTCCGAAAAAATGGGAAACCGCGGCCGCATCATTTTTTTGTGATAGATATGGATAAAATATGGTAAGATTATTCAGTACCCGATTCTCAAAAAGATGCTATGGAAAAGAGCCGACCTCTATTATCCACATCTGATATATGATTAATATTCTGGCTGTCCTTTCTATGTTTATATAAAATAGCCAATCTATTTGTGTTCTTTTAGAATAAAAATATATTTTATGAAAGCTTCCACTATAAACTAGCATTTAAAATTTTACATAGCTCGTCTCTCTGACTAAAACTGTCATTTTTAAAATAAACTAGCTGACCTGCGCAACTTCGTTTGCGTGAAAATGAAGAACCGCTAAAACGATTTTGTGCAAACTTCACACAAACCATCTACTATAATTACATTATAATAGTCTGAACCAAGCCTAAACATTTGGTTTGGATAGGTGAGCCCGTTCTTGAGTCATAAAATTACAACGAAAAGTGGCACTGATTTTTAAATTTATGGATTGTAACTAAAACATGGATTTTTGTACATATTGAATAACGGCACTTGTACTGGCTCACAACATTTAAATATTTTACACCTGACCTGTTTCGCCATTCGGCATTTTCAAAGGCATATTTTTTTTTTTTTTAATAGTGTAGTGATGTTAATAATGTAGTGATCTAGTGGTAAATATATTATATTTACCACTACATCACTTAATTACTCGTAAACAAAAAATAATAACATGTAAATTACCACTACATCCTTCTACTACACGTAAACTATACAATTTCAATGTAGGTATTTCAACATTTAACATGATACCAGCTTTCAAATTTACCCAAAAATGGGGGTAGTTAAATTTTCTGATTTTTGATTACACTAAATACTACAAATGTCATCTTAAAGAATTACAACTGTCAAAATGTTATTTTACACAGTTCCACCAAGTGCCATCAATCAACAGTATAAATAATGGATTTTTGCCCTTTAATAATACTACACAACTCTCAATTACTTTGTTTCAATGTCAACAATAGACAACATGATGTTAGGTGTTGCTTTAACTGAAAAAAGAAAGTAGCCTCATTTAAATTTTCGAGCACCTCTTCACGGAAACGTTCACGCAATAACTCTTCGTAACGTACATATTTTATCGCATAAGTTGCCTCTGTTACAGTATGTATTTTTTTCGAAGTGATGGATTAATCCGTTACCTATGTTTTTAGTATTTATGTTCTACCTAAATTAGTTTTGGAGCTAAAAGGAGTACCTTATCCTTTCAATTATTATTTAATAATCGTTTTTCCTACGTAGCTTTCTGTTCCCAATAAATTAAAAATAAAATGGAACAGATTTATACGCGGTTTTGTATGCTTAATTGAATATAGGTAAAAGCGCAGACGTTCGCTAGTAAATTTTGATGGTATAGTATGTATAATGATTGATGCAGTTCAATGTTTACTATGCATAAAGTTATTTTAATTATCGGCAGACCATTAAATATTCCTTTATTTTTAAGTGTGGATCTCTTTAGTTGACCCAACGAAATCAACAATGTTTACCCCCAAAAAGCCGCCCAGCTATGTTCAGTCCTAATAACTCCTGCTTATTGTTTGGGCTTGAATTCCCCATATCCCTAAAATGGGTGCGTGTTGGAACACATCATACAACCACCTGAACCTGCTACTACTAGAGTTACAGCTAGCCTGAACAACTCTTCCTAGTCTCACACTCCAGGAATTATAGATCGCTTTGAGAATCCGACACTAATAATAGGTATACGGATGACATACATACGAGTAGACAGTTAATAATTACCACAGTCGACAGATCATTGTTCTCTTTATTTTAGTCGATAAACTATTTTAATTTTACAGTACTTCTCTTTATACTGTGATAATACCGAGTGCCGTATATGAATAAGAATTTTGGCACATAATTGCATAGACATTTCACTTTGTAAGAAAATGTGAAAAATCTAGACGTGCTACTATCGCGGCAGAAAATAAATGACTAGAATAAAGCGTTTTTACCTACGGCAACAACGTACTTTTTCTTTGGAGAGATAAAGCCTTTTTTAAAAGAGAGAATTAGAAGTCATTAAATTTATAGTTATAGTTAAATTCTCGATCAAAAGCAACTAAAGCGTTAATAAAATCGACGGTACATTTAGTGCATTGATTCAAAATTTGTCCCAAATGATCACTACTTAGTCCACCCTGATTAAGGTAACAGGATGTGCTTGAATAGCGTGTCAATAATAATAATCATGTAGATATGAGGGAGTCACGCACGCCCCCCCCCCCCCTTAGAAGTGGGATCACACCCAAAACTGCTCTAAGACGCGGGATAGCACCCAAACCACCCCCTAGGCGAGGCCGCAGTGGCGGCCCTGGGTTTGTTGGGAGTCCTGGGACATATCTTATATAGAAATATATTATCACAAATGGTGACCCATCTCTTTGAACGATCAATGCTATAAGTTTCTTATGTTCTATTCAGAATCATGATCAGAATTCAATGTTTTTACATTCAGTTTTAGCCTTGAATAGGATGGCATTATTTTTGAGTTCATAGCGCAGCATATTTTACAACAGTAATTTTAATATTATAACATAAATATCAAATTAATAAGAAAAAACGTCGTTGCCGCGACTACTAGTACCTATGCACTTTAAAATGAGTCAATCAATCAATCAAATGAGCCTATCGCTATAAAAGGAGTGTTTTACCTAAATTAACCTAGAATAATAAAATAAACGTGTATAAAGTTAGACTCTGGTTCAAATCAAATATTAAACAGACACTCGAGCAAGGCATTATTTGTACTGCGGGTATTAACTTTGACAGACCGTGCATTACTCAGTTTCGATGTGAGAGTTCTCACTCGAGTCTCTCTAGGTAAATAAGACTACGTGAAGCGTATTTCACAACTTTAGATTTTAGTCTATCTCTACTCTAAATACCTACGAACTAAACGTAAACTGAGAAATAAATGTGTAACTGAATACACGTGTCACTATTGAATAATTTAACTAGAAGAAAATATCAATGATTATGTTATAACAATCAATACTTATCAGGAAGTTTAATATATTATCTCAAAACCGTGAATGACCTCACAAACTCTTACATACGCACGCACACTAAAGGCACTTTGATAGTCTGAAATTGGGAAATAGTGTTTTATTTGAACTGAAAACAATAGGTAACAAATAGAGCAAAACATATCTTCTAGTGAAACCGGTCTATAATATAATTCGAGTCAAAACGTTTACTAAAATAATATTGGTCAACAAACTTGATTTATATTAATCACAGTAAAATAAGTGGACACTCTTAGAGAATAATAATATTTATGAAGTAAATGGGATCCCGACAAGGAATCAATTTCTTACGCGCCGTGAAAACAAAACAGTGTGTTCAGATGAGAAAGAAACTTTTGTAGGGACTAGCACAGAATAAATATCAACTGATTACTTTATCATGATATTGTATTAAATTAGAACTTACCTATGATTGCAAGCATATATTTTGATACTTTTTTTCTCTTAAAATAATAGTTTAAAGGTTGATTGGAAAGCAGGATTGAATTGATACAAACAATAAAAGCAGTGTGCGGTTTAGTATAAGAGGGTTTTCATATTTTCCGATACGATATTGGACGACGATAGCTGTCCCTGTGACTGGTTGTCTTGTTTGCACACACGGTGACGATTTACACGTAGAACATATAGCACACACACAAACGTTATCGTCTGAAGGCTTCACGGGCGTGCCGCCAATACATTGGGTATCAGATCCGATATCGAATTGGACAATACAAAAGACATGTACCTACATATTTTATCCATTTTACTCGTCCACTATCGGATCGGATAATGTGAAAGCGCTCTTAGTTAAACAACAATATTTCTAAAAAAAAATATTTTAGATAATACTATCACGGTGCCCACAACTTCACCCGTGACTTCGTAGACCTGTTTCCGAAATCAACAACAATTTTTATTCCTCTTTTCACGCCATTATGGATTAATTAATTAATTCCTGGTCGTAGGCGGATAGAAACTGACTAGGTGGGCTATATTAGTATCTGTACGAAATAGGTAGTCGTTCAATATAACGGAACTATTATTATTTGAGGAATAGTTTCTATATGCACTTGACGTCCATTTTCTCATTATTTACAAAATGTGGACCGGACCACTCCTCGACAATTTCAAGACCATTTTCTTTGGAAACATATTTTTGGCGCTAGAAACGCCTACTTCAGATTTATTGAGCCAATAAGGTAACAAGCCCTATTTTTCTCCACAAGCGGGATTGAAGACTGTTATATTTTCTTGAGTAAGCAAAAGCACGTTTATTGGTGTAAATGTATTATATTTATGAACTTTGTAATGAAACCTCTATAAACGTGAAAGGATTCACTAAATATTTATTAAAAAGACTTCCACTGTTTACTTGACTTATCTTTCTGCTACTGCTACCTATTTAACTATCATACACTATTTATTTAACTTTATATCACTAGAATTTTAAACCGAAAAGTATTTGATAACGTTTTCTAAATCACTCAATAAACTAAAGTAGGTACCTGAATGGCTTGACGTTCACCCAAAAACTAATTTGGTACTTATTCTAAAAAACTTTGAAGCTTTCTTTCGTTATTACCGAATTAATTAATTATCTTTCTTCACCTTCATAGCAACAGCGAGAGCGAAAATTATAGATGTATTTTGACTATCATAGTTTGAAGAATGAAAATGGGAGCCAATTGCGCATGCAAATATACAACTTGCCGCTTTCATGCCATCTGTAATAGTTATTTGTAATTTTTATTACAAATAACTATTACAGATGAATGAATTACAGAATACATATTAATCAATCAATTTTAGCTGATTCACGCCACTTGCTGAGCTATCACAATTACCAAAATCCTCAAAAATAAATTATTTAATAATTAATTTTTGGGGGATTTATTAAAATTTCGCTCTATAGCAGAAGCACAGATTCGCAAAATCCCGGAATAGCAATATTCCAGATTACTTCTTCTAGAACAGATTAGCTTAAAGGCAGAAGTACAGACGCATTTAGAAAACAAAATAAAATGTAATAGAAAAAAGAAGAAAAATGTATATTGAAAAACTTCACTTGTACTGTTCATAATTACACTCCGAAGAGTTCGGAGTGTAATTATGATCTAAGTAAGTAAATAGCCTTTGAGAATGCCGAAAGGCGAAACCGGTTAGGTATTACAATAATAAATGTTGTGGAACAGTACAAGTGAAGTTTTTCAATATGTGTAGCAAGTTCCATCAAGTGCCATCAATCAACAGTATCAATAATCAGAAAAATGTATCATTCATATGATCATGAAAAGCGCTCGTGGCCGTGGCAAACGATCACTGTAGTAAGCATCATTTACTATGGCGGTCATGAATGTGTGTCGACTGCCTCTGTGGCGCAGCCGGTAGTGATACCGCCTGCGGCGCCGGAGGTCGTGGGTTCGATTCCCACCGGAGAAAAATATTTGTGTGACACATAAATGTTTGTCTCAAGAGAATGAATGAATGAATGAATGAATGAAATTGTTTATTACTTGAAACATGGATGACTTAGATGTTCTTAACGTCTACGGTTACAGCATGTTTCGCCGGACGGCGCGCGGCATGTAATATTTACATTATTTGCATTACTGCTCGTTCGCTCTAACTTTGCCGCTCGGCTCCATACTAAAGTCGAATTTTTAATTAGACTAAGTAAATTGACAGCTACTAATGTCACTTCTTCATACAATGTTGCTTATTTTCTATGACGAAGTGACATTAGATACTGTCAATTTACTTCGTATAATTAACAATTCGGGTATACGCCTCTACGCCAGCGGCAAAGTTAGAGCGAACGGGTAGTACAATAATTAATTTATTATGTCATGCAAGCATATTATATCAATACATATGGCAATAATGTCATACTTAACTTAAACCTTAAACTTAAACCTAAACTAAAACTTAAACCTGCTATTATATTGAAGTCAAATACCACTATTTTACAATAACATTATTATACGATGTCAATATTTAAAAAAATAAAGAGTCTGGGTGTTTCTATGTATAATATGTATATATTTGTAAACTAAGTGTAGACATTTAGTTTAGTTTATTTATCTGTTTGTGTGGACCTTTTTACTCTGTGGTCCCTTACCTCTATATGTCACATTGACAGATCTAGACAGTACTGGTTACATTGTAAAACTTAAAAGAAGTTGTAATTGCATTTATTTATTTTAGATTTATTATAAGTATAGATTGGGTGAATAATATTTGTGAAACAATAGCTCTTAATGTTGTTTCTCCTTACAGGTAAGGCTATTGTTATTTAATGTTAAGAATGTTGTGAAAAGGTGTTATTACTAGTTTATGTAGGTAATAATAAAATGTTGTTTCTCCTTACAGAGCAACGCAATTTGGTTATTGAAGTCTTATTATTCACCAGATTCCTTAAAGATAATTAAGCTTACACATTATAAAACAACATTAATACAGCTAAAAACCAAAAATAATGGAAAAATTAAGATTCGAATTCATGGTCAAAGCTAGTGAAGATGTGAAAACCAATGTTATTTGTGTAACGACAATCACGGATTTAGATGGCCGGACCTTTATGATCCCAGATAAATTACAACCTGTAAAATTACATGTTGGAATAGTGCAAACCGAAATCTTTCAAAAAGTAAAGGGTACATTACAAAAACGACATGAAAAACGACAGGTGTGGGTATCCATGACTCCTGAGTTAAAGGCTGTTTATTGTGATGAAGATGGCAATAGACAATTTATGGGATATCTATTGGAGGAACAAACAAAGCCACAAACTTCTACTACAGGAATTTCAGAGCTTTCTTTAGCGAAACTCATTGAAAGTTTCACGGAGATGAAGAAAGATTCATCTAAATCTTTTAATACAAGGAAAGTGGTAGAAAAATTCGTTATAGAAAAATTCAAAAGCAAGATCACTAATGTGTCCCAGTGGATGACCACCTTTGAAGCGGAATGTGTCCGTATAGGAATAGAAGAAGATGTGAAAAAAATTGAAATTTTTAGGTTATTTATAGAAGACTCTTGTCTAGACTGGTATAGTTCCATGCTTATCAAGCATACAATAAATTCAGAATGGGAAATGTGGAAAAAAAACTTTTGTGAAACTTATGCAGATAAGGGTTGGTCGCCGATCAGGTATGCAATGTTATTTAAATACAGACAGGGCTCATTACTGGAGTATGCGTTAAAGAAAGAGAGACTTCTATTAGAAATAAATAAGTCCTTAGATAAACAAACTGTAATTGATTTAATTGCCATCGGATTACCAAATTTTATTGCAGATAAAATTGATAGGAAAAGTTTAAAAGAAACTGAAGACTTATTTAATAATTTAAGATGTTTAGAACATATGGTAAACAAAAAACCATTTGATAAAAAGCTAGGCCCTTCAGAAAATAAAATGAAAGAAAAAAATGTGAAGCCGTTGATTAGTCCGTGTAAAATTTGTGAAAAAGAGAATAAAGGTAAACGTTACCATGTGGAATCTCAATGTTGGTTTAAAACTAAAAATAATGAGATACAAAAAAAAAGATCAATTAAAGAGTGTTAACAATTCTGAATTGGAAATAGAATTAAATGAAATCGCACCAAAAAACGAATTGTGCCGCCATTAATAAAAATTAAATTACTAATAAATGATACTTTGGAAACATCAGGAATCTATGATTCAGGATCTAATGTGTCTTTAATAAATTCAAGGTTATTATGTTTAAAAAAAATACCTGCTCATGATAAAATTGCTGGTTTAAAAACAATTAATGGCGTAAAAAAATCGATAGGAATGGTAACTTTAAAAATTAAAATTTTTGAAATTGAAAAATATGTGGAGGTGTAGTGGGGCCCTACCAACACCATCGGGCCCAAGTCAACCTCACGTGCAAGCTCGTGCACCTGCTGAACAACGGACGAGGCTCTGACGGCGGCGGTCCATTTCAACACGGCGATGGGCTCACCACCTGTCACGTGGGACCGAATTGTACACGGTGAAATGTGGGCCGGTATAGGCCTCTGCCTACCCCTTCGGGGATAAAGGCGTGAGTATATGAAAAATATGTTAATGTTTTTGTTATAAATGAAGACAACTTCGACTATGATTTCCTTGTTGGGTTAGACTGTATACAAAAATTTAATTTAGCTCAAAATGAGAATTTAAATATCACTCAAAATGTCATTATGAGAAATATTATAGAATGCAAAAAAAATGAAAAAAAACTTCCTGGCGAGTCAGGTAGTGGCATAGAGGACAGTCAAGGTATAGATTATGAAAAAAAAGATGTGAATAGTACAAATAACCATAAAAGAGAATCCAGCATTAGTGAATATAAAATAAACTTTAATGAAAATATTGTTGTTGATAACTTTGATATTTCAATAAATGATTTAGGAAAAAAACAGAAAGCTGCTATTGATAAATTGATATGTAAATATAGTTCAGTCTTCGCTAAAGACAAATACGATATAGGTACGGTAAAGGGTTATGAAGCCCATATTGATTTGTTAATAGATAGATACTGTAGTAAAAGACCATACAGGTGCTCTATTGAGGACATGAAAGAAATTGAACATCAAATATCAAGACTGCTCCAAAATAAATTGATTGAAGAGTCATATAGTCCTTTTGCTGCTCCGGTAACACTAGCATTTAAAAAAGAAGAAGGAAGGAGATCAAGACTATGTATAGATTTTCGAGAATTAAATAAAATTGTAGTCCCCCAATCACAACCATTTCCTTTAATCGAGGATCTAATGGTTAAAACGAGAAATTGTAAATATTTTTCAACATTCGATGTAAATTCTGCATTCTGGTCTATACCACTTAAAATTGAAGATAGATACAAAACTGCATTTGTTACTCAAAATTCACACTTTCAATGGACTTGTTTACCTTTTGGTCTAAAAACATCTCCCGCCATTTTTCAAAGAATTTTAAGTAGCATTATAAGAAAGTATAAACTGTCCGATTTTACTGTTAATTACATTGATGATATTTTGGTATTTTCTGAAACTTTTGAAAACCACATTGAACATATATCTTTGTTATTGGAGGCAATTTTAGAAGAAGGATTTAAATTAAAATTCACAAAATGTAACTTTGCACAGGACTCGGTAAAATATCTAGGTCACATAATAAAAAACAATACTGTCACTCCTTTAAAAGATAATTTAATTGCCATAAAAGATTTTCCAATTCCAAAAACACAAAAAAACATACGGCAATTTTTAGGAAAGATTAACTTTTATGGTAAATATGTGCCAAATATTTCAATTATACTGGACCCTTTACATAATTTATTAAGAAAAGGAGAAAAATTCGTTTGGTCCAATAAATGTCAAGAATCCTTTGATACTATAAAAAAACTGCTCTGCTCAAAACCTATTCTAGCTATATTTGATCCTGACTTGCAAATACGCATTTATACAGATGCTAGCATACAGGGTATAGGTGCTATTTTAAAACAAATTCAACCCAATGGTGATGAAAAGCCTTGTGCATATTTTTCAAAAAAATTAAACGAATCCCAAAAAAAGAAAAAAGCTATTTATCTTGAGTGCTTGGCAATAAAAGAGGCGGTAAAATATTGGCAACACTGGCTTATAGGAAAAACATTCACAGTCTTTTCAGATCACAAACCTTTGGAAAAATTGAATATTAAATCCAGAACAGACGAAGAACTAGGAGATTTAACATATTATTTGTCGCAGTTCAATTTCAAAATAATATATTCTCCGGGCAAATATAATATAGAGGCCGATACTCTAAGCAGAAACCCTGTGTTGGAAGCATACGAAAATCAAGATAGCAGTTTAAAAGTAGTTAATTTTGTTAAATTAGAAGACATACAAAATGATCAACACAAAAATGAAAATATAAAACAAAATATAAACAAACTTATTTTCAAACATAATTTATATTATAAAAAAATTGGTAAAAATTTGAAGATTGTACTAAGTGAGGAGTTTAGTAAAAATATTATAAAACATGTACATCATTATTACTGTCACATAGGAAGACAACAAATGGAAAATAAGATTAAACCCTTTTATCAAGCTAAGAATCTATTGGACAATATAAAAAAAATATGCGAAAACTGTGATGTTTGTATAAAAAATAAATCTAGAGGAAAATATAAGTTTGGACTAATGTCTCACTTGGGTCCCGCTACCTATCCATTTGAAATAGTGTCAATTGACACCATAGGGGGATTTGGTGGTGCTCGATCAACCAAAACATATTTGCATCTTTTGGTTGATCATTTCACCCGTTACGCCTATATTTTGACATCCAAAACCCAGAGTGCGAATGACTTTATAAAACTTGTCAAAAAAGTAACACAAGATTATAAAATTGACTTAATTCTATCAGATCAATATCCCGGCATAAATTCAAAATATTTCAAATTTTTTTTGGAAAAAGAAGATATACGTATAGTTTTCACTGCTGTAAATGCGCCATTTTCAAATGGATTGAATGAAAGGTTAAACCAAACGTTGGTTAATAAAATTCGTTGCAAAATTAATGAAACAAAGGACAAAATTGCTTGGACAACTATTGCTCATGAATGTACAGAAAAATATAACGAAACTGATCATAGTGTTACAGGGTTCTCTCCAAAATATTTATTGGAGGGAAAAAATGTTGACATTCTACCAAATGAACTGAAACAAAATATTACACATAATCATCTGATGCGAGATCGAGAAATTGCCTTGGAAAATAGTGTGAAATCACACAATTGTAATAAACAAAGATTTGATAAAAACAGGAAATATTATGAACTTAAGGTCGGAGATTCTGTATATGTTGAAAATGGAAACCGGTTAAACAGAAAAAAACTAGATGAATTGAAAATTGGGCCATATCTAATTGTTGAAAAAGTATCTAACTCAATTTACAGAGTGAACACGGGTCACAAAAAGCCAGAGTCGAATCTCTTTCATATTACAAAACTTATTCCAGTATTAGAGTAGAACAGTAAAACTCTGTTTTTAGAAAAAATAGGGGGGGGGGGAGATGTAAACTAAGTGTAGACATTTAGTTTAGTTTATTTATCTGTTTGTGTGGACCTTTTTACTCTGTGGTCCCTTACCTCTATATGTCACATTGACAGATCTAGACATTACTGGTTACATTGTAAAACTTAAAAGAAGTTGTAATTGCATTTATTTATTTTAGATTTATTATAAGTATAGATTGGGTGAATAATATTTGTGAAACAATAGCTCTTAATGTTGTTTCTCCTTACAGGTAAGGCTATTGTTATTTAATGTTAAGAATGTTGTGAAAAGGTGTTATTACTAGTTTATGTAGGTAATAATAAAATGTTGTTTCTCCTTACAGAGCAACGCAATTTGGTTATTGAAGTCTTATTATTCACCAGATTCCTTAAAGATAATTAAGCTTACACATTATATATTTAAAAGTATATAAGTATTAATATTCGTGGTCTGATACCCATAACACAAGCAGGTTATTCTTAGCTTACTTTGGGATCAGATAGCATAGTGTGAAATGTCCGTGAATATTAAAAAAAAAAAAATTCTAATATGATCATGAAAAGCGCTCGTGGCCGCGGCAAACGATCACTGTAGTAAGCATCATTTACTATGGCGGTCATGGATGTGTGCCCACCTCATGACCACTTTGCAACATTTATTTGCGAACGTTTCCGTGCTTCGGAAGGCACGTTAAGCCGTTGGTCTGTAAAATGGCAGTCGATAAGGTGAAGTGGGACTCAAAATACATATTTTGACATATTTCGAACCAATTTTGCAATGGTGTTAACAAAGATTTCACAATTTTTTAAATGGATAATTATTATTAAGTATATTAACTAGGGATGTCAGCTCTCCAAAACACGATTGAGTAAATTCGGCTCGATAGAAAATAATCCCAAAGTTCCCTCGAATCTGTAAATTTACCTGTGACCGCCTTGACTATATTCAATTTCATTCAGTAGTTATATAATGTACCACACTATTTTTTTTATTTCCATGTCCCTAATAAGTTTCCTCAGGGTACTATGCAGTTATTTATTTATTAAAAACATATTGTTTTAATATAAAAAACGTTTTGTTGAGCGGGAGTGCATTTTGCCGCCATCAGCCACCTCACAGAGCCCGCTCAGTCAGCCGACAGGCTTCGTTGAGGACACCCGTATACAACTTTGTCACGTCCGCTGACGTAATTCGCTGCCGTAGTAACGAAAATGGGTAATAAAAAAAACAAAAAAGGAAGTATTCAAGGCTTAAGCTCAAGAGCGTAAAAATATCGCATCTGTTTGGGGAAGTTTCTTTGGTGTATTATATAAGTTATAGTAACGTTTTCATACTTTCCAATACAAAGTTTGCCTGATGCCACATAACAGATAAGTCCAGAAGATTCACCTATAAATGCGCTCATGTATGTGACGCCCTGATCGAGCGTATAACATGTACATTATTTTTATATTAATATTTAAGTAAAATCAATGTCACGAGTATAATACTAATCTATACTAATATTATAAAGAGAAAAGATTTGTTTTTTTTGTTTGTTTGTTTGTAACGAATAGGCTCCGGAACTACTGGATCGATTTGAAAAATTCTTTCACTCTTGGGAAGCTACACTCTTTGTGGTGAACATAGGCTATATTTTATTCCCGTATTCCTACGGGAACGGAAACTACGCGGGTGAAACCGCGTGACGTCCGCTAGTGACTGATAAATCAGTGGGCCAATTCTCCTAAATTTACAGTATGTATAAACCTTGATTGAGACTATAATAAATTACAAATTTTTATGTGAAAAAATTTTTGATCTCGAGCAGGATTTGAACCCGCGTCTTCTGGTTTGCCGGACCAGACGCCTTAACCAACTAGACCACCGAGACACTGCTCTCGATCGTCAAATTCTTTCACCTCATTACGTCTTGGGGCGACGTAGGCACCATCTACCGGTAACTTAGTTAAGTTGCCCGGCTCGAATGTATAGAATTGCACCTATATAATCATTCGACTTGCGATGATACCTGCCCAAACATTAGAGATAATTTTGAAAAGCAATTAGTATGCTGACTCAATCACAAATTTTTATGTGAAAAAATTTTTGATCTCGAGCAGGATTTGAACCCGCGTCTTCTGGTTTGCCGGACCAGACGCCTTAACCAACTAGACGCCAGAAGACGCGGGTTCAAATCCTGCTCGAGATCAAAAAATTTTTCACATAAAAATTTGTGATTGAGTCAGCATACTAATTGCTTTTCAAAATTATCTATAATAAATTAAACTTAAAAAAATGGTATTCTTGTATCCAAAATTTCAGTTTTCAAGGCACGTATTGCGTATTGTTGATATTCTCGTAGTCTTACTTTACTACTCTTACGTCGTAGTTGATGTAGGTAGGTATTGAATTTGAAAGTTGTAAGTATGAGTATGTTTTTTATATTTAGCTCGCCAAATTGACGTCGCCACCAGCCTGATGGAAAGCCGTGGCGCATCTAGCGATTGGGGGCCACTTCTGACAGTGGTCCTCAAGTTGGCGGCCCTGTGATGTGCCTCTTCACGCTCCTCTTGAGGAACCCGGGATTGTAATATGAGGGAAACACGTGTGCGGGCAGGTCGTTCCATGTATTTATACTTCGACAGAGGAACGATCTTTTGAAACGCTCAGTTCTGGCGAAGATTCTCTCCACTGTGTGTGAGTGGCATCTTTGCCCGGCACGTGTTGTTCGGGATCGGAAAGGAGAGGGTGGGATCAGGTTGAAGAGCTCTTCAGAACATTCGCCGTGATACATTCGATAGAAGGCAGCCAAGGACGCTATGGTTCTTCGCTGCGCCAACGGTTCGAGGACTCCCGTCACCTCAGTTTGAATTTTAACCAACAGTGAACTGAAAATAAACAGCTTACATACAACCCGATACAGTCAATACAGCCCTAACTTTGTATATAAGCCATAATGTAAAATAGTAATATAATGTTCAATGGATAGTGGTACCTATATGTTAAGCGCTAGAAGATGATTTTGTGAATATATGTTACTGAAAACCGGGACCAATGGCTCAGAAGTACGGAAAAGCAGAATAGTCAAAAGTGCCTGATGATTTAATATGATTTACGAATTATTTAATTATGATATATGAAAGTCTGTGAAGATGTTTGTGACAAAATCACGTTCCAACGGTTGAGCAGATCTGGCTGTAATTGGTGGCCTATTATAATTATTTTATGCTTTTACAGACTGCAATGTATTCCTGGACATGTGATACACTAGCTGACGCTCGCAGCTCCACCCGCGTTAAGTTTTGTTCCCGTGGGAACTGATTGCCGGGATAAAAAGTCTATGTGTTATTCCAGGCCTATATCTACCACTGTACTAAATTTCAGCCAGATCCGTTTAGCCGTTAGAGCGTGAAAGAGTAACAAACATCCACACTCAGAAACTTTCGCATTTTATTAGTAAGAAGTAAGATAATTTAGAAAATAGCATTAAGGCTATTTTATCCCTGGATATGACCCAATGGTAGGAGGGAACGTGAACAGAATTCTACACAGCTGAAGCTGCGGGCAATAGCTATGCGAAGTCAAACGTAGAATGTTTAATTTGGGTAATGGTAATCATTTCGATACGACTAAAGCCTTGTCTAGTTTAAATAACTAGTATCGAAATTTATTTGCATATATGCATAAAATAATGTAATAAAAACGAATATTGCTATATGCATATATGCATATAGCAATATTCGTTTTTGTATATTCTTCTATTTCTTAGCCAAACGAGACCCTATTACTGAGACTTCGAAGTCCGTTTGTTCATCTGTATCTCATGAACTAGGCAGTAATACATTTCAAAGATGTGTTTCTGCTACCGCTGTAACAATTATAATAACACTAGATAAAGAAAAAATAAAAACCGGTCAAGTGCGAGTTGGACTCGCCCATGAAGGGTTTCGTAGCAGCAAGTAACATAATTTGTAAAAGTTCTTATAGTTCGTTGTAACTTTGATTGATGGTTTAACACGATCGCAGTGGTAGTGATTTTTCTAAACGAAAATTGCTATTTATGACGTATTAAAAAAAAACTACCAGCTCTATCTCGTTCAAACTAATTTTCGTTGATAGTTTTTATGGCAATGTACATAGTATATTTTTTTTAGAATTATCATTCTCTTAGTTTAGAAGTTAGAGGGGGGGGACGGACGGACACATTTTTCCACTTTGGAAGTGTCTCTTGCACAAACTATTCACTTTAGAAAAAAATGATATTAGGAACCTCAATAGCATTTTTAAAGACCTATCTTTAGATATCCCACGCGTATGGGTTTGATGAAAAAAATATTTTGAGTTTTAGTTCTCAGTATGAGGACCCCCAAAACTTACTGCTTTTTTTCTAGTTTTATAAAAGAATCTTAATGCGGTTTACAGAATACATGTAATTACCAAGTTTCAATAGCATAGGCCTTATAGTTTCGCAGAAAAGTGGCTGTGACACACGGACGGACAGACAGACAGACAGACATGACGAATCTATAAGGGTTCCGTTTTTGCCATTGGGCTACGAAACCCTAATAAGGTTACTCCCATACAACGTAATCTTTAGGCGTTTTTTTTGTTACGAAATCCTCATCAGTGTGCCCGTCCAACTTTTTACAGTTCCGTATCCAAAGGGTAAAAATGTAACGAGGAGAAAGTATTGCCATTTGAAAATGCTAAGAGGCGAAAGCGGTCAGGTGTAGAGTAAATAAATGCTGTAGAACAGTACAAGTGGTGGTTATCCAATATGCGCTGCAGGTTCCACCAAGTGTCATCATCCAACAGTGTAAATAATCTGTAATAACGCGACCCTATTACTGAGACTATCTATCTGTCATCTTATGCACCACTGCAATAGCTAGGCATTTGAAATTTACGAATCCTAAGAACAGAAAAAAAAAATAAGGAAGGCTCCCATACAGGTATATTTTTCAGTCTTTTTTTGTACAGAACCCTCCTTTTTAGGGTTTCATAGCCAAATGGCAAAAACGGAACCCTTATAGATTCGTCATGTCTGTCTGTCCGTCCGTGTGTCACATCCATTTTTCTCCGTAACTATAAGGCCTATGCTATTTAAACTTGGTAACTAGATGTATTCTGTGAACCGCATTAAGATTCTTACATAAAACTAGAAAAAAAGGAGTAAATTGTGGAGGTACCCATACTCATAACTGAAACTCAATTATTTTTTTAATCAGAATCAAAAAAAAGTCTGATCAAAAAAAAAATTGACATCCAGTGTGGGGTATCTATAGATAGGTCTTCAAAAATGCTATTGAGGTTCCTAACATCTTTTTTTTACGAAAGTGAATAGTTGGCGCAAGAGACACTTCCAAAGTGAAAAAATGTGTGTCCCTCCCCCTCTAACTTCTAAACTAAGAGAATGATAAATCTAAAAAAAATATTATAATATGATGTACATTGCCATAAAAACTACCAACGAAAATTGGTTTGACCGAGATAGAGCTGGTAGTTTTTCTTTAATACGTCATAAACCGCATTTTTCGGTCAGAAAAATCACTACCACTGTGAACGTGGGCCGAAACCCTTCATGGGCGAGTCCAATTCGCACTTGGCCGGGTTTTCCTTTTAAGGAAGTACCAAAAATATAAACAATAAAGGATAGGGTCAGCAGATTCTTACTTTTTCATTAAACCTGGCAAAAATTGTCACAGGTAAAAAAATAAATTGAAGTACTTCTTAAATATAATTATGTTCTATTCTTATTATGAAAATGAATTTCATTACATGTTAGTGATAAAAATTGCATCAAAATCAATTATTATTACGTAGTTGCTCACGAGTAGAAGATCTAAAGAGGTTTATCTAAACAGGGTGAAAAAAAAATGTTATGTAAACTTGTACTTCTGTCAATGATTTCAATTGCGTAGTGAACGGGTTAACGCGCGAAAACGTTTCCGACGCACGGAGCGTCCCGAACATCCTGCGTCTGCTTCACCCCCTCCGAATCGCTGGAGACACAATTGCACTTCGCCTTAAGCCAAGTTGAAGGCCTTTGCCTGCACCTGTCCGTATGAACACAGCAGTATGGCTCACCACCTACTACGTAAAACAAAAGTCTAATAGGTGAAATGCTGGCATATAATATGTCTCTGCCTACCCCTTCGGGGATAAAAAGGCATGTTTACAAAATATATCAAAGATGGGTTTTATTTCTAGTTTACTTGCTCTACGCAAACACATTGCTAAATTGTTGCTGTTTGTGAATGTGCTATTTAGGACACCCACGGGAGGTATTGAGTACTTTTGTACCCACTATATTTCACCACCACACCAATGAAAAATATTGCTAAATACATTCTATTTTCTAAATAAAGAAATGTATGGAGCAAAAGCTACTGCGAAAAGCTATATACCATTTAATTTTCTTGACTAGACCACAATTACATTCATTAAAATACGTGAAGGTTCAGTCCTGCACCAATCTTGCATTTTAAACCTAGGGTATCTATTCTAAGATAGACAGTGCAAGATAGGCCTTAAAAGAATATGCACACAACGGCTACAGCGAGAAGCACCAAACAGTAACAAGTTTTTGCAATGTATTATTTATTTATTACTTAAAGACAAATTTACGCCCACGGCTCCCGCCAGGAAGTGAAAACGGGAACCATATTCTACACGATATGGTTCCCGTTTTCACTTCCTATGGGAAGTCGTAACTGAAGTAAAAAGTATCTATGTGTAATTCTAGGCTAATATCTCGGCTAAGCCGACTCGGCTAAGCTAACAAAAAATATCCTGACATCCATACACTTACAAACTTCTGCATCTATAATATCAGTAAGATTTTATATAAGGCACATCATTTAGGTTTGACTAGCCATCTATTTCGCCGATTTAGCCGATTGACACACTTACCTTACTAGAATCTGCTGGTGCGGAATTACAAAGAACCAATGTTCTTCTATTTTAATTCGATACTTACCTACATTCATTTTGAGAATATCCCTGTAGGTAGTGACCTCGTTTCGTTATTTTTATTTACTGGTTTTCTTTGATGAACTTTTGGTGCTTCGTTCCGAAGTTAAAAAGTTGATTATTAGCCATATTGTTTAGTTGAAAATCAATCAAAGTACTTCTTTCAACATTATGACTGTAAAATTCAGTGAATACACTACACGTGTACCTACAGGAGATTCTGACGAGGAGATTGTTATTACAGGACTGACTGTAAATGTAAGTATTTAATTGTATTCCGGTCGTAAATAATTTTCGAAGCAAATTACAGTTTAAAAGGGCTTTTCGTTGCACCTTCAAGTTTGGCATTAACTTTTGAACAAAGTTTAAAAACGATAACAATACGGGAAAATGGTCGGAATTCTTAATGCATTATACAAGGCTATGAGCTCGTTCTATATCAGACACAAAGAAAACATGTCGGTAATATAAATGTATACTTTACTACCTACTTGACTTGCTATACTTTCAGCTTGTTTGATTAATGGTGTAAGTGTGATAATTTTTGTGAATGTCGTCTTAGTTGCGTATCCCTTTATTTTATCCCTTTAATGATATAGATAGGTATATGTACAGGGCTCTTCTAGTTGATATCAATACATTTTACGGTTTGAAGAATGATTCGTTTTTGAGCAATGCGTTTGGAGTGAGAGTGTCATAGAGAATTAAACTTCAAAAAGAATTTTATTTAGAGAAACAAACTGGGACCTAATAAATCCCAAACATTTTTTCAGGACGTGATCAATATGACCTTATATACACTCGAGAGCAATGAATCCGGGTCACTTAAAGAATGTTAAAAATCTCGGAAACTAAAAATGATAGGTTAATGCAATAAATTGTATTTAATAGACAATGTAATACTCATTAAATGAAAGTAAAAAAAATATGAGTCACCATACATTTTATTAACACAAAATTACATAAAGAAAAAACTGCTGATCTCTCCTTAAAACAAAAATAGGAAACATGAAATTTTTGAACTTTATTACGATTTTCTTGAATTTTAATACTTCGTATTGCCTCCTCGTGCTTCCATTACTGCGTTTACGCGGTTTGGCATGCTGTACACCAAGTTCCTTATACGATTTTGGGGAATATTCTCCCATTCCTCTGTGAGAGCAATTTTGAGCTCACGAAGCGTGATTGGGGGAGGGTTTCGTTGTTTTACGCATCTGCCTAGCTCGTCCCAAGCATGCTCGATCGGGTTGATATCCGGGCTGCGCGCTGGCCACTCCATACGAGTAATGTTCATCTCTTGAAGGTAGTCATTCACAATCCTACCTGTATGAGGTCGGGCATTGTCATGCATAAATATAGCATCCTCACCTAAATTGACCATAAATGGACCAACGTGATCATTGAGGATTTCTTCCACATATCTTACGCTAGTTAAAGAGCCGTTTTCTATGATCACCAGCTCTGTGCGACTTTCAGAAGAAATTCCGGCCCACACAAGTACAGACCCACCACCGTAGGCTACTTTTTCTTCGATGCATGCTTGCTTGAATCTTTCCCCTGGTCTTCGATACACTCTGTGTCTTCCATCGTGCTTGTAGAGCATAAATTTTGATTCGTCGGAGAACATAACTTTTGACCAATCTTCAATACTCCAATTTACGTGGCTCTGGGCATACCTTAGTCTCGAAATACGATGCCCACGCTCCAGTTTAGGGCCGTTTGCAGGTCTAAGGGGTTTTAAGTTAGATTCAGCAAGCCGACGTCTTACTGTCCATGCACTTGGGTTACTTCCTCCGAGGCGTCGAAACTGATTGGTGAGTTCAGTTCCTGTGAGAAAGCGATTTCGAAGCATGGTGTTCACCAAGTATCGGTCTTCTCGTGCTGTGGTACACCTGGTTCTGCCCGTTCCTGGTCTGCGTAGGTTAGAACCAGTTTCTTCGTAACGTCGGAGAACTCTTTGTACTGTTGACAGCGACACACCGACAGTCCTGGCTGTATCGCGCTGACTCCGGCCGGTTTCCAGCATTGTAAGTATTCTGGTGCATTCTTCAGGCGTAAGCGACATAATTTCAGCTTGATTAATGAATATAGAGCACTATCAACATGGTTTATGTACCCACATAAATGACAGATTACAAACAAAAGCAACACCAAATGCTGTAATTTCGTAGTTCCATCTTCGAAAGTGGCCCTTTTTCAAAGGAGATCATTCACGTTTCATACATTTTTGGGCCAATTCTGAAAGTGCCGGCCAGAAAAAAATAATGTAATATTCGCATAGAACACACAATTTCTAGCAAAAAATACTACTACATTAACCCTGTGCGTGCTATGGTTTTGTTGTTACATGCTTTTAAAATACGAGAAAAATGTTATTTTGATGATGTATTTTGATACATTTCATCACTTGAATAGTGATTTGTTTTTACGTTATTCTATTGTAATAAGAAAGAATTATCATTTTACTAATTATCTACGTACCTACGCACAAATAAAATGTACGTAACGATTCACAACAAGTCCAAACTTGTTTCAAAAAACTTAGACAAAGGTGCCGCGCGCGCTTCCCGCCAGGCTCAAGCGACAGGTACCTGGCAAATCACCCCGCCACCTCCCGAAGCCAGATGGGTGCGATGGGGCCCTACCACCAACCCCAGGGTCCAAGCCAGCCTCACCAGCGAGTGGTGCACCTCCTGATAAACGGATGAGGTCATGGCGCACAGAAAAGGAAAATTCGAAACTAAACCCTATACCAACCCGTCTGGCCAGCGTGATACAGTAAGGCCAAATATCCTCCTATGATACACACAACAAAACAACGGTCCCTAGTTCCCGGCACTCCCGCTGTTCCCGATCACGGCAGCGGTCGGAGTGATGGTGGGAGGGGGGGTGCTAAGAATCTTCGGGTCACGGGAGGCTGCCATACAAAACTGACCCTGGCTACGTTTAATGGAACTACTCTGCGCCTGGACAAGCGGCTCACCGAACTCGAGGTAGAACTAGGTCGTATTAACTGGCACATCCAGTATTGTGCGGCGAGGTCCGAAGAAAGGGGGAGGACACGCTAACCCTTGCATCAGGTGACCTGTTTTACTTTCGGGAAGGTGACGGAAGACATTCTTCCGAGGGCGGGATTGGCTTTATGGTGAAAAAGGACCTTGTTAGCAGCTTTGTGGAGATCAGCAGTGTTTCGCCTCGGGTAGCGTACTTAATACTGAGACTCACCAACAGGTACACCCTGAAGGTGATACAAGTGTACGCCCCGACCTCGAAAAGCACTGTCGAGGCAGTTGATACCGTGTACGAGGACATAGCAAAAGCACTACATGGTACTGCCAAGACCCACTACAGCGTTGTGATGGGGGACTTCAATGCCAAAGTGGGAGTACAAGAACGCGGCCAAACGAAGATCGTCCCCTTTGGTGTAGTGCGCAGAAATGACCGGGGCCATATGCTTGTCAGTTTTCTTGAGTCGCAGGGGCCCTTCTTGATGAACTCTTTCTTTACGAAGAAGCCCCACAGAATATGGACTTGGCGATGCCCCGACAAGGTCACAAGGAACGAGATAGACTTCATCATGACGGACAGGAAGTCTATATTCAGAGATGTCTCTGTGGTTAACAGGTTTAATACCGGTGGTGATCACCGACTTCTAAGAGTATATCTGAATTTGGACTTCCGAGCTGAAAGGGCCCGTATGATGAAGCCTACTCTCCGACCTACCACGCTCCAGTTAGCCTAAGGGGCTGAGAGGTTCCAGTTAGAACTTCAAAATCGTTTTGATCTGCTGGAAACCACTGGCAATATTCTCGATAAGGCCGAGAATGTGGTCAAGACGCTACAGCAAGTGTCCCGAAGATTTTTGTCCGGAAAAAGCAATAACAGGTGCTCTAAGCTCTCGACCGAGACTTTCGAACTTATGAGAATAAGACGGGAAACGCCATCTGCGCACTCGTCTTCGTCAGACCAGCGGGATCTAAATCTCAGAATCCGAAAGCTGATACGACGCGACCTTAGACGCTATAACACCAGCATCGTCGAGGCAGCAATCGAGCAGAACAGGGGTACCAAAGTATTCGCCCAACAGCTTGGAAGACCCCGTCTGATGAAACTGAAAACAGCGGATGGCAGAACTGTGACCTCAAGGTTCGAGATTCTCGAGAAAATTAAGAGCTTTTACAGAGACCTGTATGCATCACGGACAAAAAGGCCGACGAGTAGGACCCTACTGATTGTGACCACCGAGTCCCACTATCGCGCCACTATAGCGAGGACATTCCGGACATCGGTCAGGGCGAGGTGAGGGCGGCTCTCGGGCAACTTAAAAACAACAAGTCCCCTGGGGAGGACGGAATTACAACTGAACTACTGAAGGCGGGGGGGGTGGGGGCTCCGGTTCTCAACGAGCTGACGAGTTTGTTTATTCCGTCCTCCAACAGGGACAAACACCTGAAGCGTGAAGCGGGAGTGCGGTGGCTCTGTTCTTCAAGAAAGGTGATAAGACCTTGCTGAGGAATTACAGACTCATCTCGCTCCTGAGCCATGTTTACAAGTTGTTCTCGAGAGTAGTCACAAACCGCCTCGCCGGAAGGCTCGACGAGTTTCAGCCAAAGGAGCAAGCCGGATTTCAAGAAAGCAAAAGAACCGTGGACCACATCCATACTGTACGGCAGATTGTACAGAAAACAAACGAGTACAATCAGCCGCTGTGTATGGCTTTTGTGGACTACAGGAAGGCCTTTGACTCTGTCGAAATGAAATACTCTTTATCTTTATTTTACATGCTCCTTTATGTAGGAACGAGAAATCAAAATTGGGCATAAAATATGCCTCTGCCTCACCCTTCGGAGAAACAGGTATAATTATATGTATGTGTGCTTATTATGTGTGCTGAAAGACATAATTAACAAAATAAATCACTTTTCAACTGCTCATATCAATTAGAATGACACCTTCGAAATAACATTTTTCACGAATTTTAAAAGCATGTAACAAAAAAACCATAGCACGCACAGGGTTAATGTAGTAGTATTTTTTGCTAGAAATTATGTGTTCTATGCGAATATCACATTTTCTTTTTCTGGCCGGCACTTTCAGTTTTTGGTCCAAAATGAATGATGTCCTTTGATTTTTTTATGATATAACTTTACAATAACTAAGAAGTTTTAATACCTTCATTTAAGGAGTATTACATTGTCTATTAAATAAAATTTATTGCATTAACCTAGCATTTTTAGTTTCCGAGATTTTTAGGATTCTTTAAGTGACCCGGATTCATTGCTCTCGAGTGTACTTTATATGACCTTAACATAACATGGTACTATTTTAGTCGTTGTGACAGTTATATCACTGATATCCAACACTATTGATAAATCAATGAGAGAATGATGATAACTATTGTCAATCTACTCTTGATTTCCACATTTTCACGTAATAAAACTAACATAGATAAAGAGAGGTTTAAACGAATTATGATAAATTCTTTATTGACGTTTTTACTCAGGTCTGACGATAAAACTATTCTGAAACCGGGTTTAGTCTAGACCTCACTTCGGAATATCCTTACTCAAACTTTAAGTTTTATTCTTAAAAATGCTATTCGCAGATGAATAAACCATAAATTCTGTCATAACCTTAGTTATTATGGCTGACATTAAGCAGTAATAAGGCTCCTAATTTTGTTATTAATTCTGCACTGAATATGAATTAGGAATGCAAATAGAACGTGACACTCATGTTCGTCAGTATTTGTGTTAAATGGGACACTGCTCAGCATACTGTAATATAAATTTATGATAATTTGATGAATGTCTTTATAATTATTGGGTAAATTTCAGCAGTGTGCGCAGCTTAAGTGGGCTAGATAAGCAGGTAACAGCTATGGCAATGGTCAATGGGATGGGATGGGCAATGGGATGGGCAATTCATCACATCATCGGTGATGATGGGATGAACTTCATCACATCATCACGTTGGATGCGTTTGTAGTTCCGCTATATAATATGGTGATCATTAAAAGCATTTATGTAAAGGCATCAATGTGTTAATCATCTTATGCAGCGATTGGTCCTGAACGGTGACCATTCGGGCCTCCTTATTAAGAGTTTGATAAATTTCAACGACATAGCCATAGCCTTCGTTGACATTACGACGACATGTCGCAGCGACAAGCTGCGGGTGCAAAATTAAATAGATTTTGTTCTAGGCTCCGTACACTGGGCGACATGTTGCCGCGACTGTCGCCCAGTGTGCTCCTACAAACAACATGATTCTTTTCTGTCCGTCTAGT
This sequence comes from Miltochrista miniata, assembly GCA_933228765.1. Taxonomy (NCBI): domain Eukaryota; kingdom Metazoa; phylum Arthropoda; class Insecta; order Lepidoptera; family Erebidae; genus Miltochrista; species Miltochrista miniata. The sequence continues at coordinate 12,157,548 of OW121759.1, read as the reverse complement.
GCCGCACAGGTACCCACAACATGCACTTGGCCATATCAATACGACAATAGGTTTATCACCTTAGAGTCTGAATACAAATGGTAAATTGTGGATGTTTTGAATACCCCTGTCTACCTCATCGGAGAAGAAAACGTGTCACTATTACCCGTACGAACTAATGGCGCACAGTACCTACCTACATTCTACACTTTTATCTTCTGTTTATCGAAATGCTTAAAATCGTTAAGACATAATTTGATTTTTCTTATGCAGTGGCACGAAGTAATATTCTAAACGCGTCTCTCAAAATAGAATAATATGAAATCTCTGACACTTTTTCCGTGCCATCGAGAGTCAACCGAATTTCTGTTTAGCTAATACTTGGCATTAGACCCCAGCCGTGTCAACCCTTGTCGTCACGGCATGTCAGTTTGTTTGTTTGGGACTTAATGGTGACTTGATGGCTTTGCTTGCATAGATATCTGGACATTTCACTTTACTTTGAATTGAGAGCCCCGTCTCGTCTAAACTACACTGTTTCAAATACAAAGCTGTTTTCAGTTATTCCGAAATTCAATCACTTACAAGATTGTGTAATATCATGTTAGAAAGCCGGCTTATATATTAATTGACTAAGAGATGAAGTTATTCTTAATCTTTGTCTTAGGTGATGATGACTAGGGCACTGGGACGACCAAGACGATGGCATTTAACTATGAATAGGCAAAATTTATGTCATGTAACTTAAGATGAGCCATTTAAATCTGTATTTCTAAGAAAGAATACTATGTACTGAAGAACCGTTGCATAAAGGTATTTAAAAAACAAGCTACTTGTTGATATTCTGACAATCAGCTTTGATAATTCAAAAAAAAAATTAAAATCTTTTTATGTGGTTTCAAATCTTTTAAAGCCGTTCTTGTGCTGCAATTTTTTGCTTTCATATTTTGTATTTTAATCCTTTGCAGTACAAATGAATATAAGCGTCTTTGTGCACCAACGGAGGCTTTCCACGAGGTTTGTGGCGCTTTTAACAAATACTTGCTTTACGAAAAGGCGTGGATTTAACTGTTTGTGAAGGATTACGGTCAAATGGATGCCAACTTTAATAGTATTAGGAGTGCAGTTAAGGGGATTTTGTTTCCAAGAGTGGTATGTTTTTATAAAGCAACGTTGTTTATTCTCAACTTAAGAAGGGATTATTATTTTTCAGTCCCAATTGCACCTCTAATCTTTTCATCAGAAAAAAATTGGTGTCGCATCTCATAGGAACATAGGTATTTCGGGGATAAAGACCTTTTGCGTTATTCCAGACTATGTATAATCTATTCACATGACAAATAAGCCGATATAGCGCCATTGATTACTTAATAAATATCTAAATATTATCTTCACAAACTTTCACATTTTATAATAAAGTATTTTATATATATTACTAGCGGTACCCTGCCACGCTTCGCTGTGACTTTTTTATGGTGGTTTTATGTACCTATGAGAAATGAGTAACAAACTAAATGATGGGTACATTTAAAAAAAAAATGTGTGCGTGTACTATTGTACACACGTAAGAAGTGAAACCTTCATGACCTTATTTTTCGAAAGAAATATCATGAAATATACATAGGAGTTAGTAGTAGTCCAAAAGTTCAAAAGTCCAAAGTCAAAAAGTCAAAAAGTACAAAAGTCCAATAGTCCAAAAGTCCAAAAGTCCAAAGTCCAAAAGTTCAAAACTACAAAGTCTAAAAGTCTAAAATTCTAAAACTCCAAAACTCCAAAACTCCAAAACTCCAAAACTCCAAAACTCCAAAACTCCAAAACTCCAAAACTCCAAAACTCCAAAACTCCAAAACTCCAAAACTCCAAAACTCCAAAACTCCAAAACTCCAAAACTCCAAAACTCCAAAACTCCAAAACTCCAAAACTCCAAAACTCCAAAACTCCAAAACTCCAAAACTCCAAAACTCCAAAACTCCAAAACTCCAAAACTCCAAAACTCCAAAACTCCAAAACTCCAAAACTCCAAAACTCCAAAACTCCAAAACTCCAAAACTCCAAAACTCCAAAACTCCAAAACTCCAAAACTCCAAAACTCCAAAACTCCAAAACTCCAAAACTCCAAAACTCCAAAACTCCAAAACTCCAAAACTCCATAATTCCAAAAGTCCGAAACTCCAAAATTATAGCTCTAAAGCTCTAAAGCTCTAAAGCTCTAAAGCTCTAAAGCTCTAAAGCTCTAAAGCTCTAAAGCTCTAAAGCTCTAAAGCTCTAAAGCTCTAAAGCTCTAAAGCTCTAAAGCTCTAAAGCTCTAAAGCTCTAAAGCTCTAAAGCTCTAAAGCTCTAAAGCTCTAAAGCTCTAAAGCTCTTAAGCTCTAAAACTCTAAAACTCTAAAACTCCACAACTCTAAAACTCTAAAACTCCACAACTCTAAAACTCTAAAACTCCAAAACTCCAACTCCAAAAGTCCAAAATGTCAAACGCCCAAAACTCGAAAAGTACAAAAGTACAAAAGTCCAAAAGTCCAAAGTCCAAAGTCCAAAGTCCAAAGTCCAAAGTCCAAAAGTCCATAACTCCAAAGTCTAAAAGTCTAAAATTCTAAAAGTCCAAAAGTCCAAAACTCCATAACTCGCAAAACTCCGAAATTCCAAAAGTCTAAAGTCCAAAATTCCGAATGTCCAAAAAGTTCAAAAATAACATGCAAAACATAATCTGACCTCTTTATTAGGTAAGTACTCTCTTTTATTATTCTGAATGCAAGGAGGCCGCAATCAAACTTCTCTTAAAAAACATCAATCCGGTAGGTACCTTCTAAATAGGTTGTTTATAATATTTTGTTCTGAAGCTGGCAGAATATAATTTAAAAAAAAACGACCAACGCCATCTATTGGTAAAATCACTTTTTAAAGCTATTTTATTCTTATTGCTGTTATGATAAAAGTGTATAAAGTAGCCTAAAACTATCTCTGAATCCTATTGTATATCGTGTCCAATTTTGAGCTCAATCGATTCAGTAAATTTTGAGTTTTTAATAGATACACAAACGCACACAACATTTTTATATATAGGTATAGATTATATACAGGGTGGAATTTAAAGACGGTAGTTGGAGGGAAAGTACCCTTAATATTGATAATGGCAAGTTTTGCTGAAAGGAAACATTCCTTTATTGTCAAAAGTAAGTAAAACTGTGTTCAAAGATTTTTGAAAAATCACCTGCTTGAGCCGGGAATCGAACCTGGAAGATAAGAATAAAAAAACATCCTGTCTTTTATGATACCAACCGCAACAGTCTTTAATAAGGATCAATTTCTTTTAAGCAACATAGTATCTTAAAATAAAGGAAGATCATGTAAAATATGTTTTTATTGTAAAGCTTACTCACTATCTGAAGAAAAAAGAACAGTCTAATTGACAAACTCCATTTTTTTTTAAGTTGGTTGGTTAAGTGACCCGAAAGAATATTCCCATTCACAGAAACTAGAACATTTTTTACTAACTTCAAAAAAAAGGAGAAGAATCTCAATAACACTGTTTTTTTTTCTTCAGATAGTGAGTAAGCTTTACTATAAAAACATATTTTACTAGGTCTTCCTTTAATTTAAGATACTATGTTGTGTTTAAGAAATTGTTCCTTATTAAAGACTCTTTTGGTTAGTATCATAAAATACAGGATGTTATTTTTTTCACATCTCCTAGGTTCGATTCCCGGCTCAAGCAGGTGATTTTCCAAAAATCTTTAAATGCAGTTTTACTTACTTTTGAAAATAAAGGAATGTTTCCTTTCAGTAAAACTTGCCATTATCAATATTAAAGGTACTTTCCCTCCAACTACCGTCCTTAAATTCCACCCTGTATATTACCTTTTGCGTTATTCCAGACTATGTATAATCTATTCATATGACAATTAAGCCGTTATAGCGTCATTGATTACTTAATAATAAATATCTAAATATTATCTTCACAAACTTTCACATTTTAATTTACTAATACTCACAAAGTAGTTCTACTTAGTAACAAATACTACACTATTAAACAGCAAACTGAAACAACAAAGCTTTCAACGAATTTGAAAGCCCCTTTCTATAAACTGCTAGTCATTCACGAAGCACTTATTAGTCGCTAACGAACTGGAAGGAGTGATTTACGTAATGAAGATGTAGGTATTGACTTCGGTGACATTTTAGGTGATTAATAAATTCTTAAAGGTTGTGTCGGTAATTTGTTAATCTGACTGATTTTATAATGTGTTGGAATTGTTTTTGTTTCCCTTGAGTGTTTTTTTTTCTTAGCTTTGTTTATGATCTATTCATGCTTTACCTAATGAGTTATAAATTTCATGTTACGTTGGATCATAGACTGATAACTTAGAGCTTATAATGCCATGCCTATTTATTATTTAGTGGTAGTTGGATATTTTTAGGGGGCGGTAAGGAAAGCTAAAACAATGTACTTACTTGAAAGATAACTGGAACTTTTATAATGAATGTGATCTATAAAATAAATTGCATTACCTCTTGAACAAATTCTTTCGACATGAAATTCCTACATAACTAGATTTGGGAAAAGCAGCAAAGTATCTACGTTCTTTTTCCTCCAAGTGCGGACTTTTTAGGACTTTTCAAGTGCACATCAGCTCAGTAACTGATCGGCACTTTCTCGTTTTATCGCTTCCTCCGTATACCTACCGGACGTTAACTGCGGCTTAGATCCCGATTCTTTACCGACCTGATCAATAATGGTGTGATAACCTTTATGAGTACGGGGAGATAAAATGGTTTAGTTTACGTTTCTGCAACTGTCGCTATGTATTTACCTAATGCTATGTTTATTGTTCCCGATAGTGCTTAGTACTACCCGTTCGCTCTAACTTTGCCGCTGGCGTAGAGGCGTATACCCGAATTGTTAATTAGACAAAGTAAATTGACAGTAGCTAATGTCAATTCGTCATAGAAAATATGCAACATTGTATGAAGAAGTGACATTACTTGCTGTCAATTTACTTCGTCTAATTAAAAATTCGACTTAAGTATGGAGCCGAGCGGCAAAGTTAGAGCGAACGAGCAGTAGTGTTATTTAGTATTAGTATTAAAGTAATATTTCCTAATAACCAGAAGGGTTAATATTTATATTTTAAAATTATTCGTATAATTGAGCAATGTATTTTAGGCACCATTCGTATTATAACGAAATTTTAGTTCTAGACAATAACATCTTTTGTTACTTTTTTTGGTTATGTGTATAACTAGCGGACGTCACGCGGTTTCACCCGCGTAGTTCCCGTTCCCGTGGGAATACGGGAATAAAATATAGCCTATGTTCACCGCAAAGAGTGTAGCTTCCCAACAGTGAAAGAATTTTGCAAATTGGTCCAGTAGTTCCGGAGCCTATTCGTCACAAACAAACAAACAAAAAAACAAATCTCTGATGAACAGTATAGATAAATTAATAATAAATTTTTATACCGTTATCTTTCTTGACATTGGGACCTGGTTACACTCAGAAACTCATTGAATCATATTGAGCAGATGCTCGAGCAACTCATTTCAACATCTATGCACAAAAAATTTATACCTGCAACTGATTCATTGAGTTCTCAGTTCGCTATAAACACAATAGCAAGTCGCAAATATAGATTAGCATAGATCTAAACAATAGCAAGTCGCAAATAAAGACGTTCATATAAAGCCCGTTAATAGAATAATCAAGCCGCCCTACATACAACAGCGATAGGTTTATTATGGAATACACGAGGAAGGTGGAAGGTACCTACCACAACACGCGAATAAGACAAACATCTGTCCCAACAATTACACACACTCGAGTTTAATTAATTTTTGTTAATTAGGGGTAGTCAGTATGTTCAGAGGCTTGTATTTCTTTGAGGAGAAGGGTGATCGGTCTTAATGACTGTAATCACTGAGTTTTTTAGTTGGCGTGTGTGTGAACGTTAATCACACACATCCAAATTAATGCTGGTCTACATTACAAAACTAAATCTGGGCTTTTTCTCGCGGGAATACGGCCATGTCATCTGGGGATAGCTTTGAGTGAAAGATTTTTTTCAGTTCAGTAGTTTCGGAGGCTATCAATGCAAAAAAAAAACAGATAATGAAATCCTTCTTAATATTATGAAGAGAAAAGATTTGTTTTTTTGTTTTTTTTTTGTTTCTTAGTTTCTTTGTTTTTTTGTTTGTTTGTTTGTAACTATTCGTTAGGCTCCGGAACTACTGGACCTCTTTGCGGTGAACATAGGCTATATTTTACTCCCGTATTTCCACGGGAACGGGAACTACGCGGGTGAAACCGCGTGACGTCCGCTAGTTATTAATATAGAGTAAATAATAGAGGGCAGTCATAACACAAAAGGCAATTTTGTATTCCTTGGACACAAAACACACTGACACCTCGTCCCCTTAGTATAGTCTGGCCATAGCTGCTGTGCACTCTCTGAGGTATGCGCGGCGAGGTGGGAGCCGGGGAAAAAAGAGCATGAGTACACATGCGATTAATTATAAAAATATATTATTTATACTATCGTATTACTTCATAAAAATGTAATCTACAGATCTCGATATTTTATTAAAATACCTACCTAGACTGTTGAAGAAAAGTGCACAGCAGTTATGGCTAGACTATAAGAGCCTACCAAACGCCAAATTGTTAAAAGAAGATAGCAGATATACATTTTAGCATGCAAAAAAGAGAGAGATGAGATCGGTTTTTGTGCGCTTTCGTTATAAAAAACTATAACCAATATGGAAAAAAAGCTCTAGTGCAAATGAAAATTTTACAATTTTCTTCCTTTAAATATTTTATATTATAAAAACAACTTATAACATACGAGATCTAGCTTAAAATTTCACGAAATCGAGGTATTTTCAACACAAAAATCTATCGAGGATTTCATCAGTAATCGAGTTTCTAGCCTAGAGCGTTTTTCATGAACTGAAGTTGAATGTGTTCAAATTTTAATTCAGCAGACCTCACGAGTCCTGAGATCTAGATCAAAGTAATAGTCTATTTGGCGTCATATGGACTATAAACACATAAATGTAACTCGATTTTGCTTACTTTTGGGAAACAGCAAAAAACCGTGTGACACGATGTAATAATGAGAATTTATGGACTTCTATTGAAAGTAGTATAATAATGCTTAAAATACATTTAGCACATTATTTAGCTTTGCAAAGAAAGTAACTACTCATTTAAAAAGTTATTATTTATGTATTTAAAGTTCAATAGTTATCAAAATGGTTGCAGATACGCTTTTATGTGACAATTTTTTTCGTATGAAAACGAAATTTTAAATGAGATACTTAGTGTTATATTCTATTAATTCGGTATTTGTGTGTTATTAGAATTCAATTAAACATAATAAAAGAGAATACATGTCGGAGTAGGTATGTATATTGCATACCCTGAAGCTATTTGAAGAAGAGTAGAGACGGCAGCAGAAAAATTATTATCCCGAACGTACACATGTTTTGGATGATAATTCTGAAGTTCTCAAAAACCTTGTAGACAGTGACACTGTCTAGCTTATAACGGGGGATCATATAGGGGATCACGAGGGCCACACCCAAAAGTACGGGTGTATCTATAGAACTCACAGTGGTAACGCGAATACAGTTCACCTCTTTAAACTGACAAAGTAATTTCGATGGCAGACAGTGATTGTGGGAGATTTCAACAGTCTCTATGTTGACTGAGCGAGTTCCCTGCGCACTGAATTTTCAGGAAGGGCTGCTTATGAGAATCAAGCTCTCTTGTTAATAATTTTCTCTGATGGGTTTCTCCAAACGTTAAAATACCTCCCCAGGGTACTTGATGGATACACCTTTCAGGGGATGCACCACTTTGTAGATTGGAACAATTTCGTTCGGTTATGAGCGCCTCTCGCAAGGCCTGAACCGCCCCGGCTCAGCTAGTAGCGACATGTGTTACTGTAAGTCGGCAGATTGGCATGAGTTCTTTGCTCGTACCTGTGGGGTGGCTTTGCCTCACTCTAGAAGGTCTTGGCGGGCAAGAAATTTACACTCCTTAACGCTTGATCCTGTAGGGGCAAAAAAGCAACAGTGCAGTGGTTTAAGCAAACGTCATACGTAAAGTTGCCAGACGGTCTACCCGAGGTGGTATTCAAGTAATATGTTCAGAAGTTGGTTGTGTCAGGTACTAACATTTCTTTTATTTTCCATCAAAAAAACACTGGTTTCATGGAAGTTCGCAGATGTATATCGTATCACCAAGCATACCGTTCGTCTCAGAAATACTCAGCGCTGTGTGCCTGCACTACACACGGCATTACGCTGAGAGGCGGCCGTTATTCTAAACTGTGTGTAGCATGAAACGCATATTTTAAAGTTGATTAAAACCTTTTTTTTTCTCTTAAGAAGGTTGACAGGTACAACCCTTCCGAATAAAGGCCTATAACCATCACCTCCCTATTATCGAATGGTATAGAGTTCGTAATTAATGCACAGTTGTTAGGGTAACTTGAAAAATACTACCTACTCAGTAACCGGCAGTACTGTTTTCGTCACTGTCACTCGACTGGCGATCTTAGACAAGTCTGGCACCGTGGTTTTCTTAAGAAGTTGCCCACCTGCTAACTGCCCCAGGAGTTATGGGTATTCAACTTGCTGCATTTCAAAGACATTTTATCTATTAAGGACGCCTCTATATTCCGACATGAAAATGTATTAACGATTTCAGACAAAAGTTGTACACAACTTGTGTCTGAAATATTTTTTTTGAAACTCGTTTCTGTTTGTCCTTATGTCAGCAGTTTTTTAGAAAGATCTGATCAAGCTTAAAAGTCTACATTTGTTTCATCGCGATCGGTTAAGTAGAAGCGGTGTTAAGAACAAACGGAGTTAAAAATCAAGGGCGGGTTTCTGTTCAATCACTGTTCGTTTTGTCATAATAAACGTCATCCACGCAAGCAAAACCGCAGCATTGGCTAGTGGGTTATATAAATATGCTTGGATAATGGGTTAACATTATGGACGGGTGTCTTTTTATATGCTATGATCATTTTGTGTTCAATTATTGTAGTATAAAACAATGATAGCACTGTTTCACAGAAACATATCTTTAGATACGTTTTGTAACACAGAAAAGTATCTTTAGATACGTTTTGGTTTTAAGTTTGCCTAGTTAACTCACAAAAGCCTAACTGAAGATAAGATTGTGCGTTTGTTTCTGTTTAACGTGTTTTACAGATACGGCGGTAGCTATTTTGGAAATAAAGAGTCCTAGAGGTACGAGTCTTTGTGACAACATGAAACACACTATTTCCTGACTGGTGGCATACTTAACTCAAAATCGATAAAAATTGAGTTACATTTTTATGTTACTAAGGGGACGGTCCTATTTATACAATGGATGATAAATATTTTTTATGTGTATTCAATCTAATTAATACAGTTCAAGTTTCAAGTTAGTACAGTAAGAAAATGAAGCAACTTCATTTTCGGTTGCAATTTATCTAGCCCCGAGGGGGAAGTGTCGTAACTTATAACTTTCTCAACTAATTACACTTTCATGATCAAGAGAGTTTTGTTAAAGCAAGTCCAGTTGATCTTGAAGTTATAGAATTTTGTATATTAACTTCATTTCATAGTTAGGAAAATCTCTTACCTATCGAATGTAATTATATAGCCATTTCTAATAAATTCACGCCTTATTCTGCAAAGCGGTCAGCACAGACATAGTAAATGCCCATATTTAAAAAACAGTTTTATCCCAGGTGATGAGCCAATTACCATTTTATATTAAACAGGGACTGGTTGTGACTTCCATTAACATATTTTCAATCTTCCATAGAATCTTAATATTTGTTCAGCAAATACTATATTACTGTCATCCTGAACCAATGGCTTAATGTGCTTTTCAAATCACGGAAATGAACACATCACAGCCATGGCGTAAGAAGTAGTCTATTTGTAGCACCGTAGATACTGTCCTGGTGATATCCTTCCGAGGGCTTACCCGGGGCTCCCAACCGAAGGCATTAGGTAGAAAACGTGTGGTTTTTAGTCGGTAAGAGTCAGGCATAGCATCCATGTAGGATTTCCACACGTTTAAAAAAAGACCATAAATGCTACACTTGCGTGTGCCTATTGTCTTGTTCATGATGAATAAATAAATTAACGAATAGAAACAGGCTGTGGCTTACTGTTGAAGTTATTAAGCCATCCATAATACCTTCAATATGAGTTAGAGAATACCGTGTGACTGGTATCTGGGACTGGACTTGACGTACCTTACGACTCCCGGAAATACTCGTAAATGCGTAAGATGTGAACACAGTGATCGTTTACGGAACACTGACTCGCTTTCTCGCTCTGGAGAGCTTACAAGATGAAAATGTTACAAAATAGGTATAAAAGTTTCATTAATGTAAATGCCAAACAATTGGTTTAATTACTTGTGATTGTTTTAAATCTCTGAAACACAACTTCTAACTTTATTCCGAGCCCAGTAAATTAAAAGTTATAAAAAAATATATTAGATTGTTTGTGTGTTTGCATCAAATATTCTCCGAAACTACTAGACCGATCTGAAAAATTCTTTCACTTTTGGGAAGCTACACTATCCCCGAGTATCGTAGACTATATTTTATCCCCGTATTCTTATGGGAACGGGAGCTACGCGGGTAAAACCGCGAGACACCCGCTCGTCTAAAATATTCTCCAGAGGTTGTTATGTAAGTATAACACGTGTTACAAATGCATTGGTGCCTGCAATTGATATGTATTTATTCCCGTATTCCCACTGATATGGAAAGGCATTCACTGCAAAACGAATAACTAGGTAAGTGGAAAGTGACCTCGCATTGAGAGGGTTCCAAACTTTGAATATGTATGAAATTATCATTTAAATTTGAACTTAATACAGTTTTTCCTATAAATTTAAATGACAAATTAATGTAAATTTATACGCACAGTTTTGAAAGATTTACCATACAACGTTTACAATGCAATTAGAGTTGTAACATTCGTCAACAAATTTTATTACATTATTCAGTTGTCATTTGTGCGGCTCGACCATTAAACTTGCGATAATAAAATATTACAATAACGTTCCTCGCTCTATCACTGATTTGTATCATGGAGATATTATGAATATAACACGTCGCATTACATAGAGCAACGCGACCACTACAAAGGGAGTTTGTGTACCGGGGTCTCCCTACCGTAGGTACGAAACGTGTGGTTTATACTCGTAGTCAGCAGGAGTCATGCCGACTACGAGTATAAGGCATATAAGCCATGTAAGATTTTCCACACGTGAAAAAAAGGGGGTTCGCGTTGCTCTGTGTGCAAACTCGATACAAATAATTCGTTTTCAAATTCTGTCACCTATAATAAAAACACGCTATGTTTGAACAGAGCTTGAATGTGTGTGCGACCATGTTCCTTCAACACGCCCGCCAACTATAATGATAGCTGTGGCGGCACTTGCAGGGGTGGGGAAGCTTGGTCAGTTAGGGACAGGGAGTTGCCTATCTGTATGTAATACTATTATATTTTAAGTGGTATAAAAAAAAAAAAAAAAAAAAAAAAAATCTTTGGTATTACTTAGCCGTGCGATTTAGCATTGTTATATCCTCTTTTTATCCCAGGAAAATGTTCCCACGGAAAGCGGGAACGGGAACCAAAATCTCACGTGGGCGAAGCCACGCGCATCAGCTAGTTGTACATATTTTAGTGTAGGAGTGTCTAAAATTCTTTAAAAGAACTTAGATTGATACTTCTTACAATATAGACTCGACATCTAATACATGAATAGGGTTGTCCTAAATCGGAATTAGAAAAATAATATTCTTCAAAATGTAAAGCTCTTCCATATACCTTACAAAAATGAATAGGTATAACATACGAAAAAAATAAGGCCGTTTACAAAACACTACGTTACTAGTGTTGCATACAAAGTGCTCTAAAAATTATTCATTTTCATTCATCACACAGCACTCTGTTAATGTAAACAAACCATAATTTATAAAATATTTTTTAACCCTAATCCTGCCACTTAATTAACTTTGTTTCACATGGACCCTTCATCTGAAACATTTGACAATTTATATTCGTACAAACGGTTAACCACTCCGCTGGTCTGCTTTTTGGGGTTTTATTTAATTCTGTGAAGCGTTTCACTTTTCAAACATTATAAATTTTGTTTTGATTGTGTTTGTAATGACATATATGTTTAGATATTTGATTGCAAAGAATTAACGAACATAAATTACGAGTTATCGTTTGAATTATGCTTATCGATATTTCAAAATCCAGCATAGTGCAAATCGGACACGCGCACGGAGGGTTCCGTACCAAAGAACGGCAAAAAAATCACGTTTGTTAAATGGGCGCCCTTCTCAAATATTATTATTTTTCCGATTGTGGCTATTAAATATTACCCCATCTTTTAGTCATCACCTTTCGACGCATGCGTTCGCGTCATGCATTCAGAATACTGGGAACATATTGTTTTTTTTATATCTATGACTAGCTGACCCGCGCAACTTCGTTTGCGCCACATATGAGAGAGTATTACCTGTTCCCGTCGCATTTACTCCCGTCGCGTTGCGTTTACTCCCGTAGCGTCTTGTCGTTAATATTCAATACTACGAGAGAAAGATAGAGGGAGAGAGAGAGAGAGAGAGAGAGAGAAAGGTTTCTCGTCGCGTGTATTCCCGTCGCATTATTTTTAAGAACAATTTCGTTTATGAAAGAGCTATCCCGTGGCATTATTGTAGAAAAAAATTGATTGCCATTAAAATGGTTATTGTGCACCAACCCAAAGATAGACACATGCTATCGAGCAATTTTTTTAGAACTTTTTAAGAGAAACAATTTTGTAGTACATATTTTTTACATAACTATAAATATTTCCGCAGCACACGCAACAAAGCTCTCAAAAGGAATAACTTTTCCCCCGTTTTTTAAACATTTACTATTACTGCTCCGCTCCTATTCGTTGTAGCGTGATGCCATATAGCCTATGACACTCCACAATAACGTAGCTTTCTATTGGTGAAAGAATTTTTAAAATCGGTTCAGTAGATCCCGAGATTACCCCTTACAATTTTACAAATATACAAACACACAAACTTTACTTCTTTATAATATTAGTATAGAAATAAAAAGTTCAATCATTGTACTTACCTATATTTCTTTATGTAGTGGTTATTAAATTTCTTGTGTGTAAGTACATAAATAAATTAAAGTCATGAAGACATGACTACATGACATGACGCCTACTATATGCATCTTCACGTTCTGTTTGAATTATATTAAAACTTGGGGTTGTAATAGAAGACAGATAGTAGACACCATGCGGCATGAGTTCAAATTCAGTCTTACGGCGCTATTTCGCGGAAATCTAAAACCATGAGAATTCCTCACCTTAAAAAATGGTAGTGCCACTTAAAGTTATTTGAAGATACTATAGAACTTTAATGTCATTTTGTGAAATTTAACTTTGACTATTACAAACAGTCATAAAACGAATTTACTGAAAGTGATCTAAATAACTCAAAATGCTATAAAACCTCTTATTATGTAGCATCAGGGCTATCCTATCAGGTAAGTTTCGATCGTCAATAAAGGGGATTGGATAAATATCTACTGCATTGATCAATTGACGTCGGGGTTGCAAAGTTAGCAGTTCATCACTATATTATTCAGGTCACGTTTTGTCGTTACGAGTCAACTATCCCAACGGGTTCCATAAATGTCTTAAGCGAGGTATGAAGTAGAGCGAATGTATTTTCTAAAAATATGTGGCACTTTTATTTCATATTGTGTACGAATATTGTTGGTTATTGTTTGATCATAAAAAATACATGTAGCATATGTAACCGGTTACTGTGTTAAGTAATTTACGTCACGGCTGGTCTTGTGGTGGGTCGGCTTAGTTGAATTTTACGAGTGTTTTCGTACTTTGGCAGGCATATTTAGACGTTAGCAACCATTTTAAGGGGAAAAACATTCTTTACAATGCCCAAGACTTAATAGTACAATAACATAGTAGAAAAGAGTGATATCATTTATATATTGCGGCTGATGATAACATTGTCTTAATGATAGATACATATAATTTACTGTTTCTATGTAAAGAAATCGCATCAGTGTCAAGATACATTGCTTCTACTCATGTCAATTATGTGAGAATTGTATTGAACAAATTCTGGAGCATGTGGGTCGCAAAGTGTCGCATGTGATGGTCTTTAATTCAATTTATTGCTTGAAATGCACTGACTGTGACAAAAAACTTGGCAAAGAAACTCATGACACTTTATATGAAGCGACAAGTTAAAATTCTACAGTAACTATTCTCAAGCAACTCCTTTTCACACAATGACACTTTGCATCAATCAGACAGACCCCGTTACAGTTTGAACCAGAAATAAACTGATAAATTTCTTACCAATTAATTTTATTCAAGGAAAACCCGTAAAAGAAAGTAAAGAATAAAAAAAGTCTAAAGAAGTTCGCACTTTTAACAGAATATTTTTAAAAATGGATACCTGAAAAGTCTTTTCTTCAAGTTTATAAAGGAACTCAATTTAATTGTTAGGTTAAGTACTTTGATGCAACGAATACTACGAATAAACACACGTGTCCAAATTGACTTAACCCCAGTAAATTACTGAAAAGAAAGTCAATCGGTCTGATGGAGCGCAGGTGTTGAAAACGAGTAGGTAACGAACTACAAAAGTATTGACTTATTGCAATTATTTTAAAAGAATTTATCGACATGGCCTTACGCCACGTAATGGATGCAAAATATAATAAATTGAATTTTAGTATGCAGAAAATTATTATAACTCGAGTTTAAAAAATATTTTACAGCAGTAAAATTTATTATTAAAAATAAAATCCAAAATAATATACGTATCTACATTAATGTATTCATGTATATAGCTGGTACCATTCCGAACACTCTTGGCAATAAGCCAAAATGTGCAGTGGAGCTGAAACACTTAACTGCCAACACTGAGTCTTCAAGTTTTTACACCATTTCGAATATTGCCCAGCTTCACTAAAATATTCTTATAGATATTTCTGTAATTTCTGAGTAAAAACTTCTGTATGTTTTCGAAGTTCCAGGCTCAGTATTTCGGAAACAAGAATATGTTAAGTTTATTTTAAAACTACCGACTCTTAAACGAAACTATATTTTGACAATCCTACAGCAAACGTGTTCAATTGATACCTATATTAGACGGTAAGTACAGTTAACAATACGAGTAGTATTTTTATTTTGTGGTTTTTTCTATTATTACGTCATGTCGTGAACATGAAAATTCTACGATTTCCAACCAACTATAGATTAAACGACTATTTTATGTATTTTTTATCACAGTAGGTACTACGCTATGGTTCTATTTTTTTCTAATTGATTTCTTCTTCTTAAAACTACTTACGAAACATTGAAAAGTATATTTGAGCCTCATCAACATTAGACAAGGCAAATTGCTTAATTGATTAATTTTAATAAAATGCACTCTAAAAATATCTTCATGTTCGAAATTCATATCTTTACAAAATTTTCCGTATTTGGGTCACAGAACTAAATATGTCTGCCAAGTTTTAACCAAATTGGTTCAGTGATATCTGGTGTATTAAAGTGTAAATCATAGTATTTATACTTCCATGTAATAAATTGCAACTTAATTGTTTTGTAGAGCAAATTTAGCAGTGAACATGGACATTCAGATAGCCAAACGATCCTTTCGGAGATTCCGTTTATGTCCGTTTTAGGTTCGAAACCCTAAACAAACACATAAATGCATTATGTTCGGCAAAGATTTAGGACATTTAGGATAAAATATGCCGTGATTAGTTTTGTTGACTAGGGAGCCCAATAGTTTAAAATTATGCTGAATATCTTTGCGCTTATACAAATTAAAAAACTCACTTTAAAATCAGATAATACACTTTATATAACTCATTTGGTACTTCTATAATAAGTAGCGCACTTTGATACTAGTAATTTGGTTAATAACAAAAATAAGATACAAAAATGTAATGAACTGAATGCCATTGATTTAGTCTGACATTACAGAAACTTTATACAAAAAATAGATTCGTTGGTTTCAGTAACCATAAAATAGTGTCATATTAATTAAATTTTGTAATGTGAATGGATTATGCAGAAGCCTGACTTTTATGGTTCTCAGTCACGAGTCACCGCGTGGCGTGACTAGGTATTTTACTGTCACTAAATAATTTAAGTTACAACATGCACGTTCCTACATCTATTATTTTCAAGTATAGTTTATTTGTATCAAATTTCAGCTTTACTGTTCTCACTGCATGTTGCTTCAAACTAGTTTTCTATTTCATAAATACCTAGCGCTTTTTTACGTATACTATTTAGTCACTAACTATTGTGTTTGGATGCTTCACTTTCTCTATTTTTCTCTCTATTTAAGTCTTGTTCCAGAGTATTTTAACTTAGATATTTACCATATTATGTTGGCGTGTTTCCTATATTTCAGTAATGCTGCAGGTACCATGATCAAATTCGGGCGAAAAACTTCTTGCTATTAAAAATGGAGGTCTTATCACGTAGGTAGATATCGATCTACCCTCCTTCGCAATCATTTATTGTGCGTTACACCACTACTTTCAGTTTCGATTTCACAAAGTCGATCTTCACTACGTTCATGACCCACAACTTTTACAGAATTTACTTGCGGTTTTCTGTGAATAGGTATCAACAAAAATCGGTTCTTCCGTGATCATGGCGCTTCCAACAGTACCAAAATATCGGAACACATACGGTAAATATCCTATTAACTTTAATACTAACTTGTTTCAAAGGTTTCTGTTTATATTGCAATCACTGACCTCTGTTATATGGACTTTGTACGTGACGCTATAAAATTCGCCCAGTATGGTTTTCGAAATTACGGCGCCTACTGCGGCTTGCGTGATTAACGAACTAATATGTACTGAGAATTTTATATTCTCTTTTATAGCAAGGTTCACAAAATACGCGTACATTTGGGAGAAAAAGGAAAACCAAACACAAAAAAGAAGTAATCTTGCAATATTAAAGATATAGAGATCACTGATTGAAATGAAATAATTCAGTAAGAGCACAGCTTTAATGTCTATGAGCTACATAAGTGCCATTTGAAGTATCCATATAAAAAATTCAGCCCAAAGTTTTGTGTTATTGGGAACAATTATTTTCCACAACATTTATTCTATGGTTAACGGTATATGTTATGTGTACATTATGGTATAATTCTGTTCTAATTTTTTTTTGATATTATGTAACATTTTAGTTTTTGAATTGGTAATAGAAAGCACTGGATTCCCAATTTCAACAGAATGAATATAAAGTTCCTTAGCGACACTGTGTGAAAACAAAATTAAGTATCGATCGCTATAACATTATACAAAGTATCATTAAATTCTGTTTTAGGCCTGTTCAGGACCTCGGGATCACATGCCACAGGTAAATAGATGAGATACGTACCATTTTGTTTTAAATAGATAGCTTGTGGAGCTTTCAAGAATATTTTAGCAGTGTTAAAAGCTTATGATTAATGTTGTTGTTTTTACTACTACTCGTAGGCATTTAAAAATGCTTACTTCTTATTCATCCAGGTATTTGTAATAATAATGTATAACGTGTAAATGTAGTGAAGCAGGACTTTAGAATTTTAAGCAACAGAAATAAGCTGAAATTACTTGGTAGGTATTATAGATGTTGACATAATATCTTAGGAAATGGGGTAAGCTTTCACCTTTGAAAAAAATGCTCCACAAGACTGCGTGTACCTCAACTATCCTTTACTACTATAATGTAAGAATGAAAATCCCAATGGCTTCACAAAAACATTTTTGTAGGTTCATTAGGTTTTGGATGAGAACCTAGACGTGGTGTACCTACTGATAACAGGCGAGACGACGACAAAGAGAATGAAAACTTGTAAGAAATTCTTTTGCCTTTCCCAAAATGAAATTGGGAGGAGAATTCTTCTATTAGCGAATGATTGTGCTGATTCTAGGTTTATTAGAATTGGAATTTTGGAAAAACAAAAAAGAAAGAAAAAAGTACCCTTATCGTTGTATAACGAAGAATATCATATTGCTCAGGCAGACATAATGTACGTTGATTGTATGGAAGCAAAAAGAGGGCATTATGTTAACGATATTTTGTTCTTATAGTTGTTAGGCTTCACTTGAAATAGTTTTCTTTATACCTTACCTACCCAAGATTATTTTGTTTCCAGAAGATGATAATAATAGGCATTTAGGTGTTTGTGGATTTTTCAAAGGCTTTTGCAGAGTCGGCAGCACGAGTGTGAAGCCTCTCGTGTTGCATTCGTCCATATGCAACAGTGATAACTTCCCATCAGCTGGGCCTTGTGCTTGTCTACCATCTTAGTGGTATAGAAAAAAAAATTATGGCCAATGCATTAAGCCGTATCAAAATTAAGTTTATTAACATAAATCCATTCGAATTGGTTCTTACATTGGCACTTGGGTTCAATGATTTACTTATAGTGATCCTCAATATAAAGAACTTGATACATTATTAGTTGGCCTCGTGGTCCAGTGGGTAGTGTGCTTGATTCGGAGGTCGTGGGTTCGATTTCTACCCAGGACAAATCTCTTTGTGTGATGAGCACATTGATTTGTTCTGTGTCTGGGTGTAATTTTTATATTTAAATGTATTTAGAAATAGGTTTATAAGTATATTTATCAGTCGTCTAGATCCCTTAGCACAAGCTTATACTAGCTTAATTTGGGCTAGATGATGTTGTGTGAGATGTCCACAAATCTATATATATAAAAATCAATGCCACTTTTCGTTGTAATTTTATAACTCAAGAACGGGTATACCTATCCAAACCAAATTTTAAGGTTTTATTCGGACTATTTAGTAGATGGTTTATGTGAAGTTTGCTCAAAATCGGTCGAGCGGTTCTTCATTTATCACGCAAACGAAGTTGCGCGGGTCAGCTAGTTATTTATATTTATATAATATTCTAATATATAATTTATATCCACACTCTAGTAGCAAATATGTGTTTACTAGATGAGAGAAACACGCGAGAAAAAAATACAACCACTATACTCTCAAAAGAGTTTCTTTTTTCAAGATTTTATATTTGCACTTTGTCGACGTGATATACACATACCCATGCAACGTTTCATCTTCCTGGCAGTAATCGTTTGCGAGGTAAGTCGAGGACGGACGAACAGACATGATGAAGCTATAAGGATTCCAAAAGACAATCGAAATATAATAATCTATGAGACTCCTACTAATATTAATGTGAAAGTTTGTGAAGATGTTTGGATGTTTGAAAGTTTGTTACTCAATCACGCTCTAACGGCTGAACGGATTGGGCTGAAATTCGGAACAGAGATAGCTTTCAGTCTGGAATAACTTTTTATACCGGGAAAATGTTTTCACAGGAAGCGGGAACGGGTACCAAATCTCACGCGGGAGAAGCCGCGAGCATCATCTAGTGTAAAATAATTTTATAGAATAACAGAATATTTTTATAAAATCTACATTATGCCAAATAAAAGGCTGTATTTTTATGCTGCTATTTAAAAATCCAGTAGAGTTTCGCGAGTTCTAGGTACTCTTTCTTTATGCAACGACTGCATTTGACGGTAAAAACAAACTAATTTCATGCCTGTAAATAGGGGGTATCAAGGCAATTGCTGGCATAATTTGAAGTGTTATTATGTAATTATACAAAAGAAAAGGTTAGGTATGTTTTAAAGAAAATAAAAATGAATTAGTTTTGTTATTGCTTTATTATGATGAACCTTACTTTTATGATTTTTTAATGGCAAGTTATGAGACGTAAAGAGTAATAACAAAAACACCATTTTATTTTTTTTAATTTCTGACAACTTCCGCTATTAAGATGCAAACGATGATTTTATTTTGCCTTTGTGGCTCAGTCGGTAGTGTAACCGCCTGCCGCGCTGGAGGTCCTGGGTTCGAATCCTGGGTCGGTCCAAATATTTGTGTAATCCACAAATGTTTGTTTCGGAGTTTGGGTAGATTTTTATGTATAATAATGTTAATGTATTTACAAATAAATATTTAAGTATGTCTATCAGTCGTCTAGAATCCATTATGAATTCTAGCTTGTGTTATGAAAGCACAAGCTTATATTAGCTTAATTTGGACTAGATGACGTTGTGTGAGAGATTTATTTATTTATAAAAAAAAATACGAATTTTCTCTGCTATCCACTCACCCTTAGTTATTTTTCACCTGTTTTTTCTCATCAAATGAGGCGGATACCCTCTTTCTCGCCGCGTCCTACAAGGTGCTCTTTTTAAAGAGGACTTCAGAAATACCTCAGAAATTTATAAGTGGAGGCCTAAAAGAGAAAATGCGACGACTCAATTTAGCTTTGGACAGTGGCACATTTTGTAGGAAAAAGATGTGATTGAGGACTTTAGAGGAAAATATGAATTTTATTCAATAACATATTAGATTTACAATAAAACATAATAACTATTTACAATACGTATAAAACTAAACTAAATATAAATATGCCCCGTAGCATTTTGCCCAAAAGACTGGCAGCATTCCCCCCCTTTAAATGGCGATGTCTATTCGTTAGGAACCGGACTGACTTTCTTGGGGTGTTCTTCTCATTTTGACAAACCTTAATATATTATTTTTTAAAAATTCAAAGATAATAAATTTTATTTTATTTTATTTATATGAGAAATAACTGCCAGCTCTTGGGTCCCCAGTCGACTCCATAAGACGCTTAAAAATTAAATAAAAAATGCGATTGGGACAAAATGGGGTCTCGACACCGACTGGAATAAAATTGTAAGACGAGCCGAGACCCTTATACCTACTTGGTCATTTTTGATTAT
The DNA here is from genome assembly GCA_933228765.1 of Miltochrista miniata. Classification (NCBI taxonomy): domain Eukaryota; kingdom Metazoa; phylum Arthropoda; class Insecta; order Lepidoptera; family Erebidae; genus Miltochrista; species Miltochrista miniata. The sequence goes on along the minus strand of OW121759.1, from coordinate 12,136,683 downwards.
CTGCAGCTTCCGCTGCTGCGCTGACTTTTTATTTTGTTCTAGGAAGATGAAACGGGGTCAAAGTGTCCTCACAAGTGGCATCCCAGACTAGCACCCGTCCCATCTCCCACAGAATTAAGGTCATCCCATCTGGTCTCTTACAATGTCAACCGTCCCTAAAAATGTCATTTGGCACTAGGAGAGCGGGCACACCGATGCCAACGGCGGCAAGAGCACGGCGAATGATATCGTTTAACGCAGCGCCAGCGTGGCGAGAAAAGCGGCCTGCGCTCTTCAAGCAGGATAGTCTATGGTGTCCCAAAAAGTCTTCATTGCACCACATGGGGCAACGGTGTGGAACGCAGAGCGGGACGCCAAGTCTAAAGCAATGCATCTCATTTCTTTTGAGGGAAATCAAAAAGTAACCATTCAATCTTTTTCCAACTTTTCGAAGTCACGTCTTTGGATTCCTCTTTAAAGTAGATAACAATTCTTATCTAACCGCAATCAGTGTCACAGAATTGTGGTGGATTAATTTATTAAATGATTTAGTTACCATAATTTCGTCAATAAGTATAAGCAATTACGAACTGTGTAAGCACTAAAATATTAAAGTGCCTTACTTCGGAAACTCGCATGCACAATAATTCCTGTTTGTAAATTCATCTTGAAACCAAGACAAATATTACGACAGAACCAAAAGACTTGGCCCAATTTAAGAGAAAATGGAACGAGTAGTGACGTCGGTTGACCGATCAATTATTAGTTTGCTATCGAAGCTACGACTATCGTTCAGACTAAAGCACGCCAGCGGCGTCATCGATTCTCAATACTACAGGGAGACTAGGTTAAAGTTTTGAAAATTGAAACTGACTTGGAATGTTCATGATTTCTTCTCGGATCTGGAGGGACAGAAATATAGAAAATCTCATAAGTAAGGGTAACGGGTGTTAAGTTAAGTCAAGATATTTATTTTGGAAACGCTAAACGGATTTGGCTCAAAGTCTGCATTTAAAGTTCTTTTATAAAATCAGCATCTGTTTACAGCTTTTGAGGGAAGCTTAAATATAATATTAATTATGTTGGAGGCAAATTATGATCGCAATGGTGATCAACTTTGAAACATTGACTAATGCCTCTTATAATAATTAAATACAATTTACATATTAGTCGGTTTCTTTTGGGTTTTTATAATTATCGGTAGGTAATACATATTTATATACATGTATTTATGGCCCATAATTTTATTTACTTAGCGTACAATAAAGTGTAAAATAAATAAATAAATAATACATTTTTTAGTAAGTACCTACCATATTTTACAGCTGCACTAGTACCATATTTTGTACTTAAATATGTTTCTTCCATCACACAATATCTTCTCATTCCAGACTCTTGTTACGTGGTAGTACCACGTAACAAGAGTCTGGCTTATAGCCATTTAACTTAATTATTAGGAACTCCTAAAACAGTTTGCTCGTCCCAAAAATTAAAGACGCTTTCTAACGACAGCTCCGAATGATAAACACAAAGTTTGACCACATTGAGACATGGGTAATTGAAATAACCCACATAATTAAGTAAAGGAAGTTTTTAGATGTATAACAGAAATAATAGGTACTTTTTATGCAGTGAAAGTAAAACTTTGGTCGAGTTTTGGGCATATTTTAATGCAAAATGAACAAAAGTAAGGAACGAAATAAGAAAGAAAACAAAGACTATGAAAAAAAGTGGGTAGTCAAGAAAGAAACATACAAAATTTTTAGCTCCTGTATTTAAATTAATATTTATTGATAATATCAGTATTTAGTTCATCTATGTACTATAATAGTGATTAATACTCACTTGTGCTCGCTGTCCAGTGTTATTTTTTAATTTCCATCACATATCCAGACCATATTCACACACACAAAATGGATCTCAAACTGGCCAATGGTCTTGAAGAACTGGCGAAGCTGTTCAGTTCTAAGATGGCAGAGTACGACGAGAAGCTCTTGAAAGTAACATCCGGAACTAGTCCTGTTTCAACCAACGTAGCAGGTCTAGCTAAGGACTTCAAAGACTTCAAAACATTTGCTTGGCGGGCCTTATCCTGTATCAGGTCTCAGGTTGAACTTCTAACCCTGGGATTGGACCGACACGAGACCACAATGAGACGGAAGGTTCTACTGTTTCATGGCATTCCCGAAAGCCTTAATGAAAACTTGCATGAGGCTATACACCATGTTATTTCGTCTGACATGAAGATTCCTGAAGTTGGACTCCAACACCTTAACATTTGTCATAGACTGGGTGGAGCGAAAGGGAAGGTTCGCCCAGTTCTTGTTAGATTCCACGGACTGCAACAGCGTCACCTAGTGTGGGACAGTAAAACTTCCCTTAAAGGTACGAAAATAACTATCTCAGAATTTCTGACCAAGGCACGGCATCATGTCTTCACGGCCGCGAGACAGCACTTCGGCGTGAGGAGTTGTTGGTCGGCTGAGGGCAAGATAGTTATCCTGACTCCGGATAAAACTCGTCGGAAATTGGAATCTATGGCTGAGCTTGACACCGTTATCCGTCAATATCCCTGCCCCATTGCAGAGACCGACAGGTCTTCACAGCCTGTTGTTGCCGCGTCTTCCGGGGCTGGTGAGGCATCCAAACCACTGAAAGCAGGCAAGGCAAGCCGTCGCCGCGTATAAGATTTTGCTTTGGTTCTAGTGATAATCGTCATGTTTCGCCCCATGCATCCTGTCAATTTATATCACTTGTTCTCCTGTTTTGTATCTTGGCCGCTATTGCTTTGTTTACATTCAAGTGACTTTCACTTTTTAGAGACACCATGTTTAAAAATTTGTTTTTATAATACCTGAATTGTAAAATTATTAACTGTAAATATTAATATGTACTTATTCGTATTGAACGTGAAGCATTGGCATTGACATATGACAGTGACACTGACACCCCGTGTCATTTGTGGATGATGCCGGCTCCACACTTTCGCCTTGCATAAAATAGGTAGGGGTGAAGTCAATGACATAACTTTGTAGCCGGGATGCGTGAGGGAATTAAGTTATTGATTTTTTTTTTTTTTTACAACCGACTCTTTAGAAAGCTTCCTTTGCTGTGTAAAGGTTTTTTTTTTTTTTATGTGTTCTCTATAAATATGTGACGTTATCTTGTGAAAATTTCTGCCACTATCAGCGAGTGAGTGAGCAAGATATTTTTTTTTTATTCTTCCGCAGTATATTTATATATATATTATTTATTAGTATAGATATTTATATTTATTTCATTTCTGAACTATGCATAATACGGACGACCTTTGCAACCTAAACAGCAGCTTTTTTTCTTGTTCTTCTGGCTCCGATAGTTTCCACAGCGTGGATGTTGATTCCTCTGCCTCTCTGACCTTGCACGATCATCTCTCCTCTTTATCTTCAAACCATCCCAAGAATCTTAATATAGCGCATATTAATGCACAGAGTGTTAAAGGCCACTACTCCGATTTTCTGGCGTCTTTTAGCAACTCCTCTCTTGATGCTATCCTTATATCTGAAACATTTCTTAAGCCATCCATTCCATCTACAATGGTCTCACTTCCAGGCTATGTTTTAATTCGAAACGATAGAACTGGTGTAGGCTGTGGCGGTGTAGGAATCTACTTACGTGCTAACATTCCTCATAAGATTGTTAGTGCATCTCCTAATGCCTACACCGAATCAGCTGAACATCTCTTTCTGGAAATTTCTTTACTTCATACTAAACTTCTCCTTGGTGTTTTCTACAGCCCTGATATGCACATAGACTATTTCAACTCTTTTGATAACCTTCTACATGAACTCACTCCTTCCTATAGTCACGTAGTCATAATGGGTGACTTTAACACTTGTTTGGTAAAAAATGACAGCCGCTCTCGTAAATTATTTTCGTTATTGTCTGCATATAACCTACATGTTCTACCGCTCTCTACAACTCACCATGCCCGTGATTGCAAACCTTCACTACTTGACCTCATTCTAGTTTCCTCCTCTGACGATGTGGGCTCACATGGTCAGCTGCCTGCTCCGTTTTCCTTACATGACTTACTTTTCCTCTCTTATCGTGTTCGTCCCCCTAAACGTAAGCAACAAATCTGTTTCCTTCGTAATTTCAGGGGTATGAATCTGGAGGCATTGCAAAGAGATGCCGGCTCTGCTGACTGGTCGTTGGTGTTTAACTCCGCTAACGTCAATGAAATGGTCAACATATTCAACACTACAGTTGTTGAGTTATTCGACCGGCATGCCCCGGTTAAACGTGTCCGAATCAAACATTACCCAGCTCCCTGGTTGAACGATTCTATAAAAAACCTAATGGCTCGTAGAGATAGAGCTAAGAGGCGATTTAGGAATAGCCCCTCAGAACAAAATTTTGTAGATTTTAAGTCTCTGAGGAACCGCTGCAGTCGGATGTGTAGAGATGCAAGAAAACGCCACTTCTACGATTCTCTTAACGGTCGGAGTTCGGCTGACACCTGGAGATTTCTTAGGTCCGTGGGCATAGGCAAATCTCCAGTTTCTGACTCCAAGGAAATCGACACCACTGCTCTAAATAAGCACTTCTCTCAACCGCCGGTCTCCTTGGATGCAGATGTAAAGAGGGCTACCTTGCTCAGACTTTTGGATGGGCCTGTGCACCGGACCTCTCCTTTTCAGTTCGTCTCTGTCTCCGACTCTGACGTTAGGAGATCTCTTCTGTCCATTACTTCAACAGCTTCGGGTTGCGATAGCATCTGCTCAAGGATGATCCTCCCTATTCTCCCTATCATACTTCCGGTCATTACTCATATCTTTAATTTCTCGTTAATCTCTGGTTCCTTTCCTAAGGTTTGGAAGTCAGCGTACGTTGTGCCTCTACCTAAAACAACTAACCCCTGCTTACTGACTGATTATCGACCTATCTCTATACTTCCGTTTCTCTCCAAAGTCCTTGAGCATATTGTTCATCGGCAGCTCTCAGTCTTTCTATCGTCTTCTGACTCCCTCAGCCCCTTTCAGTCAGGATTTCGCGCTGGACATAGCACTGTCACTGCGCTTATTAAAGTGACAGATGACATCCGATGGGCTATGGAGCGAAAACAACTAACACTTTTAGTTCTCCTCGATTTTAGTAGTGCTTTCACTTCTGTCGACTTTGATGTACTACTTGGTACTTTAAGATCTATAAATGTCTCTTCCTCCGCCATATCCTGGTTTGACTCTTACCTTCGGGGTCGCACTCAGTGTGTTCGTATCGGCCAGACATCCTCTGATTGGTGCGAACTATCTGCAGGCGTTCCTCAGGGTGGCGTTTTATCTCCTCTTCTCTTTTCTGTCTTTATTAACTCTGCTACCAGTCACATTTCCAGTAACTTCCATCTCTATGCGGATGACTTGCAGCTGTATCGCCATTTTACGGCTAATGATGCACTTTCTGGTATATCATCTATAAACCGGGATTTGGATAAATTAAGTGACTGGGCCAGGTCGGTCGGATTACTCATCAACCCTTCCAAGTCGCAGGCTATCGTCATTGGTAGTAAATACCAATGTGACAGACTACCGGTGTCGGAACTAAGTCCGGTACTATTGGCTGGTGTCCACATTCCATATTCAGACTCTGTTAAGAACCTGGGTGTGATTATGGATGCCACGCTATCTTGGCGTGCCCAGATTAACGATGTCAGCAAGAAGGTTCATTTCTCTTTTCACTCGTTGCGATGCCTCCAGAGCTTCTTGCCCCTGAGGACGAAAATCAATCTTGCACAAACTCTTATAAAACCCATTATTGACTACGCTGATGCTTGCTATTTAGACGCCACCGAGGAGCTTCTAGATAAACTTGAGAGGTTGCAAAATTTATGTATACGCTTTATATTCAATCTTAGAAAGTATGATCACGTTTCCCATTTTCGCAAAGAACTCAAGTGGCTCCCTATCCGTCTTCGCCGGAACACTCGAATTCTTAATCTACTTTTCAATATCCTTTACAATCCATCTTCACCTTCCTATCTGAGGGAGCGGTTCTCATTTGTTCGATCTCTTGACGCTCCCTGCAGGTCTAACCTCCGCCTACTTCTCAAACTCCCTCGTCACAAAACTGATTTCTATTCATATTCCTTCACTGTGCATGCGGTCAGGTTGTGGAACTCACTACCGCCCGCCATCAGAGACAGCAAAACTCTCACAACTTTCAAAAGGAAAGTCCGTGAATATTATATGTCTACACTATAAACCTATTTATGTATTTATTAAGTTTATGTAAGTAAGTACATATTATATGTATTTATATTTATACCTATTAACAACTTATTAAGATGTAAGTACCTATATATTCTTTCGTTAATTTTGTATGTATATTATTTCAGTTTTACCCTATTCCTTTATTTACACACTTTTTCATTTCTTTTTTCTTCTTCATGTTCTCCTTTCGCTGGTCTGCTGGGAGATATTTCTTATAGAAATAAGCAGTACCATTGTACCTATCTTTCTTTTTGTCATACTTTTTATATTTCTTGTGTGTAAGTACATAAATAAATAAATAAATAAATAAAATAAGACTCTTTTACTACCGAAGTTTTAATTTTAGAAAAAAAAATGTAGAACTCGAGAAACCGGCAGTGAAAATACACTATTGCGTTTGTAGAAGTGAAATAAATACAGTGTTGCGTTTGAAGGAGTAAAAATAATGAGGATCCTAGTAAATAGTGAATATTGTGACGGTCAATTATGTCGTCTGTGTTTTTTTCTTTTGTACATAACCGAGCTCACTATAAATCGCCTACATAAATCCAATATTTTCTGTGTAGAGTCTAAGCAATCCTAGTTGACTATTAAACAGCTCAGAACTTTCGTAATGGAACTGAACTAATTGCATTTTTCGGAATGGGACTGATTTAAATTTGATATGAGCGAAATTGTATGAAATTTAATTTCTAAAAAACAAACTGAAGTAAAAGAAATATGAATATTACCTACGGCAAACATACTGTGAAACCTAGCAATTAATGTATGCTGCTATATTCACATTTTGTTGTTGAACAACTTAATACATCATGACAGAACCTACCACATTCATTAAAGCAATAAGGAAAAAGAACTTAAGGTACCCGCTTTTATGGCATTAATTCCACTGTAGATAATGTTGTAAGATAATATTTTGTATTATACAGGCCGGTTGGGGAATGTTTCACTCGGGTGTGGCTTTTGTGTAATAAAACGAATGCTTTCCTGTGTCTGGACGTCGATAGCTATGCGTGCTCTGAAATTTGGGGTGCCGCTACCTTAAGGAATTGTGTTTGCAATTTTTTCCCGCTCGTTTATTTTATGGCCGTGTCATAATTTGTTTCGAGTAACTTATTACTTTATTGTGGGGTAATTGTAATGTCTGCAGTGTCTAACGTTTTTTTTTTAAATACATCCACCATTAATCAAATAACTGAAATGAGTTGACTTATTGACAAATCGATGATTTCTTAAATGAGAGATGAAGGAATTCCTCTTGGAAATTACATAAAAAATTAAATAAAGAAATTTTTTACCTTGACCATTTATTTCATTCATTGAATCAAAATATTATTTTTTAAAAATGAAGTGCATCTATGTATAAATATACAAATTCATTTCCCTTGTCTACTACATTTGATTACTAAAAGAGATTTTGCAAGTAATTCTTATCAGACAGCTAAATGGTTATATTAATATAGCTCTTATGTTACGCAGGCGGAGCCACGGTGCCCCACTTGTTCTAAATTATATTCGAAGGCTATACTTATACTATATTCTAGTCATGCTGTTATTTTATTCTGGGTCATGCAGTGAAAATCTAAAAATATGTGAGTGAGAAGGCCTGGCTGAAACGTTGAATGGTCCGGTTTTATTCTGTCTACGTCTATTTTTGTTTTGTTTATTTGCAGTTACTTTATTTTATGTGATATTTTGTCTAAACGACACTAGATATTATTTGTCCATTCTAAAACAATTCTGTCCACGCCTTCGGCGCGGACTGAATTGTTTTAGAATAGCCTTAATCATTAAGCTCTTTTATGATTCATCCAACACGCCAGTTTAGATTTACCCTCACATTCAAAGAAACCCTTGAATTTGAAAAGGTGAGATGCCTCTAATTTCTGAACTACAAAACTCTCAATAATGAAACTTGTGTGGAACAATGTTAAACATTCCCTTTCTGACACTAAAAAAATATTTGAAATCGGACCACGCGGTGAGAACTTACAGCTGAAAAACCATTTTATCTTTCATCCCCTCTCCCGCAGGAACCGCTATGATTCTCTTAACTGTCGAAATTCTGCTGACACCTGGAGGTTTCTTAGGTCTGTTGGTATCGGCAAATCTCCAGTTTCCGACCTAAAGGACATTGATATCAACGCGTTGAACTATCACTTTTCACGTCCACCTGTCTCTTTGGATGCAACTGTCAAAAATGCCACTTTACTCAAACTGTTGGATGTGCCTGTGCCTCAGACCTCTCCTTTTCACTTCCAGTCGGTCTCAGAGATAGACGTTAAGAGATCTCTCCTCTCCATTACTTCATCAGCTTCGGGAAACGATAGCATATGCTCAAGAATGATACTTCCTATTCTGCCTATCATACTTCCTGTCATGACTTATATCTTCAATTTTTCATTATTCTCTGGCACCTTTCCTGAGGTTTGGAAGTCAGCGTATGTTGTACCTTTACCTAAAACAATGAATCCCAGCTTGTTCACTGATTACCGACCTATCTCCATACTTCCTTTTCTCTCCAAAGTTCTTGAGCATATTGTTCATCGACAGTTCTCCGTCTTTCTATCCTCTTCTAACTCCTTAAGTTCCTACCAGTCGGGTTTTCGCTCAGGGCATAGCACTGTCACTACGCTTATCAAAGTAACGGATGACATCCGCTGGGCTATGGAGCGAAAGGAGTTAACTCTCCTAGTCTTAATTGATTTCAGCAATGCATTCAACTCTGTGGATTTCGATGTACTACTTGGTACCTTGAAGGCTATAAATGTCTCTCCTTCTGCTATCTCTTGGTTTGACTCTTACCTTCGGGGACGCTCTCAGTGTGTCCGTATTGGTCAGACGTCGTCGGAGTGGTGCGGACTATCTGCGTCAATTCTGCTACAAGTCTTATTTCCAGTAACTTCCATCTCTATGCTGACGACCTGCAGCTGTACCGCCATTTTTCAGCAACTGACGCCCATTTTGGGATATCATCAATCAATCAAGATTTGGATCGACTGAGTGACTGGGCTATCGTTATTGGTAGTAAATATCAATGTAGCGTTCTTCCGGTATCTGGACTGAATCCGCAGTTCTTCTGGCCGGCATTCAGATCCCGTACGCGGATACTGTAAGAAATCTGGGTGTAATTATGGACACCACGTTATCCTGGAGCGCTCACATTAATGATGTCAGTAAGAAAGTGCATTTTTCATTTCACTCTCTGAAATGCCTCCAGAGTCTCCTGCCCCTGAAAACGAAAATTAGTCTTGCTCAAACTATAATTCAACCCATTATTGACTACGCTGATGCTTGCTATTTAGACGCCACCGAGGAGCTTCTTAACAAACTTGAGAGGTTGCAAAATTTATGTATACGTTTCATTTTTAATCTTCGAAAATATGATCATGTTTCCCACTTTCGCAAAGAACTCAAGTGGCTCCCAATCCGTCTTCGCCGGAACACTCGAATCCTCTGCCTCCTTTTCAATATCCTTCACAATCCATCCTCTCCGTCATATCTGAGGGAGCGGTTTTCCTTTTTTCGCTCTCCTGATGCTCCCTGTCGCTCTAATCTACGCTCAATTCTCAAAACTCCGAATCATAAAACCGATTTCTACTCATATTCCTTCTCAGTGCATGCAGTCAGATTGTGGAACTCTCTTCCGCCTGCTGTCAGAGACAGCAGAACTATAACTACTTTTAAAAGGAAAGTCCGTGAATACTATTTGTCTACACTTTAAACTTATTTATTCATGTAAGCATATTTATGTTTCTAAGTATATTTATCTATATATATTTATCATATTATAATATATTTCTTATTTATATATATATTTATACATATATTATTTATCTATTTAATAGAATTTACCTCCCCCCTCCCCTTTGTATATGTGTGTTAATTGAATCCTATCCTGTTGTTTTAATTTCACACTTTTACTTTTTCTTTTCTTATTTTTCACGCTCTCCTCTCGCCGGTCTGCTGGTAGATATTTCTTTTAGAAATAAGCAGTACCATTGTACCTGTGTTCCCTCCTTATGTTTGTTTTTTTTTTGTATTGTAGTGTGTACATAAATAAATAAATAAATAAATAAAAAACCGCGCAAAATATCGGGATCAAAAGTATCCAAGAACCTTCTTCGGACTATAAGCTCGGAATGTACCAAGTATCATTCAAATCTTTATTCAAAGATACTTATTCGGGATACAGACAGACAGACAGACAGACAGACAGACATGAAAATTTTAAATTACATATTCGGCTTCAGAATCGATTATAGAACGCCCTACAATTGAAATTTTCAAAATATCTTCCATGTACAGACTCTCGACCCTCAACAGTTTTATTATAAGTATAGATGTGAAAGTTTGTGAAGATGTTTCGATGTTTTGATGTTTGGATGTTTGTTACTCAATCACGCTCCAACAACTGAATGGATCTGTCTGAAATTTGGTACAGGGATAGAGTATAGTCCGGAATAACATATAGGCTACTTTTTATCCCGGAAAATGTTCCCACAGAAAACGGGAACGGTAACCAAATATCGCGTATTGGCTAGTATAATATAATATATTATTATTTGAATATATACCTTTCGTACAATTTGAATTTACAAATTCGTATTGAAATTGACTGACTTTATAAAGATGGAAAAAATATTGTCAGTTCGCATCACTAACATGCACAATGAGTTATTTCACAGTTTTATGTTTTACTTCTATCGACAGTACACATGACTGACATTTTTTATTAATATTTTTACTGGATTACTATCAGTTTTGCATCTGATATGATGTATGAAGCTCGGTATAAAATGAAAATAAAAAATACACATTGAAGTTGCGTTCGACAAGCCACCAATACAAATAGGTACAAAATTTTATGCATGAAATTTGAATGGTAAAAAGGCACAGTTGCAATAAATAAATAAAATGACAAATAGTAACGAACTCAATTCCATTTTGAGGACTTGGAAATACGTCGGTCAATTCAGTTTTTATTGACTTTATATCACTTGACAAATAATTATATTATTGAGAGAAGAATTACATTTTAACTTGACATTGACATTCATTGGGAGGTGAGGCACCATACTGAAACTTTCCCCTCTGTTAAAGGGACTCCAAAAGGATTACGTTTATGCACACATACACCTTTACCAGTAATATGTGTGTTTCTGATATTATGTGATGCGCCCGTGGCATAGCGGACTCAGTGTTCTGTAAACGATCACTGCAGTCAGCAATTTTAACTATGGCCAGTCCTTGGATGGGTGACCGTCCATGTGACATTAATTTGAGCGTTTCAGTGCTTTGGGAAGCACTTTAAGCCGTTGGTCTCGGTTGCCAGTAAAATGGCAGTCGTTAAGCCAAGCCTTTTTAGGCGGTTTGAAAAATTTCAACAGCAGGCAGTCACAATCTGCGCCTGTCCATCTCAACATAGCAACACGGCTCACCATCTATTACGTGAGACAAATTCTAAAAAGGTGAAATGTCATATACCCAATATGCATCTGCCTAACCCTATGGGGATAAAGGCGTGACCATATGTTTGTATGAAATTATGTGCGTATTGTTTTTGTAAGTTCCATAGTGACAGCCGCTTGCTTTTGTAGTGGTGTATATGGACACGTTTTCCCCCCACAACATTACGACCGAGTTATGTTTAGAGATAACCTGTAATGTCTATTACCCTTGTACTTGTGGCGTTGCTCTAGGCATTGCCTGTACAAATCTTATATATAAAAATGGATCGCAAAATGTGTTGGTAAGCGCATAACTTCAGAACTGGTGGACCGATTTCACTAATTCTTTATTTGTTGTGTAAGGTATTGTCAGCAGAAGGTTCTTATGGAAGAAACAATATTGTATTCCCACGGGAATGGGAACTACGCGGGTGAAACCGCGTGACGTCCTCTAGTATAGGTATTATAAAGAGGAAAGATTTAATTGTTTGTTTGCATCAAATAGGCTCTGAAACTACTGACCCGTTTTGAATTTTTTACTGTTGAGAAGCCCGTATCCCGTTTCCCCGGGTGACAAAGGCTATATATTATTCCCGTATTCGTAGGGCAAGGGCTACGCGGATAAAACCGCGTGACGTCCGCTTGTAATAAGTAAAATTGTTTAGCAGTAAACGAATTACACGCGGGCGGAGTCATGGTCATAATCTAGTATAGACTTTATTGTCACAGGAGCTAAGCAATAATTTCATAAGTTGGGTCTTCTTTTTAATAAAACCATTTATGGGAGTCGCTGCAATATGTGACCAAGCATGCAAATAATAAAAATCTTGTATTACGAACTTGGTCCGCTACTCCTTTCTTATTTCTGAATCGAAATTGGATCCACAATAACTGTATTTTAATAATAATATCTATTTTGTCGTTTATTGATGTTAAATTTTATATCGGTGAACATGAAAATTTTCCTTTAATTAAATTATTGAGAAACAAAAGCAGAATAATGGTATAATTCAATATTGTAATACTGTATTAAAATTTAGTTATTTTTCTAATAAATATCTAAAAAAATACGTAATAGTGGTAGAGTTTACCTGGGACCAAAGTAATTATAAGACCACAAATAATGGTAATACTTAAATTCTGGGGAATAAATTAATCTGAATCTGATTTCATTATGTAAATGGTTCAACTATTTCATAATTTACAAAGAGACGAGAAATATCTTGCAATGCTTTAATTTGAATACCTACTGGAAAATTATTATTTAGCAATGAAATCCTGCCTCAAATCATAAAGTCCCCACAGGCCATCTTTGTGTGTGGGGCACACTGGCTTTACTCAAGCTTTTGGGACAAAGCCAGTTGGCATACCACAACGCAACCCGACAAAACTCATGTTTCAAATTTTTCATTAGTACGCAAATACACTTTGAGACCTTTTTCATTTTATATATTACAAAACGTTAGCAGAATTATTTAAATAGTGGTTTGGTGCTTTTAAAATATTACACAGGATAAATGGTGTTGTTTGGATTGTTTGATTTGGGGTTTTTTATTTATGATCGGATTTAGAAATGAAAAGTATTTTTTAGTTATTTTCAGAATTGGGTTGGAAAATGTACATCAGCAGACGAGGCTTTTAAAATGTACGTGCTATTATAATGTTGTATTTTTAAAATATCGCGTTACACACACTATACATACATACACGTAAAGTATTTATTTTATGTGAACAAAAGCAGTTTTAGGATTTCATGCCTTTTTGCTACCTATAACGCTTTGAATATGTCCAGTGCCATATTACGGTCTAAACTTCAGACATCGAAAAAGTAAGAAATCTTTAAAAAATGCGTTTGTCTCAGTTTAAATAAAAATAGGTATGCCTATTCTGTTTATTACTTAAATAAACATTCCAAAAAATATGAAAAAGAAATGGTCAATGATTATTCCATCCACAGCTGTGGTTTTAATACATTTTGAATTATGACGATACGGCTTAGAAATATGCGGGACAGAAATTTTAAAAGTACTTTCGCTTTTGTGAAAGTGTGCTATGTGTATGTGTCCAGATAATACACTTTATTCCCATGAGGAAACAAAATTTTACACTACATACGTTAAAATATTTATAGTTCCGGTATAACTTCGTCCGGGGCATCTGCACACTGAAGTATGGAAACTTGATCAAGTTCCTGGGAGCAGTAGTAATTTAGTTATTAACAAAGAGGAACAACAACTAACTTTGTCGGAGTTAATAAAATCTGACTTTACGAATTTTTAAAATGAATAAAAATATTGATTTTATGTACTAAAACAAATTTGAAGAATTCATTAGCGTCTATAGTACTTATATAATGGACTAAAGACTGTTTCATTATATCGTAGCAAATGTATAAAGATGAAGGTTTTAGAGTGAACAAAGTAGTTATCTCTCTAATGTCATCTTTATGCAATTGAGATTTTCATAATTTTCTAGGATTATTTTGAACAAGCGTTGACTAACCTGGCTTATCAAAACAACTTGCTAAGAAACTTTGAATGTAATGAAAGACATAATCCCCTATATATGCATGCATGAACATTCTTGGGTCTTTGTCGAATTTCATCTAACAAAGAACAAAGCCAATTCGTGAACAACACGTTAGGTAACGTTCTATGGTTCCCATTATGGAATAATGGGAATAAATACACACATACGTTTCATGAACCGAAATACGTAATAACCGCAACGTCGAGATTACTGGTTAATACGAAAATTCATGATTTTAACGATGTGAATTCGTGGAGCTAGAATTTTCAAACTAATCATCCATTTCGAAACAATCGGTAATAGTGAAAAGCATACATTTACTACTTTACTATTTCAAGCATAATCTAATGTAAAAATGAATGAATGAAAATACATTTATTGTTAAAAATTACAATGAAACATAATTATTACATGTTATATTGACGTTATTACTATCTAAACTAAACTTAAATAAGGTCCCCGTGGCATTATGCCCAAAAGACTAGCAGCATTCCCCCTTTGAATAGCAACACCTATTCGCTGAGCGAGAAAACTGCCAGCCCTTAGGTCACCAGTCGAGCCTACTAGGCGATTTTTCCAATTCTTGAAGAACTTATGCGTATTGGGACCCCATGAACCTAGGGTCTCGACACCGACTCGAAGAAAACGATACAATGAGTCGAGTCCCTTATATCCCTTATTATTATCCTAATTTCAATATTTTCAACCGCTTCCGCTGATGTGCTAGCTTTTAATTTTGTTATAAGAAGATCGGACGGGGCCAGAATGTCAACACAAGTTGCATCCCAGACCAGCACCCGACCCATTTCCCACGATATTAAAGTTATACCATCCGGGCTCTTGCCATCGTCTCTGAAAACGCCGTTTGTCTCTATGAGTGCATGTACACTGGTGGTGGCGAATAATGTCATTCAGCGAACACACACGACAACACACTTGACTTGAACATAGACATTATTATACAAGTAGGCCTTCCTCATAGATCAAGGAATTCTGTTTTGGTATATCAAGGCTATAATAAATGGCCAAATGCGCATGTGTAGGGTTTTATCTCGAGTTATATTTCTTTACGCGAAGAATACTTTTGTAAAAGTATTCCTCTAGTCCCTTTTTACGACACCCACGGGATGAATTTGTGTGTTAGTATTTGTATTTTTGCCCTTCACCATAATACGGGCGGATTATTGTCACATAAATAAATTTTAAAAAGTTCTGTGTTCTGAGAGCCATGTTACCAAATAGGTTAAATAAATTGCATCCTGACGAGAAAGAGCAGTCATGTTTATCAGAAAAATAAAATTCTGGAGTGCAAGAGAAATTCACGACCTTCGATGTTACAAGTGAAATTTCAGGCTAGGTTAGTAACCTACGTTACTAGCTAAGACTGAAATTTAACTCTTTTAGAAGTAATAACTATAAATAAAGAAATAGTGTGATCTTTTCACGAATATTCGGTTTCATATTTGGTCTCGTTTTCAAAAGTGCAACTAAATGTATTAGGTACTGATAAAAGTGTGATCAATGACACGCACTAGAGTGGTTTGCAAATAAAATTCCAGCTGGAATGTTTGTAATAAAATTTTATGACATAATAAATAAACAACTTTTATCGTTTCGGTTGGTTGAAGAATTTTGTAATACGGGCTTGTCATAAAATAGAGTATGGACTCAGGTTGATAACAAAGGCGTAGTGAATACGTACGTTGTCTCGCAATCAGCTGTACTGTAATGAGATGGCTTCATTTGTATTTGAAATATACCGTTGTGTACGTCAGTCGTAACAGTCTTACTAGCGGGATAATAACTTTATACTCAGTGGAACATGCATTAGAACACAAAAGGCGACCTGAATTATTTGTTCTAGTTTAGTTAACTAAATACCGTCTCATTTGGTTGGGATACTTGGTAAGATATTCCTTTACGATTGGCCAAATGTGAATTATAAATTAAATTACCATTATAATATTCAGAGACATTTAAGCTGCTCCTCAGCGAAGAGATAGTAGGGAAATATATAAAAAACCATTTTATTTATATTTATATACTATATTTATAGAAGCGCTCGTGGCCCCGCGGACTCAGTGTTCTATAAACGATCACTGCAGTAAGCAACATTTACTATGGCCGGACATGGATGGGTGACCACCACGTGGACCACTTTGTGACATTTATTTACGAGCGTTTCCGTGCTTCGGAAGGCACGATAAGCCGTTGGTCCCGGTTGTCAGTAAAATGACAGTCGTTAAGCCAAGTTGAAGGCCTTACGGGCGGCTTGAAAAATTTCAACTGTGGGTCGTCACAACCTGCGCCCGGGTCGGCAGCGCGTGTGTAGCGCCTCTGGTGTTGCAAACGTCTATAGGCTACGGTTACCAACCTTCCGGTGGACCGTAAGCTTGTCTGCCACCTAAGTAGTATATAAAAAAAAAAAATACCAAAATATCTATACATTTTATAAAAAAAAAACGTCCTTATTTATTTACTTGAATAAACAGGTTTCATAGTCATAATGTGTTAAAATTTGCCCCATAATGACAAATTTTTGAAAAATCCGTTCTTTGTGCAAGAATTTTAAAAAATTCCAACGATATAGGTGCTTGAACTGAATGTTGAAGTTTAGCGAAACATATCACGGAGGCAGCCAGGGGGCCATATTAAAATACCAGAAATCAAAATGCCTTTACTTAAAATTCATTAGACCAAAATACCCGAATTCGAAATACCTTAACATTCAAAATACCTTATTTCAGTACACCTTACCGTAAAATGTGTAAATTTAAAATACAAAATAATATTAAAACACTTTGATTCAGAGTTACAAATGTACTACAGTGGGCTAACGAAAAATCAAAAAAATAAATCCGAGTCGGGATACTCTGAGTCGGGGTGTTAACCATTCACAGACATATAGCAAAGGTATTTTGTGTTTGAACATTTTAGGATAAGGTATTTGATAAATTTATTTTTTGGGTTTCGGTTATTCGACCGTAAGGCATTTTAAATTATTTATATTATAAATATTTGCCTTTTAAATATTGATATTTCGATTTCGGGCATTTTGGGCTCGGGCATTTTAAGTAAAGGCATTATGATTTCTGGTATTGTGACGGTATACCGCCAGGGGGTACAGCTTGTATAATAACGATTACAATTAATGGTAAAACAATGTGAAATTAGAAATGACTTTGTTATTTGCACTAAAATTCTCAACAAATCGTCCTCGTTAGGGCTTCATTAATTTTATTTATACGTACTTGGCTGTTGGGCTCCTGTGCCGAAAGATGTGACAGACACATAATGCCACTCATAATATTCATTAGCCTACACTCGTTGAGCTTCTCAGTGGGGAGTATAAAAGGTACATTTGTCAACATAGTCCAAAGACATGTAGGTATAATTTAATAATTATAACGCGTGTGTGCAAAATACACAGGTCCATAATTAAACTGTCTTGGTAGTGGAGTGAGAGGTTTTGAATTTGATTCTCGAGTGAAAACACATGTTTATTATACTATGTATTAGCGGATGTCACGCGGTTTTACCCGCGTAGTTCCTGTTCCCGTGGGAATATAATATTTTTCCTTCCATAAAAACCTCCTCCTGACAATACCTTACACAACAAAAAAAAATAATTATTGAAATCGGTCCACCCGTTCTGAAGTTATGCGCTTACCAACACATTTTGCGATTCTTTTTTATATTATAGAAGACTAGCTGTTGCCCGCGACTTCATACGCGTGAAAATTATGTTAAAATGCCAATTAGATTGCTCTCTGCTTAGCCCCTAGGATATGTAGCGTGATAATATATAGCCTATTTTAAGACCCTACCCCTAGTGAATATTTGTGCAAAATTTGAATCAAATCTTTTGAGTACTTTTCGAGATCCTTCCGGACAAAGCAAATCAAACAGACAAACAGACAAACCGACAAACAGACAAAAAATTTTCTAATTATATTTTCGGCTTCGGTATATTATGTTGAACACCCAGCGAGTATTTTTTTTTAAATATTTCTAATGTACAGTTTTAACTTTTCTATCATTTTATTATATGTATAGATATTAATACTAGCGGATGTTAGGCTGTTTCACCCGCGTTGCTTTCGTTCACTTGGGAATACGGAAATAAAATATAGATTATGTTACCCGGGGATAGCGAAGCTTCTCAAAGGTGAAAGAAGTTTTCAAATTGGTCCAGTATTTTGGGAGCTTAATCGTGGTGTAAAAAATGTTCATCAATATTTGCTTAATTTATTTATTTATAGCTCACAGCTAGTCAGAGGCGTTCGGTATATTTTAATTTCTTCTTAATATTATTAAAGTTGAAAGATTTGCATAAGTACGTAAGCAAGTTATGCCATATTACTGGCAACTGGAAAATGCTAGGTTAGGTTCTGAGAGAGCCTGAGTAGTCATCCGTAAGGGTTACGTTGTTGGTCCCGGTTGCCAATAACATGCAAATCTTTACCTACTTACAAACTAATCTATACATATAATAAAATGATAGAAAAGCCAAAACTGTACATTGGAAATAATAACAAAAAAATACTCACTGGGTGTTCTACATTAGATACCGACGCTGAAAATACAGTTAGATTTTTTTTTGTCTGTTTGTCTGTTTGTCTGTTTGCTTTGCTTTGTCCGGAAGGATCTCGAAAAGTACTGAACAGATTTGGTTCAAATTTTGCAAAAATATTACTTAGGGGTGTGGTCTTAAAATAGGCTATATATTATCACGCCACATATCCTAGGGGCTAAGCAGAGAGCAATGAAATGTTTAAACCGTTGGATTGATTTAACTAAAACGTAGCAGGAATATTAGTAGGAGATAGGTTTTACACTAATACAACAATTATTATTACGCTAAATTTTTTAGGAGCTCGGCAGAGAACAATGGAAATCTTTTTGTATATTTTTGCAAAATAGAGAAACGACTGAATAATTTTAATTAATCTTTTACTTGAAGAGCAATCTAGAGGTAGCATCTTTAAATAGGCTATATATTATCACGCTATATCCTAGGAACTAGGCAGAGGGTAGTGCCATATGTAAGTATGTGGATTGATTAAACTAAAACGTTACAGGAATATTAGTAAGAGATCGGTTTTACGCACCGGCTACATTATCACGCTAAATATCTTGGAGGCCCGATAGAGAAAAATTAAATCCTGTGTTTGCTATGATATCCAGACCACTGATATACATACTTATATATTTCAAAAATCTATACATATAATAAAATGATAGAAAAGCCAAAACTGTACATTGGAAATAATAACAAAAAAATACTCGCTGGGTGTTCTACATTAGATACCGACGCTGAAAATATAGTTAGATTTTTTTTTGTCTGTTTGTCTGTTTGTCTGTTTGCTTTGCTTTGTCCGGAAGGATCTCGAAAAGTACTGAACAGATTTGGTTCAAATTTTGCACAAATATTACTTAGGGGTGTGGTCTTAAAATAGGCTATATATTATCACGCCACATATCCTAGGGGCTAAGCAGAGAGCAATGAAATGTTTAAACCGTTGGATTGATTTAACTAAAACGTAGCAGGAATATTAGTAGGAGATAGGTTTTACACTAATACAACAATTATTATTACGCTAAATTTTTTAGGAGCTCGGCAGAGAACAATGGAAATCTTTTTGTATATTTTTGCAAAATAGAGAAACGACTGAATAATTTTAATTAATCTTTTACTTGAAGAGCAATCTAGAGGTAGCATCTTTAAATAGGCTATATATTATCACGCTACATATCCTAGGAACTAGGCAGAGGGTAGTGCCATATGTAAGTATGTGGATTGATTAAACTAAAACGTTACAGGAATATTAGTAAGAGATCGGTTTTACGCACCGGCTACATTATCACGCTAAATATCTTGGAGGCCCGATAGAGAAAAATTAAATCCTGTGTTTGCTATGATATCCAGACCACTGATATACATACTTATATATTTCAAAAATCTATACATATAATAAAATGATAGAAAAGCCAAAACTGTACATTGGAAATATTAACAAAAAAATACTCGCTAGGTGTTCAACGTAAGATACCAAACCCAAAAATATAGTCAGAATTTTTTTGTCTGTTTGTCTGTTTATCTGTTTGTCTGTTTGTCTGTTTGCTTTGCTTTGTCCGGAAGGATCTCGAAAAGTACTGACCAGATTTGGCTCAAATTTTGCACAAATATTACGTAGGGGTGGGGTCTTCAAATAGGCTATATAATATCACGCTACATATCCTAGGGGATAAGCAGAGAGCAATCAAGTTGGCATTATAACATAATTTTCACGCGTGCGAAGTCGCGGCATGCGGATAGGTTTTTATAAGCTTCATAATTATTATTATCGCGCTACTAAGTCTAGGGGTTTGGCAGAGAACAATTGAATTCTGTATGTATGTGAGAGTAAAAACACAAAAGTGTCTAGATCTTATTTAGTAGCATCACCTATCTATACATATAATAAAATGATAGAAAAGCCAAAACTGTACATTGGAAATATTAATAAAAAAATACTCGCTGGGTGTTCTACATAAGATACCGAAGCTGAAAATATAGTTAGATTTTATTTTGTCTGTTTGTCTGTTTGTCTGTTTGCTTTGCTTTGTCCGGAAGGATCTCGAAAAGTACTGAACAGATTTGGTTCAAATTTTGCACAAATATTACTTAGGGGTGTTGTCCTAAAATAGGCTATATATTATCACGCCACATATCCTAGGGGCTAAGCACAGAGCAATGAAATGGTTAAACCGTTGGATTGATTTAACTAAAACGTAGCAGGAATATTAGTAGGAGATAGGTTTTACACTCAGACAACAATTATTATTACGCCAAATTTTTTAGGAGCTCGGCAGAGAACAATGAAAATCTGTTTGTATATTTTTGCAAAATACAGAAATTACTGAATAATTTTAATTAATCTTTTATTTGAATAGCAATCTTGAGGTAGGATCTTTACAATTTACAATAGCCTTAATCATTAAGCTCTTTTATCATCAAGCCAACACGCCAGTTTAGATTTACCCTCACATTCAAAGGGATCCTTGAATTCTAGGTTTTGCGAAAGTTGGGATGTCTCTAATTCCTGAACTAGAAAACCTTTAACATGGAAACTTGAGTGAAACATTCCTTACAGTATTCCCTTTATAACACTAAAAAAAAATTTCGAATCCGAAAACGCATTGAGAAGTAACAACTAAAAAACCGTTTTGTCTTTCATCCCTTCTCCCAAAGGAACCGCGCAAAATATCGAGATCAAAAGTATCCTAGAACCTTCCTCGGATTATTAGCTTCGATTGCACTAAGTTTTATTCAAATCCATTCAGTAACTTCGGCGTGATACTTATTCGGAATACAGACAGACAGACACACATGAAAAATGGAATTTCATTTTCGGCTTCAGTAGACTCTCGACCCTCAACAGTTTTACTATATGTATAGACTAGCTAACCCTCGCAACTTCGTTTACGTCACATAAGATCTATGAAAGGAGAGGTATTTCTTCATCAGACTCATCAAGCAGCGTGTGAAACTGCCCTGTTTGCTTAATCAAAAAAGAGCTTAAAGATTAAGTCTATTCTAAAGCAATTCATTTAATTGAAATTGAATTATTTTACAATAGCCTTAACCATTAAGCAGCTCTTTTATGATTAAGCCAACACGCCACACAAACGTTGTTTATAATGAACATTCTTAAAACAACTTTACTGAAAAATGTTGAGCTTTGGCTACAGTGATATGGGTACATAAATTAAATCACCTTAAACATAATAAGTACATGCATACGGTCACGCCTTTATCCCCAAAGGGGTATCGAGGCATATTATATGTTTACCTTTTTTTAATTTGTACCACGTAACGTAATAGGTGTTGAGCCGCATTGCCGTGTTGAAATGGACAGGCTTCAGTACTGCCTACTTTTGAAAATTATTAAATCTATAAGGTCTTCAACTTGGTTAAACGACTGCCATTTACTGGCTACCGTTAGCGTTAGTGTTATCGTCTCAACTCTTCCGATTATGCGTAAAGTTTTCAGTCTGTGCCCTAATCTGACAAACGTTTCGTATTCGCGTTTCACCATACTACTTACTCTTATAATTATTAAAGGGGCTAATTAATAAACACGTACGTCATACCGGCCTTGGACGCACTAAAACCATGAGGTCTCTTCCTATCCATCTAGCGCAGTCCTAGGGTATCCTTTAGAGGGCTTACCCGGGGCTCCCAATCGTAGGCTGTTAGGTAGGATACGTGTGGTTTTTAGTCAGTGGGAGTCATAGTACATTCATGTGGGCCAAACAGCCGTATGCTTGTCTGACACTCTAGTGGTATAAAAAAAAAACATCCACACTCACAAACTTTCAAGTTCAAGTTCAAGTTCTTTATTTGTTGAATATGGTAGGTACAATGGTGTTATTAATATAAAATACTAGCTGACCCTCGCAACTTCGTTTACGTCACATAATGTGCACGAAAGGAGAGGTAATTCTTCATCAGACTCGTAAAGCACCGTGTGAAACGGCCCCTGTTGGCTTAATCATAAAAGAGCTTAAAGATTAAGGCTATTCTAAAACAATTGAACTGAATTATTTTACAACAACCTTAATAATTAAGCTCTTTTATGATTAGGCCAACACGCCCGTTTAGATTTACCCTCTCATTCAAAGAAACCCTTGAATTCTAGGTTTGGCGAAAGTTGAGATGCCTCTAATTTCTGAACTACAAACCCCTCAATCTTGAAACTTAGGTCGAAAAATCCTTAAAGTACTCCCTTTCCAATACTGAAAAAATATTTGTAATCGCATCACGCGTTGAGAAATTACAATTTTATCTTTCATCCCCTCTCCCGCAGGAACCGCGCAAAACTTCGGGATCAAAAGTATCCTTGAACCTTCCTCGGACTATAAGCTCGGAATATACCAAGTATCATTCAAATCGGTTTAGTAGTTTCGGCGTGATACTTATTCGGGATACAGACAGACAGACAGACAGACAGACAGACAGACAGACAGACAGACAGACAGACAGACAGACAGACAGACATGAAAAGTTTAAATTACATTTTCGGCTTCAGTATCGATTAGAAAACGCCCTCCAATTAAAATTTTCAAAATATCTTCCATGTACAGACTTTCGACCCTCTACAGTTTTATTATATGTGTAGATAGAAGTATAAATTTTAATAAAATACGAAACATGTCTTTTGAGAAATAAGTTTGTATTGTTATAAGTTTATTATATACCAAAGAAGTAAAGACCAAGGAATCACGTTCTCCCATACAAACTTTACCCTTCTTTTTTATACCCTTGGAGGTGGAATTTGCAAAAATGGTAAAATTACTTTTTTCGAAACGTAACCGCTCGTGCTGAGTCTCATCACCGTACAATTAACCGTTTACGCAATAATTGATAATAACTTTAAACGACAATTTTTCTTTAATCTGCGATTCGATTTCGATTAAATATAGCCTAAAGCCTCCCCCAAGTAGCGTTTAATCTATTTTTGAAAACAGCGAATGAATCCGTTCAGTATCTTCGGATATCCTGACGTTCATACAGACAGACAGACAGACAGACAAACAGACAGAAAAGAATTTTAAAAACATCATTTTTGTACTCTATTGGTGTTTTTATACCGCCCCCGCTACTTTTTTTTTAATTTTATCAATTGTACAGACACACGATTTCTACTCTCTTATTATATACGGCGCGGACTGAATTATTTTACAATAGCCTTAATCATTAAGCTCTTTTATGATTAAGCCAACACGCCCGTTTAGAATTACCCTTTCAATCAAAGGAAAACTTAAATTTTAGGTTTTGCGAAAGTTGAGATGCCTCTAATTCCTGAACTACAAAACCCTCAACATTGAAACTTGTGTGAAACAAATCTTAAAGTATTCCCTTTATAACACTGAAAAAAATTTTGCAATCGCATCACGCGTTGAGAAATTACAACTGAAAAACCATTTTATCTTTCATCCCCTCTCCCGCAGGAATCACGAAAAATATCGGGATCAAAAGTATCCTAGAACCTTCCTCGGACTATAAGCTCCAAGTGTACCAAGTATCATTCAAATCGGTTCAGTAGTTTCGGCGTGATACTTATTCGGGATACAGACAGACAGACAGACAGACAGACAGACAGACAGACAGACAGACATGAAAAGTTTAAATTACATTTTCGGCTTCAGTATCGATTAGAGAACGCCCTCCAATTAAATTTTTCAAAATATCTTCCATGTACAGACTCTCGACCCTCAACAGTTTAGTTATATAAAGATGAACGATTTAATCGTGTGTTTACATCGAACATACTGAACTGATTTGAAAATATTTAATAATACCTATATCATGAATTTTAGGACAATAGCATACAATTTAATAAAAGTGTTAAAATTACACGAAAAATGAGAGATGTCTATTTATTTTACGTGTCTAATATCTTATAGACAATAAAGTGTTTACAGAATAAAATTAAATTAAGATGTCGAATTGATATTGATGGATTGTGTTGGAAGTCAAGTTAAACATCGAAAATTGGTTTCAAGGCTCCTGAGCTACTACAGTATTAATTGTTGATATTGCGAAAAGATTGAAAAAAATGAGACAACGTACCTCAGATTTTCAATTTATTTTCCTCGTCGCAGGTCGGAGGAAAATCGTTTTATATTATCTTTCACATTTTTCGTTGCTCCATTATAAATGTAAAATCTTTATAATATGTGAATAAAATGCTATGATATAATATTACATGATGTTTTGTACGGCAGGGTACGCATAATAAGCACGCAGAGAGAGCCAGTATTTTTAGATATGATAATTTTCAGAATTCTTTCAGAAATTTATTTTCATAAATCTGTGCTTTGTTATTATAATAACGAGTGTTACTAGGTAGATAAATCCTGTATACTTACATCTTTGCCCACCGTACTTTTAAATAAATAAAATAAATATTTAATCAATTTCTTAGACGTGTTGGATTGCACCACGAACCTAAACAAGCAGCATATTAATAAATCCGCTTATGATTTATGATGCATTTCATGAAATGCGCAAGCATGGTAAACAATAAATTAATCTAGGTAGTAATGCATTCTGACATACCACCTATTGGCGTTAAAAAAAATATTAACTCTGAAGTTTTAGTTATTGTCCACGTAATAGGTGTTGAGCCTGTTGCCAGGTTGAAAATGGACAGGCGCAGGATTGCACGAAGAACCTAAACCAAGCAGCATAATCTGCTCAAGATTTATTTCATGATGCATTTCATGACATGCACAAACATGACAAACAATAAATTAGTCTAGGTAGAAAAGCATTCGAACTTACCGTTCATGGACGCTAAAAAAATTAATTAACTCTGAAGTTTTAGTTATTGTCCACGTAATAGGTGTTGAGCCTGTTGCCAGGTTGAAAATGGACAGGCACAGGTCGTGATTATTCGCTTTTGAAATTTTATGGCTTTTAACTTGTCATAAAGACTGCCATGTTACAGGCAACCTGGATCAACAGCATAACGTGCCTTCCCAGCTTCCTCGCAAATCAAATTACACAAAGTGGTCCCCCATCCGAGGACTATCCCTAACAAAAGATGCTTATTGCAGTGAGCGTTTATAGAACACTGAATCAAACGGGCAATGAGTGTTCCTGTTATTTTTTTTTTGTGAGAGACATTTAGACGTTCAAGATGTTTACTTGTCTATTTGAAAAGATATTTATTAGGATACCGGTCTTGGTGGTACTTGATAAACATATCCCACCCTACTCGGCGTCACGTTCACGCTACTTGAAATAAGCTGAGGCGTTTAACCTCCTTGTATCTGTGGGGAATTTTGGTCACCAACCCTGTCGTAGCAGAAAATCTTGAATACAACAAAATAATATATCGGAGTAGATTTAGTTTGAACTCTCGACGATGCTTCACTGGGTTCAAAGGCGTGTTTATTCTTTTACATTGTATGCAATGAACAACTAAACTGGGAGAAGCAGGTGTGATTGTCGAATTACATCTATTTATCTATACTAATATTATAAAGAGGTAAAGTTTGTGTGTTTGTATATTTGTTAAATTGTAAGGGGTAATCTCGGGATCTACTGAACCGATTTTAAAAATTCTTTCACCAATAGAAAGCTACGTTATTGTGGAGTGTCATAGGCTATATAGCATCACGCTACAACGAATAGGAGCGGAGCAGTAATAGTAAATGTTTCAAAAACGGGGGAAAAGTTATTCCTTTTGAGAGCTTCGTTGCGTGTGCTGCGTGACTAATATTATTTAACCGACTTCAAACAAGGAGGAGGTTACTCAATTCAACCGTTTTTTTTATTTTTTATTTTTTTTATGTTTGTTCGCGCAGAACTCCGTCGTTTATGGACCGATTTGAAAATTCTTTTCGTTCGAAAATAGATACTCCCAAGGTGGTCCCATTTTAAGGAAGCCAGGATCTGATTATGGCATCCTGGAGAAATCGAAAGGAACTTTTAAAAATTGTAGGGGCATCTAGGGCGTTTGTAATTTTTTTTATTAAGGGCCTTAAAGTAGTACAACTTAATGAAGGTCTGGAGTCGATCTGATGATGGAGACGATAGACGGTAGAGAGAATTCCCTAACGATATACAGCAGTTACTTTGTGTTTGGATTTGATTAATTCGTACTGTCGAGAACTTTACTCCTAGATAGATAGATTTTCAGTCCACACGACACTAAAAATAGTAAAAAAAATAACCAAAAAGAAACCGACTTCAATCAAAACTAAGAAATGAAAAATAAAATTTACTTAGCAGAAAGTTAGTATATTCTGATTTGTCATCTATACTTAATCTATACTAATATTATAAAGAAGTAAAGTTTGTGTGTTTGTTAAATTGTAAGAGGTAATCTCGGGATCTACTGAACCGATTTTAAAAATTCTTTCACCAATAGAAAGCTACGTTATTATGGAGTGTCATATATAGCATCACGCTACAACGAATAGGAGCGGAGCAGTAATAGTAAATGTTTCAAAAACGGGGGAAAAGTTATTCCTTTTGAGAGCTTTGTTGCGTGTGCTGCGTAAATATTTATAGTTATGAAAAAAATTAGTACTACAAAATTGTTTCTCTTAACGTAGTATTGAATATTAACGACGAGACGCTACGGGAGTAAACGCAACGCCAAGGGAGTAAATGCGACGGGAACAGGTAATACTCTCTCTTATGTGGCGCAAACGAAGTTGCGCGAGTCAGCTAGTAACCAATATAGTCATAGTAACCTGCCATTGAAATGCTTGGATAAAGTTATATAAAAAACATTATGCTTTTTTTACTTAAAAAAAAAAAATGTTTTTACTTAATTTTGTTGCACTTGAAGTAAGTTGACGAAATGTAATCCAGTAAAACTACCAAACTACCAGATAAACGTAAGTACTTTATGAGGAACGTACTCTTATCGTATCGTATATGACGTCCAGCGCAATAAAAATAGCATAATATGGTGGAACTATTTATTCCACACCATTCACCGGCTCCGATACTATCAAAATTCTTAGTTAATATTCTTATCCTTTTCCTTAGTAAGACTTACAAAGGAGGAGGAAATCTTACAAATATTATAAATGTGAAAGTTTGTGAGTGAAGACGTGTGGATGTGCAGATATCTGGTTGTTTAGATGTTTGTTAATCTTTCACTAACGATGACCGGATCAGACTGAAATTCGGTATAAGTATAGATTGTAGCCCTGAAAAATATTTTTTAATCTCTGGAATAAGTTCTAACGGTAAGTGGATGCATTTCGATGCAGACGGTGCTACTGGTGCCATCTAGTTTAAAAATAAAGCTAAGTGGGCATTCAAAACGCTCGAAGTGCTACATAATGCCCAGCTTTGTTTTCAGGGTTCTGTACACAAAGGGTGAAAACGGAACACTTATGTGACTTTATTCATGAGACTTTGCTGTCCGTCTGTCTGTCTGTCCTTCCGTCACGAGGCTGTATCTCTTGGACCGTTATAGCTAGAGAGCTGAAAGTTTCACAAATGATGTATTTCTTTTGCCGCTATAACAACAAATACTAAACTCAGAAACCAAAGGAAGGATAAGGGGGCCTCCCATACAACAAACGTGATTTTAATTGGCATTTGTAGATACGGAACCCTCTGTGTGTGAGTCCGACTTGCACTTGGCCGGTTTATATCACCATCCGCTACTGACAGGCCATTCACTTTCGCACTCTCCATCTGTAGCGCTCATTTTCATTAGGGTCCGATAAATGTCCTGCCGCTGCCGCTATCTGTAATGTTTTCATGATCATGATATTAAATTTAAGTACGAAATTATTTTGCTATTAGCAATACTGTGCTTAGAATATTTACATGATTTTAAGGGTTCCGTACCCAAAGGGTAAAAACGGGACCCGTTATGAACAAGTGCGAGTCAGAAAATATCACGTTTGTTGAATGGGCGCCTCCCCTTAATCCCCTTTTTTTCTGACATTAGTTTTTTGTTGTCATAACGGCAACCGGAATAATCATCTGTAAAAAAATCAGTTCTCTAGCTATGACGGTTCCTGAGATTCAGCCTCATGAAGGACAGACATACGGATAGCGAAGTCTCATTCAGAGTCCCGTGTTTTTGGAGGCGCTGATACAATAAACATGATATTTTCCGACTCACACTTGTTCGTAATTGCTTCGTTCTAAGTACCACTCGTTGTCATTAGTAAGAAATATTACTTGATGGTGTGTTGGCTGCCTTAAAGACTTCATTCCGCGTCCACTTTGGCTATCGAAAAGCTCACTGCCACAGTTTTCCTTATGCATATGTATACTGAACAATATAAAGTTCTGCAAAAACCTTAGAAGGCAGCTTACAGCTTCTCTGCATGTTCGGTATTGCAAATGTCCATGGGCAACGAATACATCTTTCCACTAGGAGGGCTGTATGCATTTGATTTAAACTCATATTGTATTAAAGAACGGGATTTCGCGCCGCACTATTTTAGTATTCATTAATAGTTTTCAGTATCTTTTTGTTCCCCGACATTTCGATAGGGTTACACATATCGTGGTCCCGAGGCGACTTATGCATGTAGGCTGAATATTTCGCTATGTTTCCGGAGTTTTCGAAGTACCCCCGAAATTGACAATCTGTGGAAACACACGCCACACAACACTGACCCCGATAGGTGTAACCCTATAGAAACGTATCGTATTGACATAAGATGCTCAAATTTAACTTTTGTGGAGATGGTCCTGGCTGGATTACTATATCACGTATAGTGATATAGTAATTCAGGCAGACTCTCACGACTCAGTTTTTGCACTGTCACTGAATTTACGTAAGTATGCAATATTTTAGTTCAATCGAAATCGTTCAAATCCTTGTAGCCTTCTGTGGATACGATCCTAGTCAGACCATCTCATGAGAAACACTTTACTAAAGTTTCTAGTCGATGCCATTAACCGTTGAAGAGCTCCTTTCCGCAAAGATATTATGAACCGGATCATTTCACTAACGTTTATAAATTATTGAATTGTTAGAATTATTGTCTTATCTTCTTGTAATAATGTTCTTTCTAAAATGGCATCTAAAACTTCACTACCTTTATTTTACTAAGAAGAATCAAATTTAATAAAACAACATAAAGACTAACAATATTTGATTTCAAAGCACGAAGAAACGCTATGCTTTTAGAAAGAAACATTTTGTGACTTTCTTCTACTACAGGGGAGAGTCTCTCGAGGCAAAACCAAAGGGAGGTAGGTAACTTTGAAATTGCCGTTATCCGCGCTGTTACATCATACTACCCTAGGGGCATACGTGTTTACAGGATAACTATGTATTTACACTATTTCTTGTTTGTGTAATAACCTTGTTTCGTGTCTTGTACAAAACATTGTAATATTTTGCGATTGTGAAACAAAAGAGAGATTTAGACAATAATTTGAATGACTTAAATGATTAGACTAACAACTTAGACACCTTGTTAAATTCGCGTTATATTTATTTGAAACCTTGGAGAGGTTCATTTTAATTTAGTTTTCAGAAGCTTGACCTTTTACTTGATAATAACTGCCACATGACTTTTGACTTCTTATCAGAGACGTAGTGTGTATATCCACGTCAGCACATCTTTCAGTAGAGGTTTGACTTTTAGCAATACACCTTATACTTTTACAAGTGAAAATAATACATACTAAACAAAACTATATTTGTTACAAATATACAATCTGACAAAACTCAATAATAGAGATTAGATGACCAAAAACTCAAACAGATAACACCAAGTCCTTGAACTCGAGAAAATCCAAACCTATAAGGAAACTATACGTTCTATATAAATGTATATACACTCTCGTGGACATGCGTATTGGCCACTTCTACGAACCGAAGCACGAATCTTCTTCACCACAAACTCTAGTTCAAGCCAAATTAGACTTTACGCCTTGAACTGAAAGCTGAAAAAATATATGAATGCGCAGTGAGCAAGCGCTCTATGTTGGGCGGAGGCATCGAATCGAGGGTGATTCAGTTGAAAACTCGCTCTATGAGGGGTAGTACCGCGTTCGCGCCCCGCTTGATACAATAATCTGCAATAAAAACCTCTCGAGATGACTCTCAATCCATCCAAAGGGACAATTGTTTAAAATGTTAGTGTTACTAGTGTTTAAAAAACTTTACAATTTAGAGTTTTTCCGTTGTTGTTCCGCTTCTGTCGCCGGCTGTCAAAATTATTGAAGTCAAATGCGTGTCGTTCGGTTACATATTGTTGTCAAAGTTTCGGATAGTAACATTAGAAAATAGACAAAAAAAATTAGTGTTCATTTTTCATTTTCATTTTGTAGTGCTAACAGTTGATCAGTAAAGTATGTGTAATAAGCAATCAATATAAATTTATCCGTCTTCAAAGTGGGCGTTTGACAACAAAAACACTGTATGAATATACCTGATGCCGAAGTGTATTTGCAATGGCTGTGAAATAAAATATCGTCACTGGGTATAAAATTTGTTACTTTTTCCAAATTTTAAGGCTATAAGCTTTTAATCACAAACGAGAGCAATTGCTTTTTCAGTAATCTGGCTGATAGTTTAATTTTGATTTTTTCACAATTTTTTCACAGTTGAAGCTTAATATAATCTCAGTTATGCTGAATGAACACATCAGATAATTTTCGAAATATTTCACTTAAAATATTGTATTTTTTCTATCATAATTTAGACTACCAATACAATACACATAATTTTTAGTCCCACTAATTTCATTATTTTCTCAAAAGTCTATTGAGGTCGTTTTTCGGAAAGAGTCACAGTTGGTGAAAAAGGTGAGGATAATGATATGAAAATATAAAATGACAAAGAGCAGCTGTACTGTATATTTTACTCAATAAATCCATTAATAGAACACCATTCATCAATAAAACGCCTTATACATACCAGATTTGTATCTATGTTTTATATACAATCGTGACCTTAATTAGCGGCGCGACCGGTTTTCATTTCATAAATATAGTGCCACATTTATGTCTTGAGCTCCACATTTTTATGGCTTCAACCTACATAGAAAAGTGACTGACGAATAGAAAAACTTACCAACAGTATTAAATGGCTGGCACGTTTAATAAGTAATAGGAGGAAAAATTTCATGCACTAGTTACGTTGCAATAAATTAGTGTTTATTTTAAACGTTGGAAAGGCAGTGTTTTACAAATGGCGTTAAGTTAACGAGTTATTCTTGAAGAATTTTTGAGGTATAACGCCAAAATGAGCAGAGCAGATCTGGCATAATAAGTACGTTAAAGTGGCAGTGGGTTGGCCACATCTATAACATAAAAATGAAATACGAAAATTCCTCATTTTCATGACAGCATTATTAATAATGCAAACAATACTTTCTTCAGCATTGATGAATCAGTCACTCACTATTGTCTTATTTAAATTACACCAAGAATTTTCAAGAACTTCCCTTGACAAGGAAAGATCCAACCAATGGTGTCCGTGTACGTTTGCCTGCATGGCGGGAATATCCAGTAAGCCGTACGGCCGTACGTAGTTCAAAAAGCTTCTACCAGCCTTTAACTGTCTAAACTTGAAAGACCTCTTCATCCAAGTGAGCGATTCGTATCCCAAACTACTCGTAGTCAAGTAAAAGCATGTGAAAGTCGATCTGCCACAACGCTGAGTCCATTTTTGCTGATGTGACAGCTTGTTGTATATTATCACCCCTAGGTCCGCACACTAATTGACCCTAATAATAATAATATTAATGTCAATTATTTTGTTGGACAGGGAATTATATTTCTCTCATCTGAATCTATCACTCAAATTCACTTCTAGTAGAAGAAATGGCTGCTGTTTCGTGTCAGCGACTTAGAGACGCCATCATGCAGTCTTTGTTCAAAATACATTTTGAAATCTATCTCCGCCATCCAGATTGCCAGTAGCCTGCCAACAATCTAAGGAAATTTAAAAGTCTTGAACTCCTATGATACTCTTTGGGGGGTAGCACATTCAGATTTTTTTGGTGTTTTAAAACATTAAATAAAACCTAAAAAAAATACTTAAACCAATTTTTATTATTTTTGATTTGTTAGAAATTTATGTAGAAAACTTACTAAACCTAACTAGCATGACCAAATTGACTTGTAATGGGGGTTTCATGAGGTTTCATATGGCTTCATTATTAAATTAACCTATCTTACAAATCTGACCATTATAATGGCCCAAGAGTGGACGAAACTCAGCTATGTTTCTCTCTCATTCGTACAATATGCCTAGCAAAGACTTCGTGAATATTATTCGGACTGAATTTATTTCACAGCATGTCCAGTGAAAAGTACTTTATATTCCATCCAATATGGTAAACCATAAAGCCCTTGTTTTATGAAAGTTCAAATTAATGCACTCAAACATGTTTGTTTCTGTTTCATCATTCATTCTAGAAGGGTCACAATAATTATAGTTTCAGTTGTTAGGTTTCTACATGTTCAAAAATAAGTCATTTTTTTAACCTTAAAAAAATACACACTGCCATACAATCGATCAATCCTTCCTTCGGGTTCACTTAAGGAAGTGCATTATTTCGTCAGATATTTTAGTGCGTCTCAAATTTAAGAATGTTCAGGAACCAGTGAACATTATTCAAACATTTTTTTAATAATTAAACTACTACTCGCAACCATAATGACGAAAGGAATTAGCTGAGCATTGACTATTTTGTAACCTATGGGCAACCAGAAGTGCTGATGCACATCTCTTTTTGACCTGAACAATATGCCGTAGCAAGTTCCCAGATCGGTCAAACCATTTGCTACCTACACGTGTAACATAATTACGCACAAATACACGAAGATGGGGAATGTAGTCCAATAAAAATGTGTCATTATATTAAATATTTGTTAAATAAAACATTTAGTAAAATATTTCAATAAAATGATATTTGCTTTTACTATATATTTCACACTTTCATTTCATATTATTGTATCATTTTAACTGTCTACTTTTCCTTAAACAATTTCACCTTTAGCCGCACTTATGTTCGGAGAGATACGGAGAGGTTGGACAGAAATATGGCCCTGCAGATAAAACAACTTTACAGAGAAGGATTTTCACAATTTATTTTGATCATAATCATAATATTGTAGTTTTACGTTACTTGTAAACTAGAATGATTGCAATTGAACTTAAATCAATGAGGAATAGTAACTGCAACTACAAAAAAAAATTATGAAGATAAATTTAATAGAATAACACAATTATTTACTAATTAAAATAAACTTTATTCAATAAAATATTAGGTAAATGTGTGAAATTTTTGAACCCCTTTTTAAAAAAATGAACAGATGAACTGCAAACTGTAAATTATTCGCTTATATCAACCGAAAAACCTTAGATATTCGAATTTCTCGATGGTAACAATAAACCTTAAAATAAATAAGACATAAAAAGGTAGGCATACAAAATAAATCGTTCTGAGGAAGGAAGGAAATCATGGAATAAAATGGTTAAGTGAAGAGCTAAAAATTCGTCTGAAGTTGCGCAATTATACTTGTGGAAAACATCGAAAGATCTGTGAGTAGGGGAGGAAAGTGGCAAATGTCGCTAAAGGTTTTATTGTGACGTGCATCGACCGCCCGACCGACGCCAACTCGTCTCCCGCAATCGTGGATTGCTTCAGTAAATACATAGATTACGGACTCACAGACATGCAATTTCGTTTTATGTTCGTTTCCGCGGCAGATATATCAGGGGCGACACTTATAGTAGAGTTATATTTCTTGCATCTTATAATGATGTTTTATGTTTCTTGTACATATTATTATAGATAAATAACTCATTAATAAATGAGACGTATATGATGCCATCAAAAAAATAATAATACATGGAACTAAGAATAGGCTCTTATCAATCCATGTCCAAATAAGAAGGGCTTTAGAAGTCTGTGCCACTCCGATTAGGCCCATACATCATCACTAATAATGGTTTTAATTTACAACAATAGGACAGCTAGTGAGCATGAAAATTTGGTCTCTGGTCATAAATCAAATATGACCAGTGTCTTGTAATATTAAGCAGCTCTATTCATGTTTATTGATCATAAATCTACAAACTAATTCGTGAAATGAAATACTTGAACCATTCTGAAGAAAATTACGCAAACAGATGAACTGCAAAATTGAGACGGTTAATGTTTGTGTGAATTACTGTAGAATTTTAGCGGCAACGGGTGTTTAGTAAAATTAATTTGCGATAGTATCCAATTTAGGTAATATCGTTTAAACAAACCGTCTGCGTTTATTTATTCTTTGAGTATATAATAAAAGGTTGGCGCTATCGAAGTACGAATAAGCAAATTGAGTGAGGGCACAGATAAATTTGTTTGGTTACAGTTACGTGCTAACACGTTTCGTCCTGCTATTAAATTGGCCTCGTGCGAGAACTGTATCACGTTTCACTCGTCTATTGTCGTCCATCCCTTTAAAATACTGCGAAATCTGTATATCGCGTTGGCTGAGTCGGCTATTACTTATGGTATCACTAGCTATGGACGCACGTACAAAACTTATTTAGACAGAATATATAACATCCAAATAAAGTTACTCAAAACAATTGTTCCTAAAAAAATCAAAGAAGCTTACCGAGAAAACTACAGAAGTCTATTTAGCTACTGCGAGGTATTGCCGGTACAGGAACTGGTGCAGTGCGCTATGCTCAGCGAACAATATATTCGTCCTCAACAATTTCTGATTCCTATGGAAGGAAAAATTATAACTCGACAAATTAGCAGAAAAAACGCAACCACAATTTCTCGGAGTAATAATTACTATGGACGACGAACTTATCATTACCTAATTCCTAGACTGTACAACCAGTTACCGGTTGCATTTAGAGATACGCTTAACGCAAAAAATTGTAAACAAAAATTTAAAAAATACTATTTGGAAATTATAAAAAATGAGCTTAGCATGTAGACATCATTATATGTATATATTTAAGAGTGTACACACAAGGTTTAAAATACTCAATACATATATTTCACAATACAAGTATTTATACTACAAATCCCTATGATATTATATCAGTATGTATGTTAATTCGGAAAAAAAAATTAACACAATATGCACTTTTATTTGTATTCGTTATATCTCTTACTTAACTTGATTATTTACCTCATAGTTATTACCCAAGACAATATTCTTGAAAAAAAAAACCGTCACTAAAATTAGATTCTCAAAATAGAAACACGCTGTATTGCAACACCTAACATTGTTATCTCGTAGACAACTGGAGGGAGGCGGCTCAGAGCGCCTGCGAACCTGCGAATGTGAGATAAGAGTGACTTCAGACTGTCGCATGACTAAATGAATACGTTTAGCAAATCAATATTAACGTATGGTAATCCTATGCCTGTGGGTAAACCCTACTAAAATATATATTACAGCTGTGAGGAAACGTGTACATTGTGAATGGATGATTAGTGTTATAATTATGATACGACCTATTATGCTAAACGGTATGTACCTAGTCTGAAGTCACCTTTAGTAATGTAATATAAACGGCACATTCGCTGCTTTGAAATGCAGAGGCTAACTTTGAAGTTGTTTAAAAGTTGTCTACCCACATTGTTTTATTAATAAGAGATAATATTCCGAGAGCTGGCACGAATTTTTGGGTAGGTATTTGAGGCAAGCTGAAAACTTGTCAGATACCTCTCCTATTATATCCCAACTCGGAACTGCAGACCTGGCTGGTGAGTAGCGGGGCTACATCAACCCCTAAATTTTTAAAAATATTATTTTTTATTCCCAAAAAATATATTTAAGGCACTACGCAATTTAAATATGTTGCAGTGTAATACTTAATGAATACGAAAAAAATAAGCCAGATAATTTAATCGGGGTTTTAACATTGCCAGACGCGTGCAAAAATATTTTGCAATAAATTATAAAAAATGTTTTTGAGGCAGCTTGAAATTTTAATGGAGCGTTATTTATAAGTAAAAAATAAGATTACCAAAAAGACAGATCATTTCGGTGGGGCTTTCTACCTGCCAGGTGATCAAACAAATAATGAATGGTTACGAGCCTGTAGTGCTATAGACAAGCTGGAGTGTGAGAGAGCGCATAACGACAGCTGTCTTCGTTCTTGCTTGCCGCGTTAGTATTAGCTCTGGCGAAGCCACGTGCGACCCATGAGGTTTCTAGTTAAAATTTCGGAGTTAAAAATAATAAATTTTCTGAATTTCTACTAAAAACATTTTGCGCAAAAAAGATTGTATTGATTTATGGACGTTTGTATTGGTTTATAAAAATATAATATCTCTACTTATTTTTATTACTTATTTTTATTACTTATTTTTGGAACGAAGTTCCTTATCGCGCGTTGTGTAAGGGGGCTAGACGGAAAAATTTCTCACGAAAAGTTGTAACGACACTTTTTTGGAACGAAGTTCCTTATAGCTATAGTATGGAGGGTAGAGGTACCGACCGAGAGGGGAGAGGGGGGGGGGGGGGGGTGAGGCGGGGGGGAGGGGGATAGGGGGGGGAAGCGGGGGAGTGGGGGAAGGGGGAGGGGGGGAAGGGGGGGTATACAAATGGGGGTTAATAATTAAAAAAATATTATTATTAATTAAAAAAAAAAAAAATTTGTTACAATTCCTTCACTAATTAATCGAAAGGAACTTCGTTCCATCCGGGTGTCCCTTGACACCTCTCAAGTTTTTTATTATTATAATACTTCTACTCTAAAAACTTGAAATAATTGTACTACTGGAGAGTAGTACAATTATTTCAAGTATAAAATAAAATTCAAATAAATTCTATTCATTTATTAATATTTTAGAGATATTGAGTTAATATAAATGTAGAAACCTACTTATAATTTGGTCAAACTAATTTTATTCTATATTTTATACAACCCGTTAACAATAATCGCTGAATCCACATCCCACATGTCGACAACCTCGTGAGCCAAGTCCAAATATTTTAATGAGTAATTTTTTATTATTATATATTATTAGTATTATAATGTGCTCTCTTGTTTGCTTAGTCAGATGAACGTCTGAGACACAGGATTAACATCCTAGTTCAGACAAGGATCTGATAATACACTGTAACAACTTCTTGCCGTAGCTGATAGGTATTCCATTACTTTAGTCAAGTGTAAGTTAAACCATGAATTGTAAGATATTAACGATTGTACTGCTTTTATTACTTTGATATAGAAAAAGAAAATATTATATGTGCCTACAATGACTGAATTACTGTAATCCTAATATTTTAAGTGATATCTGTATTGTTTTTGATGAAATAAATTTAAACCTCATGGGTTATTGTAAGTCACGTGGCCTCGCCAGAGCCAACAGTAACGCGGCAAGCAAGAACAAAGACAGCTGTCGTTATGCGCTCTCTCTCTCACACAACAGCTTGTCTATAGCACTACAGGCTCGTAACCATTCATTATTTGTTTGATCACCTGGCAGGTAGAAAGCCCCACCGAAACGATCTGTCTTTTTGGTAATCTTATTTTTTACTTATAAATAACGCTCCATTAAAATTTCAAGCTGCCTCAAAAACATTTTTATAATTTTTTGAAAAAATTTTTTGCACGCGTCTGGCAATGTTAAAACCCCGATTAAATTATCTGGCTTATTTTTTTTTCGTATTCATTAAGTATTACACTGCAACATATATAAATTGCGTAGTGACTCAAATATATTTTTTGGAAAAAAAAATAATATTTTTAAAAATTTAGGGGTTGATTTAGCCCCGCTACTCACCAGCCAGGTCTGCAATTCCGAGTTGGGATATAGCAGGAGAGGTATCTGACAAGTTTTCAGCTTGCCTCAAATACCTACCCAAAAAATCGTGCCAGCTCTCGGACTATAATATAAATTGGTCGAAGAATGTCATTGCATGTAGGTATTTATTTTTGGGTTGGGTACAGTATGAAGCGAGTGAAACCCCTGTATTATTGATTGTAAATTGTAAGTAATTGTAAATATTTTAGGAAACAAGTACCCAACTTAACTTTATTTATGAGATAGAAATATGATATGTAATGAAGGTAAAATTAATGTTAATTGAAAATTGTTTGGTGAGCCAGTGTCAAGTTAAACTTCGGTTGCCTGGACAAACCTATAAAGGTTTTATGGTAACCATTACATAATATTGTACTTAAGACTAATGTTTGTGTTGAAACAATAAATAAAAAAAATAAAAAAAAATCCAGCATGAAACTTAATGGGCAAAAACGTACAAAAAATTTACACATTTGTCATCACAATTTTATTGGCAACCATGTTCTCTAACTAGGGTACATTGTAGGAAAAGATTCACCATAGGTAATTAGGTTTATAAGTTTCATGACCACTTTTAACTCAATTACTACACTGTAAGACACCAGTGTCTCAACAATTGACAGTGCCAACAATCTCCAAAAATCATTACTAGATCAGTGTATCGATTTATTATACGCGGTGTGCAAGGATTGTTATCGCAATTAACCCACAACATGAAATGCAATGTATCAGTTAAATGCCGTTCACGTGAAATTTCAAGAAACATAATCCTGTAAAGAATGAACAAGATACACTTTGTTTAAAGATTCCTTTGCGTTTATATTTAGTTTTTAAAATAAGATCCGTGAGAGACAAATTTACCAAAATTCATATCTTGTATAAAGAAGAGTTGACAAAAAGTGCACTAGTTTTAATAGAGCCTGATAGTTTTGATAAAGATCAATACAACAATATTATTATAGATAGTGCAAAATGTATTTTATGCTTCCCCTGACATATAAAAGTCTCACCGTTATAAGCTTTATTTCAGAATTCGTTCAATTGCTCAAAGCAAGACACATACTTGCAGGTTTCTGTTGAACTGGAAATTCTGAAGCTGAGAAAATATCTGTGTTATCTTTGAAGTGTAAGACTGTGAGAAAATATATTTGATTTTATTTATACTTTAAGCATTTTCGAGATTCTCATATAAAAGGTAAATATTACCTACAAGTTTACGAACATAATCTTGAATTTCTGACAAGAATAACTTTCTTTT
This sequence comes from Miltochrista miniata, assembly GCA_933228765.1. Taxonomy (NCBI): domain Eukaryota; kingdom Metazoa; phylum Arthropoda; class Insecta; order Lepidoptera; family Erebidae; genus Miltochrista; species Miltochrista miniata. The sequence goes on along the minus strand of OW121759.1, from coordinate 12,096,946 downwards.
TCATTATTTGCTGTCGTAACACTTATTAGAGTTGAACCAATACATTTTTTTATGTATGTGTAATTCAGTGAAAGACATACTAATCTTTAAGATATAGGGTATTAGATGATTCTGCACGGCTTCGCCCGCGTGAAACATGTTACCCGTTCCTGCTTTCATGGGAACATATTCCCGGGATTAAAGGTAGCCTATGTGTTATTCCAGGTTATAATCTATCCCTGTCCCAAATTTCAGCTTAATCCGTTAAGCCCTTAGAGCGTAATTGAGTAACAAACATCCAAACATTCAAACATCTTCACAAACTTTTACATCATCAATCAATATATATATACATATAATAAAATCGTAACAGGTCGCTGTCTGTACATGGAAGATAAATAAGAAAAAATATTATAGTGGGGCTTTATGAACGCAATAGAACCCAAAACAATGATTTTTAGAATTTTTGTCTGTTTGTCTGTATGTCTGTATATCTGTTTGTCTGTACGGTTGTGCACGCTAATCTTAGTAACCGCTCAACCGATTGCAATGCTGTTTTTTTTATTGTGTTGAGGTTTGCTCCAGTTAACATTTAGCGTTTGTTTTATGTAAATCGGTTTAGAAATAAAAGAGTTATAACACTTTTAAGAATCAGATATTTAGAAAATTTTAATTGTAGGGGTTTCTTTGAATGTGAGTGAACCTAAACTGGCGTGTTGGCTTAATCATTAAGCTCTTTTATGATTAAGCAAACAGGGCAGTTACAGACGCTGCTTGATGACTCTGATGAAGAAATACCTTTCCTTTCATACACCTTATGTGACGTAAACGAAGTTGCGGGCTCAGCTAGTTTATAATATTAGTAGGAAGTATCACATAAGCACTGTTGGGACAAAGTAACAAGGTTCTGGTCTATATGTGCTGAAGTCAGGCTGGCATGATTTAGCAAATAACTATAGATGTCGCTTATTTATAGACAAATTTAAAGTATTTTTTGTTTTACAAATGTGATAGTAGTGCTCACGCATTGAAATTAAACACTGGAGGAATTTATAAAACTTCAAAAACAATGTACGCAAGTGTTTTACAACCGCCATAATACTCTGACTATCGATGACCATGACATAAAATATTATTGCGTAGATAATGATAAAGAACTAAATGGATTTACCAATTAATTTGAGGTACAAATTTTCTGATACCTCACAAATGCCAAAGTAACTTTGACATAAGCTTCATAGTCGCTGGTTCTTATCTACGTTGAAGATACGCTCAGAGAAACTAGACAAATAAAAGATGAATTGTATCCTGATATTAAATACATTCATATGATCACGCCTTGCATCCCTGAAGGGGTAGGCAGGGGCATATTATATGCCCACAATTCACATTTATCTTAGATTCTTTTCCCATTTAATAAGTGGTGAGCCGTATTGCCGTGTTGATATGAACAGGCGCAGGTTGTGACTGCCCGGCCTGCCCGCTGTGGAATTTTTTCAAGTCGCCCATGACGGAATTCAACTTGGTGTATCGACTGTCATTTTACTGGCAACCGGGACCAACGGCTTAACGTGCTATCCAGAGCACGGAAACGCTCGCAAATAAATGTCACAAAATGGTCACGTGATGGTCACCCATCCATAACCAGCCATAGTAAATGTTGCTTACTACAGTGATCGTTTACAGAACACTGATTCCGCGTGGCCACAAGTCAAATAATAATAAAAATTTGTTAGATGTTATGGACATTGAGAGGGAGCGTAGAGCACTGTCGTTGCGGTGCAATATGTTGTCCTGTACATTTGCAAAATGTGCTGATGATGTTAAGTTTACATTGTTTGAATCTTTCGGTCAGGTATTTTATACGTCTTATTTATGGTCTGATTTTACGCAAAAAGCTTACAGAACTCTACGCGTCTAATACAACAATGCCTTCAGGATACTGTTGGGACTTCCTCGCTTCTGTAGTGCGTCAGGGATATTTGCTGACGTGACAATCGATGATTTTTGAAGTAAAACTTCTTTAGGCGCGAATAGGGAGTAACTCAGATTTTTTTCTGACAGAAGTAACGCTTACTACCTATTCGAATTTTGAATAATCAAAATGCGAAAGAGTGATATTAATAGAAATCATTTCAATGATATATACTGTCAATGGCAAACAAGTTTTACTGCAATCGCGCGTAAAGTTTAGAGTATATGTGATAGAGTGGCATCCCTCATGTTCAGGGTGAGGAATAACCACAATGGTTTCCTGAAGGTACTAGTTAACAGAATGGATAGTCCTGTACAACGACACTGGGTGTCTCTACATGTCAGGACTGTTTGAGGAGCTGGATGAGATGAATTTAAAGGTCTTCTCTCGTTTTCCATAAATTCATTTGCACTTATATTGTTTGCCATAGTCATCCCCGATCATAATATTTACTTGCACTATTATCATTTATACTAATAACGTTTGCCTTAACAACCCAACATTGATAACTTTTATTTGCCATAAAATGACTTTCTATAACAACATATATCATAATAATTAGTTTCAATAAGTAACACATCTCATAATCATTTTGATAATAATACATAATATTCTTAGGTCGAAATTAATTGTCGTTAACACCCCGACTCAGTGCAATCCAACTCGGATAGCTTAGGCTAGTAGACTAAGGCGGCTCCAGCCTTAGTCTTCGTGGTCTTTTTCTAAGCCACCCAGAAGTAGGAGCCCCGAGAAGCGGGGCTCCGTCGAGCTTAGTTAGTAGACGCCATATGAGGTTTAGTTTTAGGTTTAATTGTTAATAAAAATCTGTGTCTTATAAAATATCTTTATTTATATTATGGTGAATAAAAGTTATGACAAATGGCATTATTGAAAACGAAAATTATGGCAAATACATTTATGAATTTAAATTATTACGACACTAGGTCGATTATGACCAATGGAATTAGTGAAAGTCATTTTATGTCATTTCACTATTATGGCAACTGAGCGTTATATCTAATGTAATTATGGCAAATACCAGTATGGCATATGCAATTATGGCATTTTAAATTATGGCAAACATTAGTAAACCTGAATTAAAACAGTGTATGTACATAATAGGTTAATTTAATTTTGTCTTGTAAATATAATATATTATGGGCTTGCCTGAAATAAATTTATTATTATGTTTATTACAAGCGCTTCTGATATTATGAGAAGAAAAAGACAGAAGCATATTGCTACCTATGAAACCTTAAAAGTGGAAGTAGTAATAACAATGCTTGAAATCATTGTTTTCCTTGCACTTAAAACTTAATTGTCGTTTGTCAAAATTATAGTACCATTGTCTTAGTAACTGACAGTTAATGGCATCAGATACACCTTTTTTTGACAATGAAAGACGTTCAGCGAGGTGATACATGCGATGTTTTATAATTCCAAATTAACAGCGATAGCCTTATTTTTTTTAGTCTCGGGTTTTTACAATGATTAGATTACCCATTACAACTGAAATCATTTCAAAATATTTCCACAAATCATTCATATGATTATGTTGGTGGGACAAGAAACTATAGCACGAAATGCGGGCGTATACTACCTACTGCCAACCCCCTTAGGGATAAATACAATAATATATTATGACGAGTAATAAAATACGGAACTCAACATACTTTGAGTGCGATATACAATTAGACAAGCAAATATCAAGCAAGTCGGTTTACTCCAAACTTGAACTCCGCAGAACTTCTAAATTACTTAAAATAATCAGTTCTATTACGAACCTTTAAACAACTGGAATGATTTTGTGACTGTCATCTGTATCTGTTTTACTGTATCTACAATAGTGCATTACATTATTACCTGCAAAATTTCCTATGGCGTGGTTTATAGTTTTCTTAATTTAAAAAAAAAAATAATTGTAAAATCTTTTTTCACATTAGATTGAGTAACACTCCTAGTTAGAAAGTAATATAAAATATCATAATGCTTTATATTCCTGAAAGTAAGAACAATATTACAAGAATCGTAAACTTAACTTGAAAGTAGGTATCCCGGATTCGATCAAGTTTTTGCTCAAACAATAGAACCTTAAAATTTCTTTGAAAGGAAAATTAAACTTGTACAGTTTATGAACAGAATTCGGAAGTAATCAAAATTAACGCGTCTTATTTTCTGTTCAATTGCTCTTAATTAAAAAATATAATGTTATGTTCCTTCTCGGTTCTTGTAATGGCTGAAAGTGAATGGCTAAAATATTGTAACAGGCTGGTATGCAGTAAATTTGTCAAATCAGTTTTTAAACTTATGAATATTATAATAGATGTGCTTCTTTACTATAATAATAACTACCTGTAAACCAGTTTTCATTCATATTTCCTGGAATTATATGAGATTATTCCCACCCACTCTCTGCTATGACTTCTGTACATTGTTATCTACCATTATTCCCAAAACCTGAAAATGCTAAAACATTGAATTTCCAGCACTTGTTATAAACATAGTCCTTGACATTTTCCATAGTGAAAGTACTGTATTATGCATCCCTAATGGCAGTTCATAATGCATAAAATACACAGCGTGGTCCTGTGACTCAAGGCAAGCTAGCATTGACGTAGGATCTAAGCCTATTATAAAACTTCATGGTGGTGGAATTTAAATACTAGTGGCCAAACCATTTGAAGAGTTTAACAGGATTTTGAAAAATTTGTAGACTACCATTACCTAGGTATCAGTAGACTCTAAACTTTTTTCTACGTGACGTTTGCACAAGGTCTTTATAAACTTCAGAGATAATGACACTCAAGTACCAATCAAAGGTTTTGTTTTTAAAACTTATCACAGAATAATAAGTTCATAATTATTTAGATCAGTGTTATTATAGTTACCTTTTCGGTACTCTCTGGTTTGTCTACTCCAGTTTCACAACCAAATACCGATTTACATCTAACTCCCAGTTAACTATATTGCTGATAGTTGGGGCTGGAACTTGATTGATGCTCTTTGTTCACCAGCTGTCGGCACAGACTATAACAATATAGACATCGTTGCCGACTGAATGGCTAGCTATTTTAGAAACGTACTTTGTCTTCCCTTTAATCGATATTAGTTACATTAGTTTTAACTCGATAATAATAAAAAATGTGCACATCATTGTGTTAATCTAAGTTTTCGCTAAAGTCATAGTTCTATGTGTATACTTTGTGCATTTGAAAGTACAGCAGACCTCGTGAACATTAACACGAATGTAGTTCCTCTATTAAAATTTGATTTCAGTCATTACGTAATAGATCTAATTTAACCCATCTATGATTGCATTTACACTGATAAACATCTCCTATAGGCATTTATTATGCAGTCATACATAAATTTGTATATTAAAAAAACACGAAAATTTGTGAAAAGCTTTTTACAATAATTAATTCAACATTTCCTTCAAGTTTGATTCAAATTCGATGACAAATTACGCTAAAATTTCCTCCTACTTCCTTTTAGTCAAAGATTTCAAGACATCACTGAACACATATGCCAACTTTTATGAAAATCTGTAAAGAAATGAGAGTTGTAGAAGAGAACAAACACACCCATAAACCGAACATTTGAGCATCTTGATATAAAACTCGCGTTCAAGTCAAAGTTTAATATAAAATTCTGGTTTCGTTCCCACTGCCTAAAAGTTTGGGAGAGAAGTCACAAAAATTCATAAAATATCCTATTTCATTCTTGATGTATACAAGTTGTAAGTAACTCTCAAACCCGTTACAAAAATTTTTCAGCCGCAGTGACCTAAATAAAATTCAAGTGTTCAATAGTGAAGTGCAGAAACTATGAAAGACAATGTACAATTTGATTCTCAAGAATAATGACCGCGGCAAGGTGAAGGGGCCTAAGATCAATGAAACACTTGACTCGACGCAACCGGAACATGTCTTGTCGACGACATCGCCGACTTGTTTGTACCTCTAGCTGATGCTGCGATATATCTCTGTCGATGATAGTCTGCTTTGTTGCTGAACTTTCGTCGTATCAGGTATGTTTGCATTCAAACTTATTTGTTTGTAGGTAGTCACAAGTGGTGTTATTAAATATGGTATAGGTAGTCATTTACAACTTTTTGGGTTTACAATGTAAACTTATTTAAACTATCCAAAAAGTTGTAAAAAATATTAAACTAAGAGTGTAGCCGCCGCGCGGAAGATTACGTGTAGGCAATTACGTGGACGTTAATCGCGAGGTGTCGAAACGAAGTGTCGCCGTCGCCCGCTCGGATGATCTGTCCCCGCGCACACCGCACCCGCAACCCGCGAAAGCCCATCCGCGCGCTACTGCGCCAGCTACCGGTAGCCAGTCGATCCAGCCACCCCGTGACGTATGCGTGCGCGCTTCGATACCGCACCCTTTTCGTATTGTCCGGTTGTGAACGTTATAATTTGTAGTCTTACCGTGTTGTGTTATGTATGTGATTCATGTGACCATTATACAAGAGTGTATCCTTACTGCTGTGCCTGATTTAAACGCCCCGAACCCTGAGCTAGCCCACATACACAGCCCTCAAGCTACAATCCATTATAAATTGCGCCCAACTAGCGGCACGTACTCGAGAAAGAGACCGAAGTACGACGTCAACGTGAGGAGAATGCCACCGAAGACACGCCGACACAGATCCCGCGACAGTCATGACGACTCGAACATTGAAAGCGCGGAACCCCAATACCCGGCAGTTGCGATCGCCGCGGCAGCCGCAGAGGCGCCGCCCCCGCTGCCGACGCCCCCACTGCCGCCGACTCCTGCACCGAGCGGCCGCGGTGATATGATTTCACTGTCCGAAGAGCAACTTATGCGACTATTATCGTCTGTGATGAGGAATGCGAGAACACCTTCCCCATCGGCAGGAGAGTCAGGATCGACTTTGCTCTCACATGCACCGAACACAGTGCAAGGAAATTTCACCCGGTGCACGGCACGGTTCGACGGAGCTTCCCGCAACGCCGAAACCCTAGAGGCATTCGTCGAGAGCGTTAGCGTGTTCAAAGAGTGCGCGAACGTGTCGGATGAACACGCCCTACGAGGATTACCCATGCTGCTGACCGGAGACGCCGCCGTGTGGTGGCAAGGAGTTAAAGTTACCGTGGAGACTTGGGATGACGCAATACGCCGGCTCCGTTTCATGTACGGCGCGCCACGCCCTCCCCACCGGATATTCCGCGAGATCTTCGAGCGGGAACAAGCTGACGGAGAGAGTACCGACTCCTTCGTATCGCAAGTACGAGTGAACTTCGCTCGGTTACCATACAAAGTTCCCGATGTCATGCAATGTGATATAGTGTACGGATTGTTAAGTCGTAGGATTAGGAAAAGAGTGTCTCGTGATAGTGTGAGTGGTATCGACTGTCTACTGGAGCGAGCAAGGTACGTAGAAGAGACGCTGGGCGAGGTGAGTACAAACATTGTTTCGACACCTCGTGATAGTACCGCGAAACGTAATAATTCAATCGCCGCTCAAACAAAAGTTAACCCTGTAAAGGCTCATCGCGACAGTGTTAACCCTTCCGATGCCACCTCCGTCTCTAGTCCGAATCCGAATACGACCAAACGGGTCAGACCGCGATGTACTTCTTGTAATCGGTTCGGTCATTCAACCGAGGATTGTAGGGATAAGTTGAAAGACGGTCCTGTAAAGTCAACGTTAGCTTGTTATGGTTGCGGACGCGAAGGCGTAGTGAGGTCGAAGTGTCCGACGTGTAGCGGCACTACTAGTGTTAATAAAAGCAATACGACTAGTTTCCAAAGTGCGCTTACTCGGGACCCCGATTTAGTACGACCGATAATAAGAATAACCGTGGCCTCTTTATCAGGTATCGCCGTATTAGACACCGGTGCTACCGAGTGCCTCGCTAGTCCAAGTTTGTACAAAGTTTTAACGGACAGCGGTGCGTCTTTTACCAAAACTCGCCGTACCATCGGACTTGCCGACGGGACGTGCCAGGCGCGTGACGTTTTGACGTGCAATACCATCGTCACCCTCCATGACCGTCGAATCCCCACCACTTTTATGGTGCTACCAGAAGCTGATAACAGGCCGCTTCTAGGACAAGATTTTATTTCTCAGGCAGGGATATTGCTAGACCTTCAGCATAGTTGTTGGTACTTCTACGACTTACCCGAGCATAAGTTCCCGTTTGTTAAATCTTACCCTCCGATCACCCCCTGCGCTACGGAACTGATGCGAACCGATACCGTCGGTTTCGCGCTGAGAGAAGACGAAGGTACGAATCTAGCACCCACCCAGAGAACTCAGCTTGATCAGCTGATTATCCGGTACGCAGAGCGCTTCGCGACGGAAGGACCACCGACTACATTTGCTACACATCGCATTAGGGTTGACGAGAAGCAGGAGCCGACCGCTTCACCACCTTATCGAATGTCGCAAGGTAAGAGAGAGTTGTTAGATGGCGAAATCGAGAAGCTGCTTCGTGCCGACGTCATTGAGGAGTGCGAGTCGCCTTGGGCTGCAAACGTGGTCCTGGTCAGAAAGAAAGACGGTGGAGTCCGACTATGTGTGGACTACCGTAAGCTGAACGCGGTGACCGAGCCCGACCGCTACCCGCTCCCACGCATCGAAGATGTGCTTCATGCAGCCAAGACGACTGGCTATATGACCACTCTGGACCTTCACTCAGGATATTTCCAAGTGAGCGTCGCAGAGGAGGACCGTGACAAAACAGCGTTCGTCACACCTACGGCCACCTATAGGTTCAAGAGGATGCCGATGGGCCTCCGGAACTCTGGTGCTTCGTTTCAGAGGTTAATTGACAGGTTCAAGGCTAACCTGAACGTGTCCAAGGCTGCTGATAGAGCGAACGACAACGCTCAGTCCTCACCAGACCCGCAATCATGCAGGCCTGTGACTATATTAGGCTATCTCGATGACTTGATAATTTTGTCTCCCAGTTATCAAGAACACCTCGAAGACCTGGAGGCCGTATTTACCAGGCTCCAGAAGTTTAACTTACGAGTCAACCGTAAGAAGAGTTGCTTTGCGTGTGACTCGGTGAAGTTCCTGGGTCATATTATAGTTCCCGGAGGACTACAGGTAGACCCAGAGAAAACCTCCGCTATTGTGAGCATGTCCGCTCCTAGGAATGACAGGCAGCTGAAAGGATTCTTAGCGACATCCAGTTGGTTTCGGCGCTTCATCCCTAATTATGCCAGCGTTGCTCAACCATTGACTGTCCTCCTTAAAAAGAACAGCCAGTGGAAGTGGACGGAAGAACAGCAAGCCGCTTTCGAGCGCATTAAACTTTTATTGACAACCGCTCCCATACTACGACAGGTCAACGAGACTGAGTCGTTCTCCCTTATGACTGATAGTAGTGGTTACTGTCTCGGAGCAGTGCTGATGCAGGGGGAGGGTCCCGACGAGAGACCCGTGGAGTACGCAAGTCGCCTCCTAGAGCCCGCCGAGCGTAACTACACTACTACGGAGAGGGAAGCGCTAGCCGTCGTGTGGGCGGTCACTAAGTTCAGAGGCTATATCGAAGGATCAGAGGTGATTGTGAAGTCCGACCATCAACCTCTGCGTTGGCTGATGAGCCTAAAGTCCCCCAGCGGTCGCTTAGCTAGGTGGGCACTAACCCTTCAAGCCTATAACTTACAAATTCAGTACACCCCCGGGAAGGTCAATGTTATAGCTGATACACTGAGCCGCCCCACCTGTTGCGAAGAGAACCCAGGTGGTTGCGAGGTATGTACAGTGACAGTAGATATCCCACACAGGACCCCCGCCGATGTACGTGAAAACCAGCTCAAAGATCCTGAGGTCAAGAACATCGTCGAGGACCTAGAAGCAACCGACGATCCCTTTAGGGGGAGAGGATGGTCCGACCGAGGATATTTGATGTCTGATGGAATTTTATATAGGTGTGCACCCGAGGTAGACGACGTTGACTCCGCCTGTCTCGTGGTTCCTAAACACGAGAGACAGGGGGTCCTCGTAGACTTTCACGACGCTCCAACCGCTGGACATTTCGGCGCTGAGCGCACTTTGCAGCGTATTCGAAGGCGATACTTCTGGCCAGGCATGAAATCGTTTGTTACAGATTACGTCAAAAGCTGTACTGATTGCCAGCGGTATAAGGCCGACAGTAGGAAACCTGTCGGACTGCTGCAAACTCCGGCCCAGACCCGCAGGTTCGAGGTCGTGTCTGTTGATTTGTTCGGTCCGTTACCGAAAACTCCGAAAGGTAATCGATGGATTTTAATTATAGAAGACGTGTGCTCCCATTGGGTCGAGCTATTTGCACTAGAGAGTGCCACCAGTACAGAGTGTGCCCAGACATTAATTTCAGAAGTGTTCCTGCGATACGGAGTTCCACGTAGGATGGTTAGCGACAATGGGGTCCAATTCGTGGCAGAGGTGACGCAACAAGCATGCCATGTGATGGGTATCAAACAGTCGCTAACGCCATTGTATCACCCCGAAGCGAACCCCGTCGAAAGAAAAAACCGGGACCTTAAGCCCCAGTTAGCCATCCTCGTAGGCCAAGATCATACGTCTTGGGACACGCATCTCGCGGCCATTAGGTTCGCGATGAATAGCGCCGTCACAGCGAGCACCGGGTTTTCACCTGCGTATCTGACGTTTGGCAGAGAGCTACGTTCGCCCTCAGATGTACTGGCGGATATGAAAACCATTGTTGAAAATGACAACTTTGTGGCGAATATCACCCCATACCTACACAAGTTGTCATCGGCGCTCCTGGAAGCCAGAGATGTCCACGAGCGAGGTCAGTCCGTGCAAAAGAAGTATGCGGACGAAGGTAGGCGTCCACCTCCCGAGTATAAGGTAGGTGACCTTATCTTGTTAAAGACCCAGGGTACGAACGATACGTCCCCTGGCCAGTCTGCGAAGCTCATACCCAGGCGAGATGGCCCGTACCGAATCAGAGAGGTGGTAAGTCCCACGTCGTACCTGATAAAGGGTATGACGAGAGGGGAGCACGTAGGAAAGTACCACGTGTCACATTTGACCCCTTTTGTAGGTACCGTCCAGGAAGTACCAGTTAGGGAGAAGCGCAGACGTGGTAGGCCGCGTAAGGTAGTAAACGCTAGCCCGAACGCGAGGGCGCTTAGTTCGGACTAGAGGGGGAGTGTGTAGCCGCCGCGCGGAAGATTGCGTGTAGGCAATTACGTGGATGTTAATCGCGAGGTGTCGAAACGAAGTGTCGCCGTCGCCCGCTCGGATGATCTGTCCCCGCGCACACCGCACCCGCAACCCGCGAAAGCCCATCCGCGCGCTACTGCGCCAGCTACCGGTAGCCAGTCGATCCAGCCACCCCGTGACGTATGCGTGCGCGCTTCGATACCGCACCCTTTTCGTATTGTCCGGTTGTGAACGTTATAATTTGTAGTCTTACCGTGTTGTGTTATGTATGTGATTCATGTGACCATTATACAAGAGTGTATCCTTACTGCTGTGCCTGATTTAAACGCCCCGAACCCTGAGCTAGCCCACATACACAGCCCTCAAGCTACAATCCATTATAAGAGTCTATTTATTTGGTAAAATTGCTCAAAAATGGTTCTTATTTATTTACTTCTGGACGGTAAAAATAGCACAAAAATCATTTTGAAGTAAATGTCTATGAATTCATTAATGTACTAAGCAGATTCTACATCTCGCGCCTGAAATTACTTTGAAAGATATGACAGGGCTTAAAATGCTAGTGTCAAAATTCAAAAACGCTACGCAAATCTTATAAAATCATCGTTTGAATATTCACTATGTATAAAATATTGTACAAAGTAAATAACAGACGACTTCTTTTCTTCCTTGAAATTCAAAAGAAGTCACAGAGTCGTAAATGTAACTTTGAGATGTAAAGGATTACAGAGCTGCGACTTTGTACTTAACATTCATACGAGTAGTATCAGTATTAATATATCTCCACAAACTCGCGTTGTCTTGGAGTCGCCCTTTCATCAAGCAAGCATGTCTTTATTAATGCCATAAAAGGCTTTACGTGAGCACAAGCATATTTCCACTTGCCGAATTGTGACAATGTTGTTTTTCGTACAAAATATCACAAGAGGTGAGTATTTGTGACGTAATTTATGTGCCCTTTCTTACCCAATTTCACAAAGGAGAAAGTTTCTCAGTAGATAAAATTTATGGTTCTAAAAAACTTGGCGTTCGCGTAACGTAGGTAGAGTTCGTTTAGACGTTTGTTCCGGCATTGATTTGTGACGAAAATTTCATATATTTCTGTCCTAAAGTTAAAACGAGGTGGAGAAACCAAAGTATAAAGTTGTATTTGAATCCAAGTACCTAAAAATAGGTGAGTCAGGTTTAAAAAAATCTAACTTCGTTAGAAAAAAAATGCAGTTGTGTGTTAGAAATGGTTCTGCGTAGCTGTTCTTGAATTTAAACGTAATTACGAGAATATTTCAGGGATTTTTAAACATGTTTTATCATCATCCACCGAGTCTTTTTCCAACCAAATTGGGGACGGCCTTCTAGTTCTACTCAAAAAACACGTATTTACTTCATAAGATTATTATTTTCCGCTAATTGACACATCACTGGGATCAAAATAATACTACCTTAAACTTTTAATTAGATTCTAGCATTATCATTAAAATTTTGCGAAATTGTCGTATCTATTTAAATTAAAATGAATAGTAAAAATATTAAACGATTAATTAACTCAAAAACAGTCCACAAAACGTACTTACTAAACGAAATTTCAAGCTTCTAGCATAAGGAAAATTAATATACTAGATAAAAATATTTCCAGAAATAAAACAAATTTAGCCCGGAGAGACTCAAGCAATCTAGTCATTTTATGCGCAAAAATGCTACGACGCCGCGCCGCCCAACGGCATGTGGAGAACGAACTCATACCGAATTTTTTAATGTGCTCGGTACTCAAAGGGTATATCTACCATCTCAATTTACAGCTTAAATTTCAGGGGAATGTTTCTGTTCAAAACTATTCATAATACATTTCAAGCACTCGCATTTGAATATTTTCAAGTACGTTTTTTAGGTACTGAATAAAAGTTGGTTGTCACGTTGAGTCAGAGTAATATAAGTTCAAAGATTGTCAATGAACTAAAAATTATAAATTGTATAACTATGTAGTTAGCTGAAATTATTCTCTTAAGTGTCTTTGTCTTAATTACTGTAATATCTTTTACAATAATTAGGACTATTATATAAAATTACTCAGCTTATGCTTTATTTTTTATTCTTTTTTTTTATACTACTTAGGTGGCAGACAAGCTTACGGCCCACCGGAAGGTTGGTAACCGTAGCCTATAGACGTTTTGCAACACCAGAGGCGTTACACACGCGCTGCCGACTCGGGCGCAGGTTGTGACGACCCACAGTTGAAATTTTTCAAGCCGCCCATAAGGCCTTCAACTTGGCTTAACGACTGTCATTTTACTGACAACCGGGACCAACGGCTTATCGTGCCTTCCGAAGCACGGAAACGCTCGTAAATAAATGTCACAAAGTGGTCCACGTGGTGGTCACCCATCCATATCCGGCCATAGTAAATGTTGCTTACTGCAGTGATCGTTTACAGAACACTGAGTCCGCGGGGCCACGAGCGCTTCAAAATGTATTCATTAGATTCGCAATAATAATTAAAATACTAAATGGCTCGATGAATAACAATATTTTATTATGACAAAAATACCTATTCCTTGGTTATAAAATGATTACTTGCATCTACTGTTTTCATCCATTTAACGCAACAATTTGACGTTAAATAATTCACCCTCAGCTAAAATAAGCTGAGGGTTACTGGATCAAATATCGATGACACACATTGCCAGCATCTCATGTCAGAGAATTGAGAGGTGAGGATTTGTGAATAATCCGATGTTGAATCCAATGACGTCATGTCAAGGGCGGATTGGCCTAGTCCGCAGCCAAACGGCTGTTAGCGGCGAATGTTGATAGTTCACGACATTTCGGAACAGTATGAGTACTTTAGTTGTATGAACCTATAACTTATACAAGGACATAATATCAAAGACGTTCAGAATTCAGTGTACACTTTACTGGTAGCTAATACCACAGTGTGCTAATACTCCTCATCTTCGGCAATAAAAGTACACGTTTCAACGATATTAAGTCAGGACTTGACTGAATATGTTATAGATAAATTCTTTATGTAGTCACGCGACGTGATAAACATGTATCTAAGATGCACTTCAACAGCAGCTTTACAATTGCACAATTTTCTTACTTGTTTGACCCGTTTGACCTTTGAGATCCAATTATAGATAACTCTTGTGATTTTAAAAGCATATTTGGTCTTGTAATCATCCTGTTGTAGTACAAATCCTCACAAACACTCGTAATTATGACGCGGCGCTTTAATTTCATCCAACATGATTTATTCTTGTACAGTCCCTTAGAGATCACTCCACTTATTCCTATACGAGTACCCATTATAATAAGTAATTTAGGTATTTAAATATGTAGATTTGTGAATATTTACGTACATTTATAGTTATTATGTGGAAGAAATGTAAAATTTGAAGCACTTTTTACAAGTTTTTGAACTAATTTCGAAATTGTACACAAATGGTTCTTTTATATTCTGCAAAACCTTCAAAATACAACATAATACAAATACATGAAAAACATAACAGTATTTCGTACTTTAGGTAGATATTTATGTATCCGGAGAAGTAAACAATGCCATATAGAATAATATCAAGCCGCACACTACACCACTCGCATAAATATAATTGATCATGACAGTATAATGAATGACTGGTTACAAACTTAGACCAAACACAATATTACAAGCATTTATTATTTCACAGACAAAATAAATAGTAATCTCATACATGCTGATGTTGCGTTTGTCCGACTTACAAATAACATGAAGATGGTAAATAATCCTACGTTGATACAAGTACAAAAGATACAATTGTGCAGCGAGGACAAATTTTTGCTACTAAAAGTCAAGTCGTACAAGTACAAGTTTGTACAGCTTTAATTCACATAGTACGTGAGTCTTTCAAATTATTCTTTGAAAATATTTTATTCTGCGTTAGCATTATAATATAATGAGTCTTTTACAGTACGAATTGGTTATGTAATGCTTGTTATTGGTTTAAGCAATGCATGTATTCTTAAAAAAAATATAATTCTTAGAGCTCTGTACACCTACTTTTTCCTTCTTTTACCGCATTTTCGTGACTAATCTTTGTTCAGTCAAAGCATCAGCGTCGGCATGGTACCGTGGCGTCGTAAACTTACGTTTATGCGATTGCATCGAGATGCTATTTAATGCTATCACGACTATCTGCGTTTGTTTCAAAAATCCTAGAACGAAGTAGGTTTAGGTATTGTGATATTTTTTTGGCACCGTCTCCAAAACACATGTTGAGGCAAGATCACAAATAAAAGGCATTAGCCTAATTTTGCTAGTAAAATAATGTTTCAAATCCAGGAAATTTGGAGGCTTGAATTGTGCCGTCTCAAAGGTAGGTCTCATATTATTATAATACCTTTACTTTTAGTAAATTGTTCTTATAGGTTTTCTTTAAAATTTAAGCCCCCAAAACGTTTTAATATTCAAACCCCCTTGGTCCAAATTAGTTTCAAAAAAAATTTTGTGTTTAATAATTTTGAACCGAGTTTGGTTTCGATAAAATAAAAACTGCGATCTGTAATGTATTTGATATCATTACAACTTGCAACCCTTACTGTTGCCACCCCTTTCGTATAAGCGAGAAACTTTCCGCACTCAACACGTTTTTTCGAGTCCTAGAATCAGCTTAGCAACTTTTGTTTAAATCAGAGAGAAAAGTTGTCTCACCTACATGATACAGGCTGAATTTATTGTTGTTGTTTGGACTAAAAGCCTTTAACAAATAATGTTACCTATTTGATAAAGAAAATATAAAGAATACTAAAACTTGCAACGCTTATAAATTAACAAAGTTGACCCTGAACCACGTGACAAAGCAATAATATTATTTTTCAAGCCTGCGAGCAATGATCTCCTCATTTTTCCGAATGTCTACAAATATGAGTTCTTCAAGAGGAGTCTTAGAAGGTTCTTGCAGGGTCGGCAGCACCTCTGGTGTTGCTAACGTTCATAGGTTACGGTGATCAAATTTCATTAGGTGGGTCGTAAGTCTGCATCAAAGAATTGCCAATATAAATTTCAAAATGCACTTATTTAATTGATTCTATTATTGAAATTTATTAAGTGCATAGTCTTTAGCCCCAAGGCGAATATAAATTCATGGATAATACGTAACAATTTACTGGAATTAACTACTGGTAAAACTGTTAAGCTCATTTAATCCAGGCTTTAAGAAGTTCTATCATAGGATCGATTACGCTAGATAGACTCTTCGGGCAGTAGTAGGTATAGACCGTTAATTCTGATAACCTTCTTTTTCACGTTAATATTGAAAATATATATTATGCTCGCGCCATTTATTGCAAATTGGGAATCCCCTTTAATGTTTTATTACGACTTGCAACTACCCACGTATTACAATAATGACACTTATCTGTCGTCTATCAACTATATAAAAACTATCATCAGTCACCTGTTCTACACAAACATTTGACCTTCACTTTATAGAGCGTTAGAAAACATACACTGTGGTTACAATAATCATAAGCATGGCTTATAAAATTGTGTTAAAGTACACATCGAATACTGGAATAGAAAGTCTAGATTTTTACTACAATAAATTGTAACAACACTACATTGACACTTTGTCCTTCAACAGTCAACTGCAGCATGAAATAAATGGTTTTATGTATGTAACAGTTGTAAAAAATACAGAAAAAATTTGTTTGTCCATCATCGCGTGTTTTAATGTCCAACCCATTTCCAAATTACTGGTCGGCATGCGTGTTGCTGCTTTATCTTGAATATTTGAAGACAAAGTCTATGTTTAGAGGTAGGTCATGACAATTATTTTATATTGTAAACATAATTTTGTTGCATTTACCTATAGCATAGAGATAATTCAACAGATTTCAGTATAATTGTTTTGGTTACTCTTCATATATTAACGTGAGAAGCTGTTTTACTTTAAAAATGTAATCATAATACAGTGTAAATTTTGAACTGGTTTCGGTACTGGAGCTCAGTTTTAGATTTTGCTAGGCAAAGGCTAGGCAATTCAAGTCTGTGTGCGTACTCCTGGCGGAAAAGTGTCGATTTTTTAAATTCTAGATATGCAGAAAATTAGCGTAAGAGTCCGTGTAAATGTGTATCGTAAATAGAAATTTGTGTATCCAGCCATTGTGAAGATATTCTTGAAAAACTGATTCCGCCAGGAGTACGTTCGAAACGTCAGCCCAGCGGAACTTTTTCTTTTTTTGCAAAAAGAAAAGGCTCATTAGGTAGCTTGGTGCGAGCTGTAAATGTGTATGTATAAATGAAATTTGTGTATCATGATATCACGGAGTAATTCAGGTTTCCGCTGGGAGTACGTTTGACGATATCGTAATTATCATATACAGAGACTTGGTACAGTGTTGAGTTTACTCATGTACGTTGCTATGAATTTGCTTATAATCTTGGTAAAAGCAGAAATTGAAAATAATTTCCCACTCAAAAGATATAGACATATAGGTAAAATCAGGTTATTAACCTCTAGTGCCTAAAATAGGAACCTTACAGCCAAACTTGTAACGTTAATTTGTATCTAATCAAAGTCTACACTCTTCAACCGAGTTTCATTAATATCTTCTTAGTAATTACAGAGTAATCACAAAATTTGTCGAAATCAGCCCATTGTTTTATATGACCTTTGTTGTCAATGTTCTTAGAAAATAAACACAACAAACTATATTGCAATATTTTGCGTATTTATTCAACTACTCAAATTTAAAAATTCAGCTTATTACATTCAGTATTTAACAAAATATAAGAAAAATACCATCAACAGCCGGAATTGATGAAAAACACGGGTAAACCAACCAAATTGAAATGACGTCAAAAAGCGGCCGCGCAGTACATGAAGGTACATTTCTAAATTTGTAGCATAGCATCAGTTTTAATTTAGTACAAGTAGATACAAAAGTCTTGTAAAATATTAGTATTTTTTTATTAAGTAGGTACTTATGATTCGTACATAATATATACACATCTTCATCATCTCAGACTCTTTGACACTCGCTTGCTGACTAGGCCTGGCCTCCGCCATAGCTGCAATTTTACTGAAAACAGTAGGTACCAAACGGCTTAACCTGCTTTCCGAAGCACGGAGACTCACGCAAATGAAATAAATAGCTTTACATGAGACAGACGGTGTCATTTTAAGTCAACTACAATTTGATACGGTTATCTTTTTACAATGTACGGGTACTGTATTTGAATTATACTAGCTGACACAACTTCGTGTTAGAAAATACTAATACTGAGACTATTTATTTCCGTAATCAATCGATTCTTATGTTCTTTTTATAAACCTGTTAGATCGAGTGATCCATTGGCTTAGCAGAGGGGAAAGCTTTGCTAGACGGGTCCTGTAGTTAAATGATCTAAGGTTTTATCGAACCCTAACATTATTATTTGGAATTGTACATCATTGCTAAGTTACCTGGTTTTAAATAACATTGTGGAATTAAATGGTATTGTCTATTGAGCAGCTTCTGGGGGAGAATGTATAAATTGGCGTGTGATGATTATTGTGAGCTCTCTTCATTCATACTGATCGCTTAGCTAGGGTATAACTATATTAAAAGTTATATTGCAAGTTTTATTTTATTTTTAAAATGTAGGTACTACCTATTTAACAATTTGTTAGCGTCACATGAAAGCGAGAGAGAGGTTTAGTAGTTATATTTTAATATAATTTATTTCATAGCAAGTACATAAAACACAAACTCCAGAACATTTGTGTATCACACACAAATATTTGTTCTGACCCAGGAATCGAACCTAGGACCGAGGACCGAGAGGAGGAATGATTTTATTCCGTACCATTCGACTGCATAGCTTGAACTGATACTATGCGTCCAAACGGAAGGATCGTCAATGGTAGGTTCTGGGTCGTTCTAGGTGCGTTTTTATTTGGAATAAAACCGCAGTAACCCCAAGTGCGGCCTCAGCCTTAGTCTGTAAGACTTTTTTGAAGAAAGTCATTAAGTGTCTTCTAGATTACAAACCTTATTTATACTGTTGACTGATGGCTGTTGGTAAAACTGGCCACACAGTTTTTAGGGTTTTTAAACCCAAATTATAATAACGGGACCCTATTCATGAGACTTCACAGTCCGCTTGTCTGTCTGTCTGTCTGTCTGTCCGACATGAGGCTTTCTCGGAAACTGCTAAAACAACAAATACTTAAATACTATCTCGGAAACCGTGACAATTAGAGAGCTGAAATTTTAACAGATGATATATTTTAGTTGACGCTGTAACAACAAATACTTAAATTAGACAAAAGGGGGATTAAGGGGGGCTACCATAAAAAAAACGTGATTTTTGCTGTTTTTTTAGTACGGAACCCTCCAAGCGCGAGTTCGAGTCGTACTTGACCTGGTTTTATATAAGTAAATAAAAAATCTGGAACATGTTAATTTAAAAACCAGTTTCTTCTAGTCTCTAGTCTCAATATGTCAAAATGTGGATTTGTGTGTGAAAATGCAGAAATACCTAAACCTACAGGATCGTAAATTTGAAAGAAACTGATAAATACTTATACATAAGAAAGCTAGGGTAAAAAATAAGCAGGTACTCTATGTGTGGGCTGCTCACCGTCCTTACAGAAGCAGGCCCAAGACGGCAGCGTGACTTGAGGGATTCACGCACGCCCTCCCCCCCGCCCCCTAAGAAGCGGAATCACACCCGAAAACCCCCCAAAGACGCGGGATAGCACCCGAACCACCCCGTAGGCGAGGTCTGTTGGGAGTCCTAGGAAAGCCTTCCGAGGGCTTACCCGGGGCTCCAAACCGTAAGCTGTTGGGCGTTACGTGAGTTTATTTAGTCGGTAGGAGTCCAGCATAGCATCCATGAGGGATTTTCCCTCATGTTAAAAAAAGGGTAATCTAAGTGCCCACTATTACGTACTTAAGTAGAACCCGACATCGCGTCCATTTTAAAACGTCAAAGAGTTTGTTTTCTTGCTCTTTCTTATTTAAATGTCGATTATTCATAAAAGTAATAATTGTAATAGAAAGTTATTATGGGAATTGTATATTCGCTAAGCTATTTTTGTAGCGATAGTACACGATGTCAAACCAAATAAACGTACAATACTTGCAATTTAAAGACGTAGCTCTATGTACTACGCGGCCGCTTTTTGACGTCATTTCAATCTGGTTGGTTTACTCGTGTTTTTCATCAATTCCGGCTGTTGATGGTATTTTTCTTATATTTTGTTAAATACTGAATGTAATGAGCTGAATTTTTAATTTTGAGTAGTTGAATAAATACGCAAAATATTGCAATATAGTTTGTTGTGTTTATTTTCTAAGAACATTGACAACAAAGGTCATATAAAACAATGGGCTGATTGCGACAAGTTTTGTGATTACTCTGTAATTACTAAGAAGATATTAATGAAACTCGGTTGAAGAGTGTAGACTTTGATTAGATACAAATTAACGTTACAAGTTTGGCTGTAAGGTTCCTATTTTAGGCACTAGAGGTTAATAACCTGATTTTACCTATATGTCTATATCTTTTGAGTGGGAAATTATTTTCAATTTCTGCTTTTACCAAGATTATAAGCAAATTCATAGCAACGTACATGAGTAAATTCAACACTGTACCAAGTCTCTGTATATGATAATTACGATATCGTCAAACGTACTCCCAGCGGAAACCTGAATTACTCCGTGATATCATGATACACAAATTTCATTTATACATACACATTTACAGCTCGCACCAAGCTACCTAATGAGCCTTTTCTTTTTGCAAAAAAAGAAAAAGTTCCGCTGGGCTGACGTTTCGAACGTACTCCTGGCGGAATCAGTTTTTCAAGAATATCTTCACAATGGCTGGATACACAAATTTCTATTTACGATACACATTTACACGGACTCTTACGCTAATTTTCTGCATATCTAGAATTTAAAAAATCGACACTTTTCCGCCAGGAGTACGCACACTTCAAGTCTTGTCTGAATCACATCGTTTATTTTCATAACAAAGAAAACATAAATAGAATTGAGGGCTTTCTCATTTCTCTGTGAGTATCAAGAAGAAGACTAAGAAACGAACCAATTAAGCATCGTTGTGCGAAAAGGTCTTCATTCTATAAATTGTTCGATTCTCATCGGCAAGAAATAAATCCTCTTGAGAAAAGTATTCGGGATATTTTTCCAGCAATTTTGTTCCGCGCTGATTGTGTGGGCTTTACGATCCATCGCTTTTAAACGTCTTGAAAGAAAACTTGAAGAAACCATAAAAAGGATTCCAGGCAGCTCTGTAAAATATGAAGAGTCCAGATTGACTTTAGTAATGTCCCACTTAGAAATTTTCGAGTAGCTATGACTCGGAAACTCAATATTTGGGTTTCAAATAAAGCAAAATTTTCAGTGTTCTTCATTTTTAGGAATATTTAATATGCATTTGAGGGAAGAAGCATGCTTATCTGCTTGATTCAAACATACAGATTAGGTTTACATGTTTTTACGTAGTGCAATACGGTGGGTAGTTTATCCTCGAAAATGGTAATCTGACTCTAAATATGACGAAAGTACTTTTTAACGAAAACTTTAAATTTCACGCTCGACCAAATTAAGTAATCATTTTTGTAGACACAGTGACGATATCCCTTCCTGGAACCTGTACTAGCGTCAGGTGAAGTCGACAACGACAAGGTATCGTGAATGCCACTTTGGAGTTGAACATGTGAAGTTAGGTACATTGTCGTAATTGTAGCCTTGTTTTTATACGACAGTATACGAGTAGCTAGTATTTCATATAACACGCAGCGCTCCAGCTCGTATCGCAGCAGGAGTCAGGAGTGCTGCGTGTTGTGGATTTGAATAAATTATTGTGAAGTCACGCGTAGATAACGATTATATAAATACCTATATTATTTTAATTATAATGGAGTTTTGTTTTCTACATTTTGTTACGTGATGTTTCGACCAAGTTGCACCGATTCTAGTCACTAGCGAACTCAAATATTTTTATTTGAACTTATCATGCATACATATCGAATCTCACACATCATGTATACTAAGTGAGAGTCTCAAACATCATGTATACTAAGTGCAAATAAAGATAATGTAAAGAAAGGCGACAATAGTTTGTGTGTAAACATAGCAATAGGCTTAAACCATATAAATGATGACAGTTTAGACTCATACATCTGGCTTTTTTATTTAATTTTATTTAAATAGACACGAAAGCAATATGTTTTAAAACTGTCAAAATACCAATACTTTTAATACAATTCTACTATGTTATGCAGGAAGTTATGAGGTTGCCATCCCTGGTTTGTTTTTAATGACGAAATCCCTTGTGTTCTCCATGCAAAGGCCACTGACAAACAGTTATATCGCGTGCGTGAGTACCTTATTAGGTACAACATTTTTATATGACGTCATTATTATATTTCCATATTAATTCCATATTTTACACAAAAGCTGCTGCTTTCAAGTTTAACCTATTTTATTATTTAAATTCATTAGTTGCTGTATATTCGTTAAAAAAATATATTTGAAACATGTTTTTCTCGTCATGCTATCTAGCCCAATTTAAGCTAATGTTAGGTAATATAATAAAGATTGGAATACCACTTTAAACAATATCTCAATGCAAACCAGTTCAAGCAATACATCAGTGAAACCTCGACAAGATGATAAATTGGCCACTCGCCCAACACGGCGAAAGCTTAAAAATGACGCAAACATCTTGCGGTGACATCATTTTTCTAGTTCATTTAGCTTGAACTAATTTATTATAAATGAGAGTAAAAAGTTATTTTGCACTTGGAAAATTGCCTTCTGTAATTTGTTTACTTAGAATAACTTGAGACCGTGTAAATTTGAATTCAAATAAAATAATTGAAATCATTTGTTTTGTACAGACATTTGAGATTTGTATAGATCCCTTGCATTGAATATTAAGTTATTTAAACTTGAATACTAGATTTTGATGACATTATGCATAACTTACTTTTACTATTATCATTACTTTAGAGGTATCCAGTCTGAGCTATGATTAATAAACTTCAGTTATCTCTATTCATAGTAATAACCGTAATATTTTATTACTTTATTTTACAAAAATGTTAACAAAATATCTCAAAAGCTTAAGAAAACAATCAAACTCAAAAGTCCAACGTAGATGTAGCAACTCTCTTGCTAGTTGGTGACTCTGGGAGTCTCATTAACTGCTTCATTAAAACAAGTACATTCTTGAAAAATGGTTTCATCTTTTTCAAAGAGACGTTAGCTTGGAGACTTACTTCACGAGCTTTGAGGGTTGTGATTTATTATGTTCTAAACGAATAACTGAAGTAAAAAGTGTTGATCTCGAAAATGATTTTATGTTTGCTTATTTTTCTATACAATAGCTCTTAATCTTTTATTGCATCTTCTGATATAAAATCACTTGAGGTAGGTAAACCTTTGGATAAATAAGGTACTTAAAAGTTTTTATTGCTCACTCGAAATTTCGTTATATTAGATGGGACGGAGATGGTATATATCTTAATAAAATAGTGCGTGCCTGTAATAAAGATTTATTAGGAAGTTTGTTGAACATACGCGATAGTACTTTTGTTACTTTTCGTACTTTTAGTTGAAACTTTTGTAGGAATTGTTGCGTAAGAATTCTTACCCATAACTGTTGCGGTTTTTATTATTTATCTAGGAAATGAAGATAAATATTTTACGGGAGTTCTTGCGATATATTTTAACAATTATTTGTACCTAGACCGACCGAAAAGAAAACCCCCCAAAGACGTAGGATAGCACCTGAACCACCCCTAGATGAGGCCGAAGTGGTAGCCGTAGGTCTGTTGGGAGTCCTGGGGTATCCTTCCGAGGACTTACCCGGGGCACTTAACCGTAGGCTATTGGCAGGACACGTGAGGTTTATTAGTCGGTACGAGTCCGGCATAACATCCATGAGGATTTTCCCTCACATAAAACAAAAAAAAATGTGTACATACTATGTACACAATAGTTAGATATTTCCGCATTTATGTTTGATCTAAAATTCTAAATAATAATGTACATTGCTGTCATTATACAAATTTCCCCACCCAAGTACATAATTAGGAAAAAAAGATTGCAATCGGCATTGCCACTTGATGTACAAATTTCGGTCAGTTTAAATATAAAAGTATAATATTATATCTTGTTAATGTTGCCACAAGAAACAAAATTGCCCAAAACAAGTACATTTTACGGCACTTGAAGGATCTTTAATGATGTCAAGTGTGACATTTTTATTATTATTTAACCTTTTAACCAATTTGTGATAATGGAAAACCATTTAGCAAAGTTTATTATAGGTCATTTTCGCGTAAGTCCAGTATTGCTATTTATTTTGATAGAGACTCTTGTATCGATATAAATCTTTCTCCCTAATAACTCTATTACTGTACACGTTTTCCGCACTTTTACTTGAATGTTGGGCATCTTCAAGAAAAGGTTAGAGTATCATCTCAAGAGTCTGGGTGTTTCTATGTATAATATGTATGTATTTAAAAGTATATAAGTATTAATATCCGTGGTCTGATACCCATAACACAAGCAGGTTATTCCTAGCTTACTTTGGGATCAGATAGCGTTGTGTGAAATGTCCGTGAATATTTATTTATTTATTTATTTAGTATTCGTATTATGAACATGATTGGGTACCATTATATTTGTTTGTGAGTAAAATTGGTCTTCTGTAATAATGTTTGTAACCTATTTATTATTGTAAATTCAATAGAAGAATAATTACTTCAACTTCCTTGAGCAATCTTTGTGTGTTTTTAGTTTTATGAGCTACTTACATCCCGAAAAATATTCCTCTGCAAATGATGAAACGCGTTTCATAACCAAATATTGGCAGGAGTTTACAATTATTTCATAAAATGTAAAAACATTATCGGTTTTTAAATTCAACATTGTAAGCAGAAAGGTATGTGTGCTTAGCTTATTACTTGTCGATGAATATGTATGAAATTGGAAAGTTCCTACATGCTACCCACAAGTTTTGATTGGATTGATCAGCAAACTCACAATCATTAGTAATCGTGGTACGACATCAAAACTTTGTCGGAAGTGACATTAAATAAATGTCCTTACAAAACTAGTTGCTTACAGTTTACCAAACGAATATGAAAAGTGGGACGAGGAATATTATTATTAGTAATAGGATTGTTTGCACGCACAACAAATTGAAATTTTATTTTATTTCCTATGGTTGTTAAGTAAGACGTATTAGAATTGTATTGTATTTTTGTTACCATGAATTTATTATTACATAAGTACGAAAACGGGTCCTATAAAGTTGCTGTCGTGAAGTTTAGAGCTTTATTTTCTTTTCATAAACAAAATGTTAAATAAACAATCGTAAATATTTATTTAGTTTAGGTACTTATTGCTGTAAAGGCGATCATCATTCAAAATAGCTATGAATTAGCCTACCAAACCAACAAAATATAGTTGACAAAACTAATAAAATTGCTGCAAAAGCTGGCACTACAAGTTTGGAGAACCAACACTTTCGGTGAACTTGAGAATTGATATCTGACACAGCTAAGTAACATTTTTACGCCATGTGCCTATTGCGCTGATAAAAAGACAATGCTGCTTATAAGCTGCATGGTCTGGAGTGCTAAATACCTGACTATAAGGACCTGAACTTTCCAGTAGGTAGCTAACCTATCAGCTATGGACTTAGACTGGTGAGTTAGAAAAGTAAAGCAATTTGAGTAGGGTTTGTACTGTGTACTATGCTTTCGGGTCCAAAATTCAAAAAAGGTATCCAGCTTTTTTCTGTATTATCAAATTTAACACTGAAAAGTATAAAATATTTCAGTTATTGTAAATTTCAACAGCGGGCAGTCACAACCTGCGCCTGTCCACATATTAAGTAGGACAAAAAGCTAAAGGTGAAATGTGGGCATGAAGTGTGCCTCTGCCTACATCATCGGGAATTAAAGGCGCGACCATTATGTATGTGTGTAGGTTAAATTACAATGGAGTTCATAGGGTTTATTACAGCCTGATTTCGATTTATCACCTAACCATCATTAACTGGTGAGGTGTGACGTTTAAATTCTGAAAATTTATACACACAGGCAGGAAAAAGGTTAATGAAACCCTATATAAATAATACTCTCAATGTTAAATATTTTAGTCATAAGCTTTGTGTTTGGAAACATTAAACTGAAGTTTTCCATTTAAAAAATGATGAATAGTATCTTTTCACGATTAATTTCGTATACGCTATAAATTTGGATAAGTGAGATTTAAATTGCGAGCCATAAAATTGTTTGTAAGTACTCAAAGTTTCGTTTAAAGTGGAGGAGGTGCTATGAAATTTTAATCACTCATTATTTTTTGTCACAGTTATTACTTTTTCATTTGAGCAATTGATAACCAAGGTTGTATATTAAATGTTCTGATAGTTATCACGTGAAATAGGTTCTTTTATAAAGATGTATTTCTAAAACTAAACTTACTAGACTTCTACAGATAATACTAATGAGTATATTTAATAATTGCTTCAACCCATGCATAGCGTGCATTATATTATAATGTGTGTGTGCGGCATTTATGAAGAAGTAAAAACTAAGTACGTAGGTACGTACAGTACATGTATAATTCCATCCAGTTTTTAAACCTGACCTGACTGTCTTTTTTGCTAACCCTACCAAATCTTGTGCTGACACGGAAACAAGTCCCCTTCCGAGATAATTTTGAAAAGCAATTAGTATGCTGACTCAATCCAAATTTAATGTGAAAAAATTTTTGGTCTCGAGCAGGATTTGAACCCGCGTCTTCTGGTTTGCCGGACCAGACGCCTTAACCAACTGGACCACCGTCCCTTTTCGTCCCCCTTTGTCAGCAAAGTGTTTTAACTACTCCTTTGCCGGTGAAGTTCGCAAATATCAAATGTGAACTCTGAAATACATTATACATATATACATACAGTACATAAATACACTGTTTTTGACGGCTATTTATCTTTGTAGACGTCATAATGAATAAAAATAAAATAGCGCAATTCACTGCCTTTATTCAAAGGAGCGAAGATAGCGTCAACCAGAATACAAAGAGTATTCTAGTGGAGGTGCAAAAGTTTATCATGTTTTTGTGAGAGTAATGTAGACACAAAGCTTTTTTAAAAAAATACAATGTAACATCTTCATTCTTTAAAAGCGATGAATAGGCTTACTGAAAGGTATTTGGCTTTACTGAAAGTTTTTGTTAGTCTCTACAGTTCACAACATTCTTTATGTAACATAGCTTAACCCACGTCATACTTTGAGCTCCCTTTAAACCATTTAGGTTGGAAGTTTTCAGCACTAGAGAATAAGTAGATTTTATTGTGGTTCCTGCATGTTGATTGTATCGCATGAGTTTCACTGTGCAGAGTCTGATGATGAGAGGTCTGAGAAGAAATATTTATAATAAAATCATATTGTACAATGTCATGTCAGTATAATATATTCCCTCACGTTAAAAAAAAAAAAAAAAAAAAAAAAGCCAGTGAACCGGTTCGGTAAAATTTTTGTGGCATTATTTTAAAGTGTCTGTGAGATTGATATTTTTTTAGAAATAAATAAAGAAATTATCAGGACAATAATAAATTAATCACTCTCTCTCTCGAAGTTTCACAGTATAAACCAAGTTCTTGCAAATTTTGCATTCGTTGGTGGACCTTTTTGTTATTTGGAGAAAGGTACCTACTGCTGACTCCGAGCCACTAGTCCATACCTACAATTTATCAACATTAAAGTGTCAGTAATATCCAACCAACTTTTATTGAATTCTAAGTGACCGGCGCAACTTAGTTCAAGTTACAGCTCAACTATTCTGTATTACACCTAAACAATACAAAATTAACCATTCTCTTTGAATTACTTTATCTATTACTGAAACTTAAATTAAAATTCGTTGAGTATTATACAAGATTTAAGAGCAGAAAGTGGAAGCATTTTACAATATGTAAAGATAAAAACATTATACGCGTATATAAAAACATTATGCGGCGCAAGCACTGCTTCTCTATAAGTCGCAAGTGCGTCCGCATATGGAGTACTGCTGTCACCTCTGGGCGGGGGCACCCGAATACCAGCTTCGTCCATTTGACTCGGTGCAAAGGCGGACTTACGGACTGAATTTCGACAGTACAATACTTCGACATGTAGCGAACTTCGAAAACACATAGATCGACAAGTCATTACTTCGACAGACATTTGTTAGACAACACACACCTTCGAATTACCACTACTTCGACAGACGATTATTCGACAGACAATACTTAGACAAGACACATCTTCGAATGACCACTACTTCGACAGATTTTTTTAACATTCTCTCAAAATAATAATGCTCTGAAATGTAATAAGCCCCAACTAATTAAATACGAGTATGTACCTAATCAATGATTGTAACTGTTTCTTTTTTATTATTCCGAACCTGACCCCAAAACCTGACCAGGCTAGGTAAGAAACTTGAAATAAAAAAATAATATTTTTCCGAATGTTACCCTCTTCCTTAACTGACCCGACGCCGACGTCTCGTTAGTGTCATAGCCAGAATTGCGCGCGCGGCGAACAACGCAACGTGACGCAGCACTAAAGGCCATGGCAAGGGTTGCTCAAAACATTTCATAGCATTATTATTTTGAGAGAATGTTAAAAAAAAATCTGTCGAAGTAGTGGTCATTCGAAGATGTGTCTTGTCTAAGTATTGTCTGTCGAATAATCGTCTGTCGAAGTAGTGGTAATTCGAAGGTGTGTGTTGTCTAACAAATGTCTGTCGAAGTAATGACTTGTCGATCTATGTGTTTTCGAAGTTCGCTACATGTCGAAGTATTGTACTGTCGAAATTCAGTCCGTTATCCTGAGAGTTATCGGCGATCCCATACTTGCAGGTGGTGTGGAATCTCTTAGTGACAGGAGAGACTTTGCTTCTCTGTGTGTGTTCTACCGCCTGTACAACGGTTTGTGCTCTGAAGAATTGTTTGATATGATGCCTACGGCTACATTCTATCACCGCACCGCTCGCCATAGACAGGGTGTTCATCCTCACACGTTGCGTCCTGACCGCTCGAGCACGGTGAGATCTAATAGAGGCTTTCTTCCGCGTACGCTTAGGTTGTGGAATGATCTCCCTGCATCGGTTTTCCCAAACGCCTACGGTATGGGGTTCTTCAAAAGGGGACTTAGAAGGTTTTTAAAGAGTCGGCAGCGCGATTGTGGCGCCTCTGGTGTTGCAAACGTCCATAGGCTGCGGTGACCACCGGTACATCTAGTGGTGCAAAAGTTTATCATGTTTTTGTGAGAGTAATGTAGACACAAAGCTTTTTTAAAAAAATACAATGTAACATCTTCATTCTTTAAAAGCGATGAATAGGCTTACTGAAAGGTATTTGGCTTTACTGAAAGTTTTTGTTAGTCTCTACAGTTCACAACATTCTTTATGTAACATAGCTTAACCCACGTCATACTTTGAGCTCCCTTTAAACCATTTAGGTTGGAAGTTTTCAGCACTAGAGAATAAGTAGATTTTATTGTGGTTCCTGCATGTTGATTGTATCGCATGAGTTTCACTGTGCAGAGTCTGATGATGAGAGGTCTGAGAAGAAATATTTATAATAAAATCATATTGTACAATGTCATGTCAGTATAATATATTCCCTCACGTTAAAAAAAAAAAAAAAAAAAAAAAAAGCCAGTGAACCGGTTCGGTAAAATTTTTGTGGCATTATTTTAAAGTGTCTGTGAGATTGATATTTTTTTAGAAATAAATAAAGAAATTATCAGGACAATAATAATTAATCACTCTCTCTCTCGAAGTTTCACAGTATAAACCAAGTTCTTGCAAATTTTGCATTCGTTGGTGGACCTTTTTGTTATTTGGAGAAAGGTACCTACTGCTGACTCCGAGCCACTAGTCCATACCTACAATTTATCAACATTAAAGTGTCAGTAATATCCAACCAACTTTTATTGAATTCTAAGTGACCGGCGCAACTTAGTTCAAGTTACAGCTCAACTATTCTGTATTACACCTAAACAATACAAAATTAACCATTCTCTTTGAATTACTTTATCTATTACTGAAACTTAAATTAAAATTCGTTGAGTATTATACAAGATTTAAGAGCAGAAAGTGGAAGCATTTTACAATATGTAAAGATAAAAACATTATACGCGTATATAAAAACATTATGCGGCGCAAGCACTGCTTCTCTATAAGTCGCAAGTGCGTCCGCATATGGAGTACTGCTGTCACCTCTGGGCGGGGGCACCCGAATACCAGCTTCGTCCATTTGACTCGGTGCAAAGGCGGACTTACGGACTGAATTTCGACAGTACAATACTTCGACATGTAGCGAACTTCGAAAACACATAGATCGACAAGTCATTACTTCGACAGACATTTGTTAGACAACACACACCTTCGAATTACCACTACTTCGACAGACGATTATTCGACAGACAATACTTAGACAAGACACATCTTCGAATGACCACTACTTCGACAGATTTTTTTAACATTCTCTCAAAATAATAATGCTCTGAAATGTAATAAGCCCCAACTAATTAAATACGAGTATGTACCTAATCAATGATTGTAACTGTTTCTTTTTTATTATTCCGAACCTGACCCCAAAACCTGACCAGGCTAGGTAAGAAACTTGAAATAAAAAAATAATATTTTTCCGAATGTTACCCTCTTCCTTAACTGACCCGACGCCGACGTCTCGTTAGTGTCATAGCCAGAATTGCGCGCGCGGCGAACAACGCAACGTGACGCAGCACTAAAGGCCATGGCAAGGGTTGCTCAAAACGGGGGCCGCTACAGGGCCTTACTTCGCGCGATCCCTAGGTACAGTCGCCTGTAAGAAGCGTTGGGTCCCCCGCACCAGCGCGGCTGATGCCCGCTCAGTTTTGGGACCAAACTTTGGAAGTGATGCCCGAAGTTCCACCGGCCATCGAGAGTACGAGCCCCAGATACTTCATTGAGGGTTCGATGCCGATGCTGACGCCCTCTACCCTCAGACTGGATCCCGTACGTGGCCCCTTCCGAGGACAGTGGAAGCACAAAGCCTCGGATTTGTGAAGGGCGACCTCGAGACCCAGCCGCCGAATTCGACCCACGACTTGAACAACCCTTGCCGTGGCCTTGCTCCCCGGGCGCGCAATTCGGGCTATGATAGGAACGAGACGTCGGGTCAGGTTAGGAAGAGGGTAACGTTTGGAACAAATATAAGTTTTTTATTTCAAGTTTCTTACCTAGCCTGGTCAGATTTTCGGGTCAGGCTCGAAATAATAAAAAAAAACAGTTACAATCATTGACTAGGTACATACTCGTATTTAATTAGGTGGGGCTTATTACATTTCATAGCATTATTATTTTGAGAGAATGTTAAAAAAAAATCTGTCGAAGTAGTGGTCATTCGAAGATGTGTCTTGTCTAAGTATTGTCTGTCGAATAATCGTCTGTCGAAGTAGTGGTAATTCGAAGGTGTGTGTTGTCTAACAAATGTCTGTCGAAGTAATGACTTGTCGATCTATGTGTTTTCGAAGTTCGCTACATGTCGAAGTATTGTACTGTCGAAATTCAGTCCGTTATCCTGAGAGTTATCGGCGATCCCATACTTGCAGGTGGTGTGGAATCTCTTAGTGACAGGAGAGACTTTGCTTCTCTGTGTGTGTTCTACCGCCTGTACAACGGTTTGTGCTCTGAAGAATTGTTTGATATGATGCCTACGGCTACATTCTATCACCGCACCGCTCGCCATAGACAGGGTGTTCATCCTCACACGTTGCGTCCTGACCGCTCGAGCACGGTGAGATCTAATAGAGGCTTTCTTCCGCGTACGCTTAGGTTGTGGAATGATCTCCCTGCATCGGTTTTCCCAAACGCCTACGGTATGGGGTTCTTCAAAAGGGGACTTAGAAGGTTTTTAAAGAGTCGGCAGCGCGATTGTGGCGCCTCTGGTGTTGCAAACGTCCATAGGCTGCGGTGACCACCGGTACATCTAGTGGGGCCGTATGCTTGTCTGCCACTCTAGTGGTATAAAAAAAAATTATAACTGTATACAAGGAACTATCATTTTCAACCATTAGTTTTGTTTCTGTGTAATTGTTCCGGGTTTTGTTCTGAACGGCTGGACTGATTGTAACTAGACTATCGCTGATGAAGGAAGTAACTCAAGCTATTTTCATTGCAGAACTGTAAATCCACTCCGGATTTAGAGTTCTGCACAAAACGTAAAACCTAATGACGGGTAAACGCGTACAAAGTTGCGTATACGCGCATCTGCTATTGAAAATCATTTCAAAGCTGTCTCACATGAAACAGAAAAGGAACAAACGTATTTGTTGTTTTACTATTATATACAATATGCCAAAACGAAATGTAATGAAACGTTTACAGAATATGTATTACACCAAGATATTGTCCAAAATTTTACTTTAATCTGCTATTCTGACTGGACGTACCAAGAATAATATATTTAAGTCCAAAATATTTTTGGCCATTCTACGAATAGGACAATATAATGTGTTTGTTTTTGTTTGAGTATCACTGAAAATTATGAAGGTTGAACCATAAAATTAACATCCATCTTCACTTTCATTAATGTCTGCCTGTTAAATGAAAGGCTGTGGTATCTTGAAGCAAGTAATAACTTATTTAGGTTGGATTCCAATGCTTCGTGTTATGGTCTTAATTTTAACAGGGTCTTAATAAATTAATCAGTTGTATCTCATAGTACAAAAGGTACATTCAAATATAATTTTGACAGTTACTATGGGAAGCTATCTGATATCTACCATAATAGGTAATAAAGTAACTGAATATTTATTGAATAATGTTGATTGATAAACTTGGCTGAAAATGTATCTTTTAAAATTTTGCACATGATATAAATAAATATATAAAACGGGCATAAACGCGGTCAAGTGGTACTTATTTCAAGTAGTGGATTGTCATAAGCTGATTTGATTTATTGATGTGTTTGAAAATTAAACAAAATAGTTTAAGCCTCTTTTTTAACAAAATTTAAACTTTGCTTTATTTATTAACCCTTTTATACCAACATTCTCCAACGGAGTTATTAAAATTGGAATAGAGACGGTATCAAATGCTTTTTGGAGGTAGAAAGAAGACCCCTACTAAGCACTTATGACCTTGGTCTATATACGATTAAAGTTAACATCATGACGGCGTCGTCAGTTGACTTTGTTGCTCTGAAGCCAAATTGAAGATCACTAAGGAGTTAAGGGCGGATTCGACAAAAATCGGAGTAAGCCTATCCTTTTTTTTAACGTGAAGAAAATCCTACATGCATGATATCACACACATGCCGGACTCCTACCGACTAAAAAACCACATGTTCCCTACCTACTGCCTACGATTGGGAGTCCCGGGTAAGCCCTCGAAAGGATGACCCCAAGATGAGTAAAACTATTCTAGAGCATAACTTTCCAGTACAAGTAATTCTCTAAGTAAACAATAAACTAGTCAACATCGGTATGGTTACCATAGTAACATCTACTTCAGTTTGGTGACCACAGTTACGTTTTGCTTATGAGTTGTTGGTAAAATAGAAAATCACATTACATTTAGAAATATGTAGAAGTTATTCTCTAGTATAGTCTAACACCGATTTTGGTCGAATCCCTAAATTGATGTTTTTAACAACAACCTTTATCATTTCAGCCTTATGCTAAATATTTGTAAGTGAAAGTACACTGTACAAGGCAGTTAGAACTTCGTTATTTGCTTAGCGTAGGCCCATCATTAGTTAAACTGGCATTAATGACCTTTTAAAGTTAATGTTTAACGCCTAACAACTTTGAAATGGTATTAAAGTCGATTGTTTCTTTGAATATATTTATTGCCCATAAACAGCCTGGAATTGTACTATGTATCTAATACCTTCCTTAATCCAAAGGTTGTCTGGAAGATTTGCACTTAGCGAAAAGGGCGCCCGTTGTACATTTTAAAACATGTATTCATGTTCATGTAAATGTTAATTGGTGTACAATAAAACCTTATTTATCAGATAAATACAAGAATTTTGAAAACTCCATTTTAATTGTTTTACCTACGAGGGCTGATCAATAAGTCCGTGACTTTTTTAATTTCCCGCCACTTTATTGAAATGTAAACTCTGCTTCTGTCAACGGGCAACTGTCAGTTGACTTCTGTCAAAATTTAGACAAGCTACGTCATTTTGTTTGTGTTTGACAGTTGTTGATAGCAGACTAGCGCGCTTTTTGAGAAGAAAATGGAAAAATGAGAATTTCGTATGCTTATTAAGCCTTATTTTTTGCGGAAAAAAACCATCACTCAAACCAAGACTAAGCTTGATAAGTATTATGGGGACTCTGCACCATCTATTTCCATGGTAAAAAAGTGGTTTACCGAATTCAGATGTGGTCGTACAAGCACGGAAGATGCGGAACGTTCTGGACGTTCATTTGAGGTCTCTACATCCGAAACCATAGAAAAAATCCACGATATGGTTTTAGCCGATCGGAGATTGAAAGTGAGAGAGATTGTGGAAGCCATAGGCATCTCACATGGCACAGTGGTTTCAATTTTGAATGAACACTTGGCAGGAAACAATTTCGCAGAAGTGTTTGACGTTGTTCAACCGCAATATGGACGAGTTTTTGCACCAATTCATAACCGTGGACGAAACATGTATCCACCACAATACACCAAAGACCAAACAGCAGTCAAAACAGAAGGTTTCACGGGGGGAATCAGCGCCAAGGGAGGAAAATGTTGGTTTGTCAGTCAGTTAAGTCATGGCGACCGTTTTTCGGGATGCACGCGGTATAATCCACATTGACTACCTTCAAAAGGGGAAAACAATCAATGGCGAATATTCTACCAACTTATTAGGTCGATTCAATAAGGAATTGAATAAAAAACGATCGCATTTGGCCAAGAAAAAAAGTCTTTTCCATGAGGAAAAACCAAGGGTGCTCACATGTGCAGTTTCTATGGCAAAAATCCGTGACTTGGGAGACGAATTGCTCCCTCACCCACCCTATTCTGCAGATTTAGCACCGAGTGACTATTTCTTGTCCCCGAACCTAAAGAAATTGCTTGGCGGAAAGAGATTTGACTCTACCGACAAAATCATCTCTCAAATAAATGCGTATTTTCATGACCTCAACAAATCTTTTTTTTCGGAAGGTATGGAAAAGCTGGAGAAACGTTGGATTAAGTGCATAGAACTCACAGGAGACTATGTTGATAAATAAAATAACTTTTTATCTAAAAACCTATTTTTCAAAAAAGTCACGGACTTATTGACCCGCCCTCGTATCTAATAAATAATATTCTTCACCTAATACGTACACAACAAAAAAGACGGTCTTTCAATCTTAGTTCATCGTATAGTATGCCTATTTCCACATTCTACATTTAAGAAATCTAGACCTAAACAAACAAGTTCGTACTTTCATACCGAGGTCTGTTTTCAAACAATTACGTCTTCATTTCTCCGCATTGAGAATGTTGGAATGCCAAGGATATTTTTTTCCTTTAGCTTACCCCATTTAGGTAGATACTTCAAAGAATACTTGCTCACTGTCGCATTCTGTATAGTTTATTATTATACCTACTATGTGTAAAGAAGTTGTGCGACGAAATACTTCATACGTAAGTAAAAATGCAACCATACAATATCTAACAGTAGAATCTAATTTGAACTTCGCAGACCAACTTCTCAAAGTTCAAATTAGATTCGACTGTCTTTTCTGAGCGATTAAATAAGTTTCTTAGCAGTACTAGGTATGTCTCTAACTCGGTGAATAAATTAAAAACTACGTCCTGATTAATTCGAGCAATATCGAGGAAGAATTTATGCCGAACTACAATTTGTTCCTCTACTTTACTAGGCTTTCCTTTAGTTGTTCTCTTAGTAAGTTGTGTATTCTTATGTTAGGAACCTCAATAGCATTTTTGAATACCTATCTATAGATACCCACACGTATAGGTTTGATGAAAAAATTTTTTTTTGAATTTCAGTTCTAAGTATGGGGACCCCCAAAATTTACTGCTTTTCTTCTAGTTTAATATGAAAATCTTAATGCAGTTCACAGAATACATCTACTTACCAAGTTTCAATAGCATAGGCCTTATAGTTTCGGAGAAAAGTGGCTGTGACATACGGTTGGACAGACAGCCAGACAGACATGACGAATCTATAAGGGTGCCGTTTTTGCCATTTGGCTACGGAACCCTAACAATGTCAACTGTCTAACTATCTCCGTTCATGAAATGCGGCACTCTCGAGTTCCCTAAAAATTAAGTAACCAATTTGGACATAGGTACAACAAATTTCTGCAGCGTAATCAAACTATAGCTTGTTTTTATGCACGTATTTTTATTGAACTTTTACTAACTGTTCTTTCTAATTTTTGTAACACAACTTCTATACAATACATTTTTGAACATTTTCTACGGCATGTACCTAAACTCTCACTTACTACATTCACTCAGTCAATTAACAACTTCTCAGCAATATCAAATACAAAAGAAATTTCCCCTGAATTTCTACGCCGAAATTCACACAGCTACATAAATATTTCAACTAAATTGCGCCGAAAGGTTTTCGCGAAGTGTTCTCAATTGTACGAACCGTTATGTATTTACAAGTTTAGTGATTGCGAGATGCAGCATTAATAATCCAATACCAAACCTGGACTAAATGATGCCAGAATTGGATTACCTTGTTAATATTGCATGGGTTTGACACTTATACTGACGGACTCAACATTATTAATTCATTTGTGCAACCTGTTGTACTGGCTACTCAGGATAATCATTATAACATTGAAACTGGAAATGATCTCCTCGAACGGCAATCCACTACGTCATGACGTCATTAATTTGATATGTTGACTTCTAGAAATATTTGTAATTTATCCGATCCCCGTGTACAAAATTTCACCAACCCAACTCATCCCGAAGGTGTCGTAAGAAGCGACTAAGGACTAAGCTAACACGTCCACAAAAAGATCCATTGCGTAGGGAAGGAAATATCGAAAGAAAATAAGGATGTCTGTAAAATGACAATCGTTAAGCAAAGTTGAAAAAAAGAAGGCTATAGGGGCGGCTTGACAATTTTCAACTGCGGGTCGTCACGACCAGCGCCTGCCTGTTTCAACACAGTAATACTACAAAATGAAATGTGAGCGTATTTTATGCCTCTACCTATCCCGGGTTTACCACTGTTGACCGAAATTAATTTGATCATTTGACGTGTGACCGAAAAAACATTAGGTCATTCTACTTTTGATCGAATGAACAATTGACCAAAAGAGTTTTTATTGAACAAACATTTGGTATTTTTACTACTGATCGAATGAACGTTTGGTCGAAAAACAATTGACTCAAGAATATTTTAACAAACAAAAGTGAAATAAGTAGAATTCGGTACTGGCACTCGCCGGCCGCTGCCGCGGCACGCTCGCTTCGCTCGCTCGGCTCGTGCGTTGTGGTCGCAGTTCTAACCTAACCTAACCTAGCCATTTTGATACAGCCTCTGTTAAAATAATTCTTTAGTCAACCGTTTTTCGACCAAACGTTCATTCGATCAGTAGTAAAAATGCCAAATGTTTGTTAGATAAAAACTTTTTTGGTCAATTGTTCATTCGATCAGTAGTAGAATGGCATAATGTTTTTTCGGTCACACGTCAAATGATCAAATGAATTTCGGTCAACAGTGGTAAAC
Organism: Miltochrista miniata; assembly: GCA_933228765.1. Classification (NCBI taxonomy): domain Eukaryota; kingdom Metazoa; phylum Arthropoda; class Insecta; order Lepidoptera; family Erebidae; genus Miltochrista; species Miltochrista miniata. Next base: position 12,059,083 of record OW121759.1, on the reverse strand, counting down.
CGACCTATCCCTTCGGGGATAAAAACGTGGCTTTTTGGTATTTTCAGTTTACTGTACCTGCCTATAGAAGAGTCATTTAATGTACTGATGCGCGTTGTCGGCAATGTGCCAATTATTTTTGAATTATTATTTGCAAACACCTATAACTATTTGCTCATCGTGTTTATACATAATGCTATACTAACGCGTTGCCATCAACTACAGTAACCATTACAGTTAATGGGATATTTTGTGTTGTCGATATTACCCGTTACAGTTTTTTTTAAATATTATTTTACCTTGACTGGTCTCGTGGCCCAGTAGTTAGTGTGCCTGACTACGAATTCGGAGGTCGTGGGTTCGACTCCCTCCCAGGATAAATCTTTTTGTGTGATGAGCACATTGATTTGTTCTGCGTCTGGGTGTAATTTATCTATGTATGTATTTGTTCTGTATCTGGGTGTAATTTATCTATATTATGTATGTATTTGTTCTGTGTATGGGTGTAATTTATCTATATTATGTATGTATTTGTTCTGTTTCTGGGTGTAATTTATCTATATGTATGTATTTAGAAATACTGAAGTATGTTTATCAGTCCTCTAGATTCCATAGCACAAGCTTGTATTAACTTAATTCGGGCTAGATGATGTAGGGGAATGTTCACAAATATTTATTCATTTATTTCTGGTTAATTCTGCATTTTCTTTATAAAAAGTTTTACGCTCTTTACATTGGGTTTATTACACAGAATACAATACTTTTATTCTATTTACCGTTGATTGGTCATTTGCGGAATTTTAGAAACTGCAATAAAAAGTCGTAATCTCAAATTGCAAACTATCAAGTGAGAAAGTTTCCAAAGAAGATCAACGCGGTTCGACTACTAAAGAGTTACTCTAAGTCTTTAGTAGTCTTACCGCGCTTCACACATAAAATACTAATCGAATATCATTACAACTGTGAAACTGAATTAATTGGCTAAGTCGACAAGTTGAGCGTAAATTCGACTGCGAGAAACATGATAATATTATGTGAGTCAAACAATCCTACTAATTCTACTAATCCTACTTAATATTATAAATGTGAAAGTTTGTGAAGATGTTTGGATGTTTAGATGTTTGGATGTTTGTTACTCAATCACGCTCTAACGGCTGAATGGATCCAGCTGAAATTTGGTATAGGGATAGAGTATAGTCTGGAATAACACATAGGCTACTTCTTATCCCAGAAAATTGTTTTCACGGGAAGGTGGAACGGGAACCAAAATTCACGCGGGCGAAGCCGCGCGCATCAGCTAGTAGTGTATAATCTAATCCTACGTAAACATAATGCGTAACGTTTCTGTTTACAGAAGCTGCGGCTTCGACTAATTTATGGGGAAGAGATATAACTCGTATGTCATGGTTTTATATAGTTATCCTTTCATTTATTAACTTTGTGCGGATAATAAACATTGTATTTATATATGTACGTAGTAAGTTAAAAAAAGTCCATTTTGAATGAAATCTCTGTGTAGATGAAAACATAGATTGGATTCCAATCATAATTTCTGCACTTCAATCATAATCACAATCTTTTGTCTAGATCACATTAGAGCTGAACTTTACTGCTAAATATTGTTTTCAATTAATGAATAAATATTCACGGACATTTCACACAACGCTATCTGATCCCAAAGTAGGCTAGGAATAACCTGTTTGTGTTATGGGTATCAGACCACGGATATTAATACTTGTATACTTTTTTTAAATACATACAAATTATACCTATATAGAAACATCCAGACTCTTGAGACAAACATTTATGGGTCACACAAATATTTGTCTCCGGTTGGAATCGAACCCACGACCTCAAGCGCCGCAGGCGGTATCACAACCGACCGCGCCACAGAGGCAGTCAAATTCAGGCAATCAAAAAAATATAGGCACAGAATACGCAGAAAGCGTTTTTATTATTGCTTTATTGTACGAGTTCTCAACCAAAACAATATCGTCCCTATCACATGTGACAATTCTTGAAATAGGTAAGTCCTTACTATAATTTCTTTGTATCGTCTCTGCATTATTTATATTATTAAAGATCCTGTGCGAAGAGTTTACGGACGTAAATTTAAAGTGATAAATTCATAAAAAACATAAAAGTAATCAGACGATGAAGTGAACGAAAGATGCCAAGCCGAGCGCTTAGGCTGATCATATCTTTAAATCACTTGTTCCGCGCTCTCTCTTGCACTCGCGGCTCAAACGGAACGTGACACTTTTTTGCGTGCAACCGGCGGCGTTCAACGATTTATTAAAGTAATCACAAAATAAGAAGTCCGTTTTTTACATTTGAGAAAGCGCCACTCTCATTAGCGGGTTGCCGAATCAACCAATGAGAATTGGTTCATTGGAAGCATCTCATTAGTGGATTCGGCAACCCGCCAATGAGAGTGGTGCTTTCTCAAATGTCAAAAACGACTTCTTATTTTGTGATAATTTAAGGCGTTTTATTACATCAAAATTATTCAGAATTTTTGAATGATGATGAGGCTTTTTCGATACCGTCGCTGAACTATTCAACGTGGATGCAATTACAGCGTGTCATAGAGACGCGACAGGTAATTATTTTGCTTGTCAGGTTGTTAATGTCTCGTAAAATTACTTCCATAATTGCATTTTCCAGTTTTCTCGTTGAGTTAATTATGTAGCTTAGGTTCGTAATTGCTGACAATTAAAACGATTTCATGCTTACTGATTCTAATTATTTATAACGTAAATGTTCCTTATTGTACTGTACATACAAATACATGTAACAATGTCTATTTTAAACAATTCTCGGAACATAAATATTAATTTGTCTTAGAATATTATAATACTACTAGCTCTCCCGCGCAACTTCGTTTGCGTGATAAATGAAGATCCGCTCGACCGATTTTATGCAAACTTCACATAAACCATCTACTAAATAGTTCAAACAAAGCCTAAACATTTGGTTTGGATAGGTGAGCCCGTTCTTGAATTATAAAATTACAACGAAAAGTGGCATTGATTTTTATATATATAGATTATCAGTTGCGAATAGTATTGTTTGGCACAACATTTACAAACTTTCGTGAGACTACATTAAAATTGTAAACCACAAAAAATGATTTATATAGGCAGTCAGTAAATAATTTACATTTTTCTTACAATCTAAATGAAAAGCAGTAAAACATTGGCAGCAGTTAGGTTATTTATTTAAGTCGATGTAAAAGTTGGTTATAAAAAGATGTTAATGACTTGGACCTTATTTTGGTAATGGAGTTTTTAGTACTTTGCAGGAACCGTATATTTGTGTCAAATCACAAACTCAATATAATACATAGGTCACTGAAGTGCGAGGGTTTATGTATTGGGATTTTATATCTTTTTTGTTTGTAACTTAATAACATTTTGTACCTATCTAATACAATTGACCGACCGAGCGAGTATCCGTTTCGACAGTAGGTATTCAGTATTTATTTATGAATAATTTTTACATTGTGTTTGAAAAATACAGTATTATAAATATCTATTATTGCTAAATATGTTGCTATTGTTGAATGAAAGAAAAAAGTCAAATCATATAAATAATCTATATATATATATACAGGGTGAATTTTTGAAAAGGGCTTGGATGGCCAAATCCGAAACTATAAGGAATATCTAAAAATGCTCAAAGGAGTCACGAGCCCGATTTTGATAAAACTTAAAACCTCATCATTAGATTTTTGAAAAACCAATAATCCTAGCCGGGAATCGAACCAATTAATTTTGAAAAAAAAATACATCCTTTATTATTACACCATACGATAGTGTCGCTAATAAGGATTAAATTCTGCGAAGTAATGATATACGGCAAATTTAAGGAAAGTTTGGAATTTTAATAGAATTCACATTTCATGTAACTAAATTTTGTATCATAATTTGTTTAGTTCGAAATCCCAGAATAGATCGTAACTATTCCGTGTTTTAAATCATGCTCCGAATGATCTTTGGAGAATATTCTAAACGGAATTAATAATATTGAATGCAGTACGATCCTTGAGGTTTCGAAGCCAGCTATGTATTGAACACAACAGTCTACATTTTGAACAATTAATCAGTTGACGTAAGAGAAATAAATTGTATTTTGTTAAAAATGAGCACTTTCCTTTCGTTTGCCGTATGTCATTACTTCCCAGAATAAGATCCTTAATAGCAACACTATCGTATGGTGTAATAATATAGGGTGTGCTTTTTTTTTCAAAATCAATGGGTTCGATTCCCAGCTAGGATTATTGGTTTTTCAAAAATCTAATGATGAGGTTTTAAGTTTCATCAAAATCGGGCTCGTGACTCCTTTGAGCATTTTCCGAGAACTCAGAACTCGGGAGATTTCCATAATAGTTTTAGCAGGATAACGTCTGTCGGGTCAGCTAGTATCAATATATTATGTGCATTACAACGTCTCAAATCAGAAAATCTTAATTTTTATCAACAAACTCTGATTAACACAAAAGTCTTGAAGCTATAAAATTATTTTTTTCAAAGGACTATTATGTTCCAATAAATTATGGAATAAGACCTACTGCATTCTGAAACCTGTATATGATATAGTACCATCATTAGTATAGAGAAAGGTCACATAGGGCGTAGCTAAAAGCAATAAAATCGAGAAAATTTATAGTTTCCGAGTATTAAATAAATTATGAGGGCTTTTTATACGCTAGAGGGTATTTTCACTTCCCAACAAAAAATATTTTGTATGGTGACCAGTTCCTTATTGAAGTTAGAAACTGCTTTCTAGCCGTAAGACGTAAGGTAGTAAACCACTATGAGAACTAGCAGTACCTTAGATTCTGAGATAGTAGACATATCATCGTGATAAACAGTTTTTCTTGCAACCCGGTCGAGAATCCCTCTGAAAGCAGAAAGGATTTCTCCACATGGAAAAAAATGGGTGTGAAAATAAGGTTTCTTCTGAGAATTCCCCTTATTGGATGAAATGGTTAGGCGTTGGTGAAGTATACCTACAACAAGTTTTACTGAATTTAGAAGAGTCGAAAAGCGCTCTGAGCGCTTCAGAGATATCCGTTAGATAAAATGCTGTAGCTGCTACAGCGTATTTATCGGTCGAGTCTAATAGTTAGGTAGCGTAAATTATAATTATATGGTAAGGCAATACATTTTTTCACTTTCAAATCTGACTTACTAAGAAGTTTTGTTTAAGCACAACCTGCGATTGACTATTAAGAGGATAAAAAGAAGTCAAAGAAAAGCTTAAAAAACTTTTTCATTAACGTCACATAAGGTCTATGAAAGGAGAGGTATTTCTTCATCAGAATCCTAGGTCTAGGTATAGCGAAAGTTAAGATGCCTCTCTATATTGAAACTTGTGTCGAACAATCCTTACAGTACTCCCATTCTAACACTTTTTTTTTGTAAATCGGACCCGCGTTGAGAAAATATAACAACTGAAAAACCATTTTGTCATTCATCCCCTCTCACACAGGATCCTCGCAAAATATCAGAATCAAAAAATCCTAGTATCCTAGACCCTTTCTCGGATTATAAGCTCAAATTGTGCCAAGTATCATTCAAATTCATTCCGTGGTTTCAGCGTGATACTTATTCGAGAATCAAACAAACAGACCGACAGCCAGAAAGACAGACGGACAAAAAAATTTTAAAAATTGCATTTTTGGCTTCAGTATCGATTATAAACAATTAAAATTTTCAAAATATCTTCCATGTACGGATTCTCGACCCTCTACGGGTTCATATTATGTAAAGATTACTTTATGAAAACCTTATAACATGTTATTGCGTTTGCCCTCCAACATAAAAATGCCTCATTAGTATTTCTTGAAAACCTCAGGAAACATGTCTGGAATGTGCTTAATAAATTTTCTGCGTAAGCGGTTTGTATAATATTATGGACACGCATGTTTTTTGTACTATATTATTTATACAGTCCTTTTAATAATTATGATAAATACTCTTAAATTGTATTTCAAATTGAAAATTTACATATTAGAACCCAAATATTACTAAAATGAGTTACAGTGTTTTTTTTTGGAGGTACCTACTTATCAAAATTTATTAAGCTTCTTTAGGTTAGAATTTTAGAGTATAGTACCCTGTAGCTATTATAAAGTATGCTAACATCAGGAATAATGATTTTGTCTAGCGTGTAAAAGAGATAGTCAGATAAAAATATGCTTTGAATACGGAACCCTAAAAACACTTGTGTCAAACAATCTTTGAAAAAAACTTTATGAACACAAAATACACCTTTCATGGAATAGAAAGTTATCTGTGAAGCTCAAAAAGAATTATCTTTTGTTGCCAAACCCGACGCCGACCACAGAAGGTAGTTATTAGTGGAAGTTGGCAAGATAACCATTTAAATTGGTCACCCGTAGAATGCAGCCAAAATATATCATCATTAATATTGTTTTCAGTCAGTAAATCTTCCGTTTGCACAGAAAAACCATTTTTCAATGACAAACAGTTATATAGGTATGTCAACCAAGTTAGAAAAATAAAACTTTCTTTTCGCAAGAGATTTCTTCATTTGCTGGTTCTAAATAATATTTTATGAAAAATAAACCGATAAGGCTTTTCACGAAAAGTTTTTCTAACCATAAATAGTCTGAGGTTTTGTTTTTTATATCACAGTTTTCATGAAAAATTGCATTGGATTTAACGTTACTCAAGATGAAATACACAACTATAGGTAGATAGTAACTGACACTCGCAACTTCGTTTACGCCACCATAAGGTGTATAAAAGGAAAGGTATTTCTTCATCAGGCTCATCAAGCAGCGTGTGAAACTGCCCTGTTTGCTTAGTCATGAAAGAGCTTAAAGATTAAGTCTATTCTAAAACAATTAACAATGTTTCACAATAGCAATAATCATTAAGCTCTAAATTATGACTAAGCTAACGCGCCAGTTTAGATTTTCCCCTTAAATTCAAGGAATCCTAGAATTCTAGGTTTAGTTATTGTTGAGATGTCTTTAATTTCTGAACGACAAAACTTTCAATATTAGAACTTGTGCGGAACAATGTTACATTTTAGGTTTCATTATCGATTATTATAGAACGCCCCACAATTAAAATTTTCAGAATATCTTTCATGTACAGACTCTCGACCCTCTACAGTTTTATTATATGTACAGATAGATTTAATGGATACCATATTCACTAAATAACTTAGATTTTCGGTGCTTTAAACATGGTCGTTTCCACCGCCGCAGTACTTGAACTTGTCCAATAACCGCTACATTACTCCTAGTCCGACAATAACATAAGCAAAACAAGTTATACGAATAAGTTTCGGAGTGTATAAGTAAATACGTTTAGTAATAGCTACAATATACAAATATTATCGTGGGGAATCACTTTCTGTGTTTTGGGCATAATGCCAACGCAATACACACCACACCCTTTTCGGTATGTGAGCTGCTAGATTATCTCATAACTTTCAATAAGCATAGCACTCTAGTGGCATATACTGTTAATATCTGTTATTCCTGGGGTATCCTTCCGAGGGCTTACCTGGGGCTCCCACCCGTAGGCTGTTAGGTAGGATACGTGTGGTTTTTAGCCGGTAGTACTCCGGCATAGCATCTCTGCAGGATTTTCCTCATGTTAAAAAAAAGGCATAGAGCAACACGACTTTGATCGGGAGGGAAGGCGCCGTACAGAGACTTTCCCTTCTGATAATACCATAATCCAAAAAGTATAACAATAATATTTCAGTTGTCATTATGAGTGTATAGTTTTAATTGTTTTGAATTACAAAGTTTAATAAAATAAAACAATCATGCTGTTGCAGGGTGAGCAATTCTATTTGTACCTATTACGTTAAATTGTATGTTTGTCAACCTTATACGCTAATTTGATTGATTGATTTGTTAATGATGAATGTCAAACTAGTTATTATAATGAGTTCTTGATTTATTGTAATTTGAATTGTTTCTTCACTTTATATTGGTTTCCTGTGACGATAGTGATAAGCAAGTAGGCAGTGAAATAAATAAATAAATAAACAATAAAAACAATTTAAAGTTTCTTATACAAATAAAAAAAAAATATCGAAGTGAAGTAGGTGAAACGTATTAATAGAAAAATATTACTATTTAGGGTATGGTTCTATTTATACGAATCTTATAAAACATTCATATAAAATAAGTTTTATTATTTCAAGAGATAGAATTGAAGTGAAGATTCAATTGAAAAGAAAAATTACTAAAAAGTATCCATCCCCAGAAATCTTACGACGTGATAAGCGGTTCCTAGTAAATGAGATAATCAATAATGTTGGGATAAAATCTATGAATCTATTCGATTTTCGTTTGAAATTGCTTCTTTCAGATCCCGAAATTGGCTGTCCAATGTGTTGGTTAACGAAAAACAAATTTATTTTACTTTAACAATATCGTCAACATTTTTATTTCCGATCTCGAGCAGGATTTGAACCCGCGTCTTCTGGTTTGCCGGACCATTGCCGGATTTGTGATTGAGACAGCATACTAATTGCTTTTCAAAATTATCTCTAATTTTTATTTCCAGTGACTTTTAATTCCATTTTGTAATGAAAATAATCTTGGTCAGTTACATCTGAATGACTTTCAATTCTTTACATGAATGGGACTAATTTAATGATAATAATTATTGAATTGCTATGGAATACTTAAAAAATATAACGTGCGTACAATCAGCCACTCAGATTAACATAATTTAAATGTACTACATTTTATATTTAGTTTCATTAATGAATCTCCACTCTGTTTGCTCGCGCTACTGTTAGTCCCAAACTCCTTGCGATGAAGATTATAATTAATTATTGTTGAGATAATTATGTCTGAGGAAAGTTTATAGACCTAGGTCAACCAAAAGTGGGTGTTAACTGTTAAACATCCTCTAATAGCAGAATGGCTTTATGCCGTTGTAGCTTATCCATTTCTATGCTAATATTGTAAACAGGTAATATTTTAATGTTTATTTTTGTTTGTATGTTTTTTTTTTGCACTCAATAGACTACAAAACAATTGAACCGATTTGATAAATTCTTTCGCTGTTTGTAAAGGCACAGTATTCCTAAGTGACAGGCTTTTATCCCCGTATTCCCAAGGGAACGAGAGCTACATGGGTGAAATCGCATGGCGTCCGCTAGTTTATAATAAAAAATTCGCATAATGTGGTTTTAAAAATTTCTCCTTGTACCTGAACTCAAAGAACAATGCCGTTGCTTTTCACTTAAAAAGTTCAATATTATTGTTTTGGACATTTTAATATTTATGGAAGTTCGGAAATAATAACGTTATTATAAAATTCGTTATTCTTTTAGCTGTCATTCCCAATTTGTTAAGTAGCATCGTCCACCAGTGATGAATTTTGAAATTAAGTAAAAACTTAGACACTGTTTACTGCAGATGACACTTTTAAACTTTTTCTGATTAATGGAAAAAAATATTAAAGTAGGTAATGAAAGAAAAGCAACGAATGGCACTTCAAACGTAATCACACTTTCTTGACTAAAATTTATGAAAGACAATTTAAGTATGCGCCTTTCTTCAGTCTTGTATGTGTTGGTTTGTCGAGTACAAACTTATCACCCATCCAATCAGCAGAACAAAAGACTTTTACCGTGTTAACACTTGCTCCCATTTCTGTTTTCCTTACTTTCTTTTCACCTACAATCTCATTCATTTATCACTCTGCTATTGTTGTATCACCAGGGTTTCTGTAGTACTAATTAAAGTCATTACATTTTTTGGGTTCCGTACCCAAATGGTAAAAACGGGACTCAGTTACTGAGACTACACTGTCAGTCTATAGTTGGTTACTCACAATATATCATCTGTGAAATTTTCACAGATGATATAAATATTATTTTTGTTGCCGCTATATTATAAAGCTTTACCATACAATTTACTAAAATCAAAAGAGGGTAATAATTTTAACGTTTTACGGAACCCACTGTGTGCAGATCCAGCTTTATAATCTCTTAGGTCCTCTACAAAAAGGTTTCCGAATACTATAATTGCACAATTTTTCCTATCAGTTTCTCTTTTGGTATTCAAGGATTTTGTAAGGCCTAGAAAAGTGTAGGTAATATTTGTGTCAATGCAATTTGCAATTGTTCACTCAAAACATTGACATAAAATGTGTAGCACTCAATTTGAAAATGTGTATATTTTTCAGGCTTTAAGTAGGTGGTTTGTAAGCATTTTGCTGCGAGCCACATTGATTATGTATGGCCCGAGTTCTATAAAGCATTCAAATTGGAACAATTTCCTCGAGTGTAATAATGATTCATATTCTTTGAAATACTTATTGATAATGTCAAGAGATATAATGCCTTTTAGGTAAGGGTGAATAATGGGAATTATTAACACGTTAACAGTCCCTATACAAAAGTTTTAGATCTCCCCATTTGTCCACTACCGTTTTTTTTTAAATTAGTCAACTCATAATAAAAATAATATGCCATGTTTTTTATTTTTATTGTTTATTAGAACCCTCTTCACAAGTGCAGCAATAACAAAGAAACTAATATCATAAGTCCAGGACACTAGAGCCCCTCAAGTTTGTAGTGGCTAGTGTACCGCATTTGGTACACGGACTCGACGGTACCGCTCAGCGTGTACCCCATAGGGCACACTGGACTGGTAACGGGTTAATATTAGTTACAAAAATATTGTTTAGTAGTTTCTACAAAATTTTATAAATTCGCTGTAAATCAATTACAATTAAAACACTGACCTCAACTATAAGGAAACGTGATTACTTTTCAATGGCATAATTTAACTTTGTTTAATTTTGGGACTTACTTAAGACTGGTTAAAATATTATGAAAAACGGTAATACCTATGACCTAGGTACCTATTATGCTTTCCTATTGTACGGTAAACATTTTAATACCGTCTCACATAAATTACAGCATGCTAAGTGGGCGTTCAAGTTTGCTAGACTTTTAATGAGCTCTATAACTGTTTGACCGGCAGCGTAATAACCAGGTAGTTAAGTTTTGTCAACATTTCGAAGTTTACGATCAGTTAGCATACCAATTGCTTATCAAAAATAGTCTTACTTTCAAAGTTTACTCGTTATACAGGAGTAGATAGGTACTATTAAAAGGTCTTGGTTTGGTTATAAAGCATGTTTCCCGTCACGTGAACAGTTCTCAAAAGAAATAACTTTTACCCATTTTTAGGGTTCCGTAGCCAAATGGCAAAATCGGAACCCTTATAGATTCGTCATGTTTGTCTGTCTGTCTGTCCAACCGTGTGTCACAGCCTCTTTTCTCGAAACTATGAGGCCTATGCTATTGAAACTTGGTAAGTAGATATATTCTGTGAACCGCACCAAGATTTTTATAAGAAAAAAAGCAGGTAATTTTGGGGGTCCCCATACTTAGAACTGAAACTCAAAATTTTTTTTTTCATCAAACCCATACGTATGTGGTATCTATAGATAGGTCTTCAAAAATGCTTTTGAGGTTTCTAACATCATTTTTCTAAAGGGAATAGTTTGCGCAAGAGACACTTCCAAAAAATGTGTGGTCCCCCCCTGTAACTACTAAAATAAGAGAATGATAAATCTAAAAAAAAATATAATGTACATTACCATAAAATCTACCAACGAAAATTGTTTTGAACGAAATCGAGTTGGTAGTTTTTTTTTTAATACGTCATAAACCGCAATTTTTGCCGAGAAAAATCACTACCACTGCGAACGTGTTAAAACATCAATGAAAGTTACATCGAACTACAAGAACGTTTATACTATGTTACTTGCAGCTACGGAACCCTTAATGGGCGCGTTCAACTCGCACTTGGCCGGTTTTTGAATTATTTTTTCATAGCTGCTCCGCTTTTATTTTTCTTAGCGTGACGTATTTTGATGACACTGATGTATAAACTTACTCAAATAAATTACTATAAAATCATTTTTGATATTCAACCAGTAATTCCTAAGACCCTAACGTGCAAACAAATCCTTTAGCTATATAATATTAGTAGAGATAAGTAGAATGATTTATAGGTGCTACGGTTACAATTTTCCGCACGACTTAGCTGGAACATCCTATGATAAACAACAACAATAGACTCACTCCTGCATGACTTACAGAAATTCCAGGCGATAAATATAAATTGTTACATCTTTAGGATAATCATTTAGCATTATCGAATACAAAATACGGGATGTAGAAATCTTTTAGCAGTTAAACATTACAACCTACATTGTATAGTCATGACTTTTCCTCCAAAGAGTTAGGCAGAGATGATATTGGTATGCACCCCTTTTTTCTTATACATTTTAGAACCTCGTAAAAGGTTTATAGCCGTATTGAAATGATAGGTTGTGACCACCACCTTTTGAAAATTTTCAAGCTGTTCATAAAGCCTTCAACTTTCCTGAACGACGGTCAATTTACTGACAACCGGACCAATAGCTTAACGTGCCTTTCGAAACACGAAAACGTGTGCAAATGAAATGTCACAAGTCGGTCACACAGTGTTCGCCCATCGAAAGACCAGCCATAGCGAAAGTTGCCTACTGCAGTGATCGCTTACAAAACACAAACTATAAATACGAGGGGTACTCTTGACAACTTGAGGGTTAAATATAGATAATGACCCCCGTGGAGGCTTTTATTGTATCCATTTCCTCAGAACTTGTTCTTAGAATAAATAGTAGCCTGGACATTATTTATAATTACTACTTAAAACAATGTATTAAAAAAAATGTTCTTTCAGTTTGTGCTCCATATTAATACGGATCGTAATAGCTTTTTTAAAAGTGTATCAAGTCTAACGTGAAATTTGTCCAAAATGAAGTGAAAAATAAACTATCCCGTTATGCTGCTGTGTTGAGAAAAATGTTCGCTACATGCAGTAAGTTATCTCGAAAAAGCAACGTAGTCTTTTCAGGACGTGACCGTTGTTGCAAAATTTTAAAGTGTTTGGATCAGACTATACCGTTTACACATATCTACAGATATTTAATCATAATATGTTCTTGGTTCGATATTACTACATAGTTTTAAAAATATTTATGTACTTATTATAACTATAAGCCCTTTTATTGAATATTACCGCGTGTTTAAGCATAATTAAGTAGTTCAAAAACTGGTATAAATATGTCTTTTGTTTCATAAATAAATTGGTGTAAACTTTAGCGCCAAATAAAAATTATTTCTGAAATAAACTAAACCTGCAACTGTTTGCTATTACTTTATGCATAAAGGACCATGGAGGTTTATCAAAAGTGCCAGTATTTATTTAGGCATAGTTTCATTGTTATGGTACATTAACAAAATTTGGATTATAATATGAACTACCGTTTCATACTTAATTTTATTTTTACGTTTACTGTGTGCTATATAAAAAATAAAGTTATAATACACATAAAATAAAACTATAAGTGCTTATAACATTTTATTGTTTGTCTCCGTAGCAATACAATGGTGAATAGCGCTAGCCTTTTTTGTTAAAAGAAGCTTTAATTAGAAAAGAGAAGAACGTATCACTAACTAAAAAATAAACTGAATATTGTACAAATATCTACAAAAATTAAAAAACCTTAAATTTAAACTAAAAACCAGTAACAGTTATGATACTTTCGATCAAAATAAACTAACACGCTTTCTATTGGACATTTCAGATTTAGTCATATAAAATTTACACAGCAATCTCTACAGCTCGCAGGGGAGAGAGCGTTAAACATTTTGCTGTGGTCCCTTTGCGCAAGTAAATTTTTAAACGCATTCCTCTCCTGCATGATATGCTATCAGAAAGTAATAGAAATTTCATGTGCAAAATTGTATGAGAAAAGCGTACTCTACCCATTGTTTTTTCAAAACTAAATTTCGCAGTATTTTACCGGATTCCACTTTTTACACGTAAAAATTCCTCATGGATGCTATACCGGGCGCACACCGACTAAAAGCATAAGGTGCCCTACTACTTCTCAGGCCCGGTAGCCTGGGCTACCCTGGGGTAAGCCCTCGGAAGGATGACCCTGGATTCATGACACACTTTGACTACCACCGCGGCCTCAACTTCAGGTACCTCACTCGTTATCCCGCGTCTAGTGTAATAGAGTCGACGGTTGCGGTAAAATCATAGAATGTAAATATTATTTTTTCCCTTTTTTTTTTGTTTAACGTGAGGGAAAATCGTCATGGATGTTATGCCGGACTCCTACCGACTAAAAAACCTAACGTAACGCCCAGCAGCCTATGGTTGGGAGCCCCTGGTAAGCCCTCGGAAGGATGTCCCAGGACTCCCAACAGACCCACGGCCTCTACTTCGGCCTCGCCCAGGGGGTAGTTCGGGTGCTATTCCGCGTCTTTAGGGGGTTTTGGGTGTGATCACGCTTCTAATTGGGGGTGCGTGAGTTCCTCACGTCATTGCACTGTAAGGACGTCGCTATCATGTTTCCCCTTACTATGATGAAAGTCATAACTGAAGTGTGTGGCTATAACTAAGGTATTTGTTGAGGTTGGTGAGTGTGTCGGTGACCTTTGTATGTAGGTACTCAATGTTTTCATTATGTTATGTCAATCAGATTATGATAATTGTATGTTCACCTTTGCCCTTCGTTAGTATACGAATAATGCTATTAAAATGTTTACAACGAAGGCTCTATTACATGAATTGCTTGTTATCTGATAGAATTCAATTGCAAAGGAGCTTTAAGACATCTGTATATCCTTATTTCATTTAGATTTAAAAAAAAACAATAATCATCATCCAGAAAGAAGAATGTTAGTACCGGAGACTTACGTTCTTTTAATTACATTTTGTTTTTGGCAATAAAACATCAATCACAAATAAGCTTACTCTTAATGTAGTGGTAGGTGGTTTTATACAGGTTCATCAATCACTGTATCAAAATGATTGTTTTCCTTGTTTTATTTCTTTCATACTTTTTATTGTCTCCTTTATCGTTTCATCTTCTCATTACAGCATTCCCATTACTCAGTTATTTTTAAATTAAGGGGTTTTTTTTTATTTTTTTTAAAGATCCATTTCTCGCGATTTGTTGCAAGAATACTTGTAATGATAAGGATATCTCGTTAAAGACACAGAAGGGTTAAAAATTTAAGTAACAAGTTAATAGAAATGCTATAATTATACTTATTTGCTAAAGTATCACAGAACTGATGTAAAGAAGTAAATGGCCGGGCGTTTTTTTACACCTTGGGGCGTTTTTTTATACCACTGCGTTGGCAGGTATACGGTCTAACTGATGGAAAGTAGTTACCGTAGCCTATAGACGTTTGCAACACCACAAACGCTATTCTCGCGCTGTAGGTAGGCCCTGAATACGCGTTTTCATAATGTGCTCATAATTCAGATTTCAGTGGCATCAATAGTAATTCAAATTAATCATAGACGACGTATATTTCATTAAGTAGTAACAAGTAACAGTTAAAAAATAAAATACATAAGTTTTTCTCATAGAACATTCTTCTTCTATACTGAACAAAAGAATAGGTCGTGCAAAGGTACAGAACATACCTGATCGAACCAGCAGCAGTGTCATTTATGGAAAAGTCAATTTCTTCTAAGAATTTCCAACTCCTGTCACGTACTTATCGTACTTCAGTTGCTTACGAATAAAATTTATCAAATTTTGCGCTATGAAATATTGCATGAAGGGTATAAATATTGTCTTTGCCATTAAGAAAGGGACGAGTACAGAACTCAAAAGCAAATAGTTCGTCTGTCTGTCTGTACCTCACGAAACGTCATACTAGCTATACTATTGGAAATTTCATACACATTTTTGCCGATATCACAAGAAACACAAAATGAAAAAAAACTCTCTCATGCAACAAAGGTTATTTTTGCAGTTTTTTTCAAACCCTTAGTGCGCGAGTCCGACTCGCACTTGGCCAGTTTTAAATTATTTTCATTAAAATTTTAAACTGTTGTTTGTAAATATCGAACTAAATCAACTGTAATCATATCGAGTGGTATTCGAACATAAAAAACAAAGAGAGCTTTGATTTCCAATAGCGGATACGAAAGCACAAGTCAAAATGCTTACCTAGTTAAGTTCAAAGAGCATGACAATGCAGTGTTACTTCTTAGTATTCAAGAGAGCGTTTCGCTTCGCCCGTCAAAACTTTTGTGGGTTAGATAAGTTAAACTGCACACGATATCAACTTAATCTAAAGTAAAAAGTAAGATACTGTTTGCAGTCGTTGACAGCTAACTTTGTAACCTCCATTCGTGTTACATAGTGTTTGCTAAGAGTTGCGTTTAATTAACATACTTGAAATTTATATTAACTCTACCGTACCTTTTAGAAATACAAAACCTTATCTTACTAATATTATAAATGCGAAAATTTGTGATTGTAGATGTGTGGATGTTTGTTTGGTACTCTTTCACGCTCGAACGGCTGAACGGATCTGGCTGAAAGTTAATACAGGGATACATTATAGTCTGTAATAAAACATAGGCTACTTTTTATCCCGGGAATAACTTCCAACAGAAAACAGGACCGGGAACAAATTTTACGCGGGCAAGGCTGAGGGCATCAGCTTGTAAGTAATCTAGTTAAAAAATCCGTATCGTAGTTCCCGTTTTCTTGGGAAGAGGTACCGGAATAAAATATAGAGATAGTCAAAGATTTGTTCAAATGTTCCGGAGCCTATTCAATACATAAAAACAAATAAACCGGCCACGTGCGAGTTGGACTCGCCCATGAAGGGTTTCGTAGCAGCAAGTAACATAATATAAAAGTTCTTATAGTTCGTTGTAACTTTGACTGATGTTTTAACACGTTCGCAGTGGTAGTGATTTCACTAACCGGAAATTGCGGTTTATGACGTATTAAAAAAAAACTACCAGCTCTATCTCGTTCAAACTAATTTTCGTTGGTAGTTTTTATGGCAATGTACATCATATTTTTTTTAGATTCATCATTCTCTTAGTTTAGAAGTTAGAGGGGGGGGGGGGGACACTCATATTTCCACTTTGGAAGTGTCTCTTGCGCAAACTATTCACTTTAGAAAAAAATGATGTTAGAAACCTCCATAGCATTTTTAAAGACCTATCTATGGATACACCACACGTACGGGTTTGATGAAAAAAAAAAATTAGAGTTTCAGTTCTGAGTATGGGGACCCCCCAAAATTTACTGTTTTTTTTCTAGTTTTATATAAGAATCTTAATGCGGTTCACAGAATACATCTAGCTACCAAGTTTCAATAGCATACACCTTATAGTTTGGGAGAAAAGTGGCTGTGACACACGGACGGACAGACAGACGGACAGACAGACAGACAGACAGACGGACATGACGAATCTATAAGGGTTCCGTTTTTGCCATTTGGCTACGAAACCCTAAAAACGAATTAATATTCCCTCTTTATTAAATTAGTTAAGGCTAGTATTTCCGAAATCGACCAAAATCGACCCATTTTGAAGCGATCTTTATAGTAGGAAATATTCTTTGATTTGATCTGATAAAAATGTATTACTATAGTTTAATAGATGCTCTTGCTTCCTTTAATTTTTAAAACACGATTAATAAAACTTTATATGATAAAAATCGTTCTCGAAAAACTGGAAATGTGCAAAAATTTTAAAGATGAATGTTGTTATTGCTCAAAATATACTTGTTTATTTTATATAAACACATGTCTATATTAAAGATATTGATCTTATGAACAATATTCATGCTATTATTTATTTTTTAAACACCTCAGATTTTAAAACAATGATAAAAAGTGTAGAATCTAGAACAATTAGGCATTTAGCGTACACTTCAATCACTTCATACGCCTGACAGGGCTGTTCTGGGTAGGACCTGTGTCGCTCTGTCATCCGTGATCGTTTTAATTAGAAGTAGTTGCAGAAATCTGTAAATATTATTTTGTTTTTATTTGTAAATATTAGGATAAGTAAGTTATTGTGTATAAATAAATAAATATCGTGTAATATAGTGATTAGTGACTAGGTACTCAGTGAATATGGGTAAAAAAAGCCAAGAGAAATAAAATGCCCAGATGTCAATTGCGGCTACTACGACGGCAAGTATGGTAAGTTCCTACAAGTATTGTTTTATCTTTATTATATTTATAAAAATACACAACCAAATAATTCACTGACGGGCATGATGAAATTATAAGGTTGATGCTGAGCGAAGCGACTGAAGCCAACAGCTGCCATTATTTTGCTACCTGCTGAAGAGGCAGTACAGTAGCTAAACGTAGGTACTCATATAGGCTTAGAGATCTCCCATTCCAGTCCTCTTCTACGTAGGTACAGGTAGGTGTCACTTAGCAAAGACCAAGTAAGTTAGATCACGGCTGTTTTTGGTAATGAATGACTGTGAGAAATGAACTCGGTGCCCCAAAGTTGCTTGGGACCTTACGTTAAGAAGAGGGATAGTATTTACCTAAACCACAGTAACTACTAGGTATAAAATATTCTCTTTTTACTATGCCTGAACAATCAACGTATTGCCCGTTCGCTCTAAGTTTGCCTTTCGCCTCCCATACTACGCCTGTACACCATCCTGTCCGCCAGCGGCAACCTTAGCGCGAACGGGTAGTAAATAATATAATGTTTGACGCTTAGAGTATAATAGTAGATTCACGTTGTTATTGCTACACTGTATAAATTATAACAGTAGTACCTACCCACTACCGACATAAAAGAATAAACGTGTAGTTTTATTTTTCGTTGTAGTCTAGCCGTTTCGTTGTAGTGTACCCTCAAAGTCTTTTTTTTTTCAGCTCATCGATTCCGAGATTGAACGGTGGTTCATTTGCAAAAAAAGATACACGTGAATCGTAAGTACCAAGTACTCGTAGGTACTTTCCTACTTTAATTTTGAGTGTAATAATCGTTACTTTCTTAGTAAATATGAATGTTTGAAAAAGTGCATAATATCTATGCAAGGGTTATAAACCCTTTTTTTTTCTTTTTAACGTGAGAGAAAATCCTCATGGATGCTATGCCGGACTCCTACCGACTAAAAACCTCACGTTACGCTCAACAGCCTATGGTTGGGAGCTCAGGGTAAGCCCTCGGAAGGATGTCCTAGGACTCCCAACAGACCCACGGCCGCCACTGCGGCCTCGTCTAGGGGTAGGTTCGGGTGCAATCCTGCGTCTTTGGGTGTTTCGGATGTGATCCCGCTTCTGAAGGGGGTATGCATAAATCCCTCACGTCACGCTGCCGTCATGGGCCTGCTTCTGTAAGGACGGTGAGCAGCAACCCTCACCGTCTTCAGGCCCCTGGTTATGGAGACCGATAGTCTTGGGCGAAGACACGTCTGCGGCGTTCATTTCAAGTGTGTACTTGTTGCCGTTATTGATAAAAAAAGCCAAAAGAAAATCACGTTTGTTGTATGGAAGTCCCCCATAAATATTTATTATTTTTCTGATTTAAGTACTCAATTCAATCCTTTAGTTTTGCAAACAAGGGTTTATATCCCTTGTGCTTCCACGGACCTCGGAAGGGGCCACCTGCGGGATCCAGCCTGCGGGAGACTAAGAATAGGTTTTTGAAAACTTTCTAGGCAACCTAAGTTCCTAGTCTATATACATATAATAAAAACATCTAAAGTCAAAACTGTACATTAAACATATTTTAAAAAATACTCGCGGGGGGTTCTACACAGGATACCGAAGTCGATAATGTAGTTAGAATTTTTTTGTCTGTTTGTCTGTTAATTTTGCTTTGTCCGGAAGGATCTCGAAAAGTACTCAATATTTTTGATTAAAATTTTGCACAAATATTAACTAGGGGTAGGGTCTTCAAATAGACTTAAAATTGACTTCAAATTGACTATGTTGGTGTCAGCGCCATCTATCATTGGTTGTATTTTGTAACACAGGTCTAAGCTAACATGCGACGTGCGTGTTACTTGTCTTATTCATATTATAATGTAAAATAAATAAACGCATTATTTTACTCACAAGATGCATTCTATTATTTTTTGCTACTTATGTTATACCTATGCTTACCTCTTCGAAGACTGCTCGAATTGATTTCATAAGTTATTGACGGATTTTTTTCTTATTATCTTTTCTCGGCAGACTCGGAAATAAGGAAAGGTTTCTTACAACCCCATTTTGAATATACCTGCTAACAGGCACTTACTAAATAAAATGTCTTATAAAGGTTTGATAAACTAATACTTCTGTTGTAATTTATTTGGTGGTACAAAACGTGCGGCATGAAATACACGCTGCACCAACTGTCAACGTCCAATTGCACCAACTGGCAACGTCCAAACAAAATGCTTGGGGTCAAATGAGTTCATGTCGATCGCATGCTACGGGGGTATCGCCCGCGGTGAGGTGAGGTGGTAAAAATACCTAATGCGCTCTGGCATTCGGCCCTTAATATACTATTCCTCGTTTTAGGACTTAGTAAACAATATTTTTAACCGACTTCAAAAAAAGGAGGAGGGTCTCAATTCGTCTGTATGTATTTTTTTTTATGTATGTCAAGCGATAATTCCGTCAATTATACACGGATTTCAAATTTTTTTTTTTTGTTGAATATGGTTTACTTCTGAGGTGGTCCCATTTTCACCAGGTCAGGATCTGATGAAGGGATCTAGGAGAAAACGAGGGCAACCACCGAAAATTGTAGGGACAACTAGTGTGCTTGTTTACTTTTTAATTAAGTGCTTTAATGTTCTACACTTTAATGAAGGTATGGCGTCGATCTGATGATAGAATCGAAAGACAGTCGAGGGCATTCCTAAACAATTTACAGCAGTTATCTTGTGTTTGGGCTTGATTGATTTGTATTGATGAGAACTTTACACCTAGATTGATAGATCCAACTTCAAAAAAAAAAGAAAGGTCTCAATGTTTTATGTATGTTCACCGTCAATTATAGACGGCTTTCAATTTTTTTTGTTGAATAGGGTTTACTTCTGAGGTGGTCCCAATATAACCAGGTTAGGATCTGATGAGGGATCCTGGAGAAATCGAGGGCAACCACCGAAAATTATAGGCACAACTAGTGCGTTTGTTAACTTTTTAATTCAGTGTTTTAATGTGCTACCATTAATAAAGGTCTGGAGTCGATCTGGAACCAAAAGAGATTCGAGGGAATTCCTTAACAATTTACAGCAGCTACCTTGTGTTGGGCTTGATTAATTTGTATTGATGAGAACTTTCACCTAGATATATACATTTTTCGGTTCACTCGTCGTCACTTATATGTACACTATGTATTTTGATTTATCAGATTTTTTATTCAATATCATATTGAAGTCGGCTCCAAGTAAATTCATAGGTTTAGGAAGGTATTATTCATGGCACCAACTTCAATATTATATTGAATAAAATCTGATAAATCAACTACATATTACTTCGTGCTAAGTAAATTTTATTTTTCAGGATTTCTTGGAAGTCGGTTGTATTTTTTATAGAAAAATTTTTTTTCAATGTAATAATTCCACGTTTCTCAGTATCAACGTAATATGAAGGAACCATTAAAATACAACGTTGTGATCTAAGGGCACGCAAATCTCCTCACCGCAAAAACTTTTGTGCTTTAGCAACGGCGCGGCGCGGCGGTGTGCCAACAGTTGCAAATTATCGTGACTTGGTAGAAGCTTGACGAAAGTCTAGAGTGATATTTATTGTTTATGACCTCAAAATAAGCTGCCGAGAAGCTTGACGGTAGTATGGTGTGATATGCACAGGGTTATGACCTCAAAATAAGCTACAGATTTTGCCACGTCTATATTTTGTCAAGTTTGTGAGCGTGATTGTCTAGATATTTGTAACTCTTTCATGCTCTAACGGCTGAACGTATTTAGCTATAATTTGGTACAGGGGTTCAGTATAAACAGAATAACACATAGACTACGCTTTCTATTCTCAAAATAAGTTCTCATGGGATGTGAGAATGGGAGCAGAATTTAATTCCTATGTCATAGGTACATGTTCATTCAATGTTAATGGTTTAGACATTAATGATATTTTTAGACGATATGGACTGTTCTCTGTGTTAAGATCTAGTTTTATAGCATCAAATGAATTACAAATTAATACAATCTATTAAGAACTCAGTAATTTATAACGAACTACTTAAATCAAACAAAACGGTAGACCAATATTCTTTAATGAATTATTCTAATTTATTATACAGAAACTTATTCGACAAAATAAAAAATCACCCACGAATTGGTCGAGAATAAACTCAGTTTCCGTCATTTTATAGGGTCATATAAAAATCTTGCTACCAAAATAATCAGCTTTTTATTGATTTTATGATATCGGTGTATTCAAGGTTGATTATTAGTTAGGTAGCTACAATCTTGATAACCATTACTTTGTTGAAACAGAAATTATATTACTGTGTATTATATTGATTTATTCAAAGACAATGATCGTATGGCTGACCATTATGTTACAAACGGCATTTTCCCAAAACTATCATTAGTTCATCAACGACATTCCTTCAGTATTGTGAAAAGAGGTAGTGCTTGAATGACACCGTCAGCTACTGTATGTGGATATGTGACATGACACGAAGACCCTTGTTAGGAACACTCGCATTCGAGGTTGTTCTCATGTTCGCAAAGACTGAAAATTTTCTGGTACGGCAACGTTTTAAAAAAATACTCGAATAGGTAAGGAACAAGTGACCTCGCCCATTCCTCCAGACTGCAATAAGAAAGGCAGGCTCGAAAAGTCGTGGTTTGAAGTGATAAAGGATGATACTTACGCTATTCCTACATTACAAAGGATGATGAGGATGTTAGGAGGAGAAAAGTAAAGCTGACCAGAGGTTCCAAAGCAAAGATTTGGTAAACAGCCGGGACTAGCGCTCGGACAACGATAATTCTTCTTCATTTTGGGGTAACATTTTAATTCAACAATATAAAACCCTTGCAATCTCACTCAAGACAAATCTATTAGATACTAAATAAAGCTAGTTTCAATAAATCGACACCATTAATTCAGTGACAAGGGCAAAAATAAATATCTTGACACAAGAGGTCAGATCAAGGTTCAAGTTTATTCACCGCTGCGTTGCGCTTTACAACGAGCAGTAGGTATTCATTTTAGACACTTGATAAAATCGGTAAAAGCATGAGAGCTTTTTTTTATTTTCTTACAGATTTTATCGTGAAACCTGTAATTTTAAAAAGCTATTAGTTATTCTGCGCATAAAGACAGACTCTAAAATCTAATAGAAACATAGACCGGTCTAAGATATTTCTTTGAAACTGGGAAGTTTAGGTAAAATGTTATTAATAATGATTTTTTCTGAAAAATAAAAATAATTTATGTACGACGTTTAGATTTGAATATTATGATTAGAATGGTACCTAATAAATCTACGTAATGGATTGCTTATTCAAGTACTTCTGTAGGCACTTTTAGGAGTATTCTATGATCAAAAATAACAGTAACCAATTTCATAAAAGTACCAAACTATAAAATATGTGTGATTCCTTTGCCATCTGTACAAGAGTAGTCATAGAAATCGGAAGTAATAAAGAAGTACAATGGCTAAGTTCAAAACACAACAAAAGATGTTTTGATAACTTTTATAGTACGCACGAGCTTCAATAATAATAGACAGCCTTGACACAAAAGCTTACACAATTACACGTGGATATTGATTAAGTAAATGGAACATAAAGGACAATTATGTTTGGAATTTAAAGATTAACGTATCGTTTAGTTTAACTAAAGCGATACATATTAAATTAAAATGTTTATAATATTCGGAATTTTATTGAGTAGGTACTCTAGTAAGAACTGTGCCTTGGTTTCAATCATGTCCTAATTTTTCATACTAATAAGGTGGTAGACAATCTTACGGTGAATCTTATGGAAAGTGGTTCCCGTGGCCTATCAACGTTTGCAACATCAAAGGCGAGACACAAGAATCTTCTAAGACTCCTTTGATGAACCAACCACGTTGCAATTTAGTACCCGATGTTTATAATTCATTTATTTTACTTAAACAAATTAATCTATTATCTTTTCTGCTCGCTGTCGTAGCGACGGATTGGAGATTTTTGTATTTTTCTCTATATAAAACAGTCTACGTAAAATTTCAATAGCAGGCAGTCACAACCTGCGCCTGTCCATCTCAACAGGGCAATTTTATTATTATTATTATTTAATGTAATTGCAATGTTCTAATTTTAATTTTGTTGTAACTTCACTGCTGTATTGGGGTATCCTGTAAGGATAGTGAAAAGAGAGTGCTTAAAAAAAAATACGGTTCCCCACAACCCTGGTGGGACACATTCCAGAAAAAGGTGAAATTTGGGCATAATTTATAATATGTCTCAGCCTACCTTTTCGGCCATAAACGCGGGACCATTTGTATGTATGTATAAAACCGTCCCCGAATTACGACAAATATTTGAAAGTAAATTTATTGAAATCACTCCAAACGTAGTAAAACTTTGCGCTTATCCAAAGATAATAATAATAGTATTACATACAGATAGACATCTACCTATCCCCCACAGAATAAGTTTCCCAACCCTTGCCATAGGGCAAGGGTGGGGAAACTTGTTCTGTCTGTGTGGGGAAACTGTCATATAATTGGAGGGTATTTTGAAGGAACGTCACACACTTATTCGAGCTCTGTACAGACGTTACGTGTTTTTAGTGGAGGTGGCAGTATTGAAAATGAATCATTAGTATGGAATGCCCTGTGGCTTAGCAAAACAGTTGGATAGTTATAAAATTAAAGTACGACATCTCCTACCCCGCTGGCCATGCAATGAAGCAACGAAGTTTTAGCTCCATAATCACTAGGTGCACTGCGCTTTACCTAAGGTGGTTGAAGTTCCAATGTCAAAACATAAAACTAAACCATAGCTGCCAGATTATCACTAGGTCCTCTCAATTGAATTAGATAAAACGTAAATAAATATTTAATAAGTATATGAGATATTGTTCTATTACTTTAAAAACATTTATTGTTTAAAACTACAGCGAAACTACATAAATATTATTTAGATTATCTAAACCGAACCTAAATAATGCCTCCGTGGCATTGTGCACAAAAGACCAGCAATTTAATTATCTGATATAGTGAAAGCTCTGCAGTCTGCAACTTTGAGAGCAGGGCACTGTGTGTACTTTATTTCCCATTTATTAAAACCGTATAATTATGCAAATATCAGTAAACGAAAACCCAAAACCAACGTACTCTGATTGGATTGCTCGTGTTGGTAAATGTTTTACATAAATATAATTTTTAAAGTATTTTTCTTTTTTGTGGACATTCCATTTGTAGGAATACATAATATTTTAGAAACTATATATCATGCTTCGGGGTAAAATTAAACTTTTCTTTGTATTCAGACTCCATCATTGGAGTGCCCACACCCATAATAAAAATGACATGGGCGTTTTCTGGTCACGCACCATGATAAAACTCACAACAAAATTAAACCATATCATTTATCACATAAAAGCTATTTTGGAAAAGATATTCTACAAGCCATCGACCTCGCTGCAGTAATTACTAATTACCGATGAATATAAGTCCGAAATAAATTTGTGATTTAATATTGTTGTAATAAACCTATGACAATTTATTAATATATTTAATAATTAATTCAACATCAAAACCAACCTTTGTTAAAAGAAAAGTAGGCAGCTAAGGTCAATCGACGTTATAACAAAACGTTTTGTGAATGTTTCTCCTACTGATTTTTTAACATGTAGAAATCCTTCATGGATGCAATGCTGGACACTTTTCGACTTCGTGTTTCCGAATTTTATAAGGAAGGTCTACCTCATGATTAAGTTAATAGTTCCCAAACAGATTTATGCAAAGATAAATTATTATAGAGAATGCTGAATACAACATTAATGAGTATATACTGTGTACATATAAGTTCTAAATATATAAATTAAGAAAATAATAATGTTATTTCTCGCAAAAAGGATATATTTTCACAGTGCTCAATAAGGTTTATCAAAATGCGGCTAACCAGTCTGGCCTAGATTACGTGAGAATAGTCAAGTAAGTTACGGTAATAACCCTTGACGACGATAGTATTTTTAATGCCATTACGTCCGTTGTCCATTAGGCAAACCGATAAAATATTTACATGTGTATACTCAGTCTCATAGGAGTAACAATAAAGTAGTCATACGACAGTGCGTGACAAAAAGTTTACTGTCTTAAATGTTTTATGACCTATATGACGTACTAGCGGACGTCACGAGGTTTCACCTGCAAAGTTCCCGTTCCCATGGGAATACGGGAATAATATATAGCCTATGTTCAGCGAAAAGAGTGTAGCTTTTTAACAGTGAAAGAATTTTTCAAATCGATCCAGTTGTTCCGGAGCCTATTCGATGCAAACAAACAAACAATCAAATCTTTCCTCTTTATAATATTAGTGATAAAGACTAGACTAAATGCCCGTGTGGCGACGGGAAGAGTACATAATGTCACCACCCAGACATCCCGAGGGTGTCGTAAGGGGTGACTAAGGAAACAATTTCTCAAAACGATCCATTGCGTAGAGAAGGAAAACTGGAAATAAAAGCCAGTCGTCAGTAAAATGAAAATCCTAAAGTCAAGTTGAAGGCCTTATGGGCAGCTTGAATAATTTCAAGTACGGGTCGTCGTGACCTGCGCCTGGCTATATTAACACGGCAATAGGCTTACCACTTATAAAACCATAAGGTGAAATGTGGGCGTATAGGTACTATGCCTCTGCCTACTTCTTCGGGAATAAAGACGAGACTATATGCTCTATCTATGCCATATTAGACTATTTGAAGCTCGCAACTTCACCCGCGTGGTATTCGGTTCTTGTTTCCCTTGGGAACATAATTTTCCGATATGATAAGGAGCCTATGTGTTATTTCAGTCCCTGTACCAAATTTCATCCCGATTCATTCAGCCGTTAGAGCGTAAAGGAGTAAAGAACATCCAAATATCCAAAACTCTTTACGAACTATCACTTTACTATACATACGTATTATAGTAGTACAGATGCCATTATGTACTGTACAGTCAAGATTGTGGGAAGTGTGTAGCCCTTTTGATTTGCAAAATACTAGTGATGTATTAATGGTCTTGATGGACATTTTTTTTTTGACGTGAGGGAAAATCACGAAATTTATGGATGCTATGCCGGACTCCTACCGACTGGAAGACCTCACGTAACGCCCAACAGCCTACAGCCCTCGGAAGGATGTCCCAGGACTCCCAACAGACCTACGGCAACCACTGCGGCCTCGCCTATCCCGCCTCTTAGGGGGGGGGGGGGGGGGTGAATCCCTCACGTCGCAATGCCGTAATGATCCGGTTTTATGTAAGGACGGTGAGCAGCCCACTCATCGTCCTCAGGCTCCCAGTTATGGAGGCCGATATTCTTCGGCGGCGCCCAGGCCACCGACTCGGGTGGGAGAGTCCTCTCCCGCTCCCAACCCCCTGGTCTTGATTCACTACTCTCGAGTCGTAAACAGACACCAGGTCCCCAAAATCTCATTTCAACTTTTTTTATGGTAAGAGTTTTCAATAAAAATATATTTATTTGATGCAGACTTTCAAATAATTATCTTGTACCAAATTCATATAATCAGTCTAAGCTATGTTGATATAAAAAAATGGGGGTGAGTGATACTTGTATATTTATATTTATAAATACGTAAGAACACACGTGATCGCGTTAATACCTGTGTTCTTACTTTCGCGTTGTATGATATTACACCGCGAAAGTTGAAAAGTTTATCAATCAGCGCCAGTTACTTCCATGTTATAAAGTTATATTAGATGCTGCTGGTGGCTCCACTCGCGTGTTTCCGCTTTCGTATCACATGGGAACTTTTTATAGGAATAAGAAGCGTAGTAAAAATAAACTAGCCTGTGTAATATTCCAGACTATTATCTGTATTATTAAACATCCTGATTTCAGTAACTAACACCAAAACTTATTTACTGAAAAACTTTTCCATTTATACTCGTAATATTATACCTACTTCTCGTTCTTATAACATGAATAGTACTCGTACAATGTGTGCCCCAAGCGTGTCTAATTGTACCCAATAAACTTACTCAATGGATTGCTTACGTACTTTTGTATTGTTTGCTAAATACCCTACTATTCTAACTGATGTACACTTGACCGGTTCATTTAACCAGAAACACAAAGTCGATTTGCTATATATACGTATTTTCAAACACATTGCCTTTATAAGTAAATTGCTGTAACAGATGAACAAATTTGATACAGTTAATGAATTGCATAGTGCAATTTTTATTTAGTTTATTAACATTACCGATAAATTTCGACAGTCAATTGGTCTTTGGGTATAAGAAACTTGCAGATCACGCGGTTTTATCCGCGTAGTTCCCGTTGCCAGTGGGAATACGGGAATAAAATACCTATGGCACACAAGAAAAGTGTATCTTTCCAACAGCAAATATTTTTTTCAAATCAGTTTAGAAGTTTCGGAAACGATTCAATGCAAACAAACATTTAAATCTTTCCTTGTTACAAAATACGTTTTAATAAATGAAGGAGACAAGTAAGTCTGTTGATAATCCTGAAGATATTCTTCCAAGGGTTTACCCGATATTCCCAACTTTAGGCAGTATAGGTAGGAAACGTGTTGGTTTTTTAGTTGGTAAGAGTCCGGCATAGCATCTACAACGGATTTTCCAAATGTACAAAAAAAAGTTGACAAGTAAGCCATGAAATATTTTTATACCACGCTGAACCCATATATGGAATGTTCATGCACGGTAATATTACTTCATTCGTGATTCATGTAACTCAAAAACATTTTTGGAACTAAAATCGAGAGTGAAAGCTCGAGTGCTTATTGCCTGTCGCAAACCGTTTACGCATATTAATTAATACGTACCTGTCGCGCGTCAATTAGCGGAGCTCCTACTTATTTTGTATATATACAAACACGCGAGTTTTCCCCCCGGTTACACAACATCAATGAACTATGAAATACGTGTTTTCTGGTATAGGTTGTTAGGTGTAATGGTTGCATACTAATATTACTGCTCATTATATTAATGAACAGTGCACACGCTTTGTGCCATGTATTAACAAGTTTTTTGATACCATTGGTTAGGTTAATATTGTAAAGTTTTTCAACATTTTGCTTATAAAAATCATTCAACGGTATGACTCAGTTTTATCATGTTTTATAATATAAGTATATAATATAATTATATACATATATATTATAATGTTTCTAGTAATATAGTGGAGCATTAAGTAAATGTTACCACATGACAAGACGAAACTAAACTGTATAATGTTTAGCTAACGATGTTCCTTATAATATCTGTTATACTTATACTGTACTGACTTCGCGACTAACGAGGCATACGAAAAAACGGATTATATTTGCAAGATAATGGTGCCAATTCTGTTTTTATATAACTCGAAAACTACTTTGACAGCGCTTATGCTTATTTTATACGAAATGAAAAACTGCGATAAAAATTCATTACCAACCTCTTTACATACATTAATTTAAAGGGTAAGTACTATTTCAATGAACAATATTACAATGAGTTCCTTTGCACTCTGTACTCGCCACATCGTCTGAATGAAGTTGTGACTTGGCCTCGTAGGGGCTTCAAAAGTGGAAACCTCTCGCTGCAGGCTCTGATGTGCTTTGTATTCGTCCTATGGAGGCTATGGGAGAATTGCCAAAAGTAAAGGTCCCAGCCTTTTACTTTTGGCAATTATGTTAGTGCATTTGTGTAAGTGGAAGCTGATTATGTCAGGTGTTTCTATTCTAGCATAATACCAACTTCCCTGATAACATTCAGTTTCCAGAGAGTATCTTGTAGTTCAGGCGGTTTAAGTCCGAATTACGTATTCCTTCATTAGCTCTGATAGTGTGGAGTCCATGCAGCCACACGTAAAAGGAAATTAATTCAGTTACTTATCTGCCAAAGTAGCCTATTCGTGGTCAATCTCGTGCAAATATTTAAACAATATTATAAGTATACTTATTAACATCAGCACGCTAGCTGCGCCCTGAGGTTATATGAGTTCATATTCATATGTATTAAGCAGCCGAAATGCTGATTCATCAATGTAAATTATCATACCATTATAAAAAGAAAATTTTCTTATTAAGTTCTAATTTTTGGTGATGAAATTGCAATGACTGAAAGTTTCAAACATCACCAATCCGTTATGTTAAGTATTCGTTCTATAAATCTCTGTAATCTACCCATAAGGCGTCTTCTAAATCTACTATGTGAATTTAGACCGGTCACCCAAATCGAATATTCCTAAACAATTTCCACATGAGTGTCTTTACTTAAAGCGTAGGCGTTGTGTCTACATCTCACACTCTACGCAAGCTTGTAGACATAGTGTCTACGTATTTCGTAGAAACATGCTACGCAAAATGTAGACACAACTTCTTAAGTCTCATCGACTGTCAAAAATAAAGGCTTGATAACAGAAGTAAAGTCTGATCTAGATTTATTCATAGATTTGGCCATAAAAACAGAAATCTATGTACGGTATATGACTTTACTGTATACAATTTTATTCGTACACAAATCAAAAATATAAAGGAAAAAGGTTCATGCTTGTTAACGATACAACGCAGACATAATGTGCCACTGCGTATCGTGTTCAATAAAATCGTTTCAATACCCTTCAATGATAACTTTGTATATGCAAGGAAAATAATTGTCCACCTTGAGATTTCCTGGTATAAAGTCTATGTTGGACTGTTGTATTATATCATTCATCGCCGTGAGAACTCTGATATCGCGATGCAGGATTTATCTAATCTTCGTTGCGTGATCTTTCATATCGCAATGCAGGACTTCTATTGGTCTTCACTATGTGGCGGTCGTCACAATATTACTATAACATTGCTCTATTTAAATAAATCTGATGCCAGAAAAAACCGTACGATGTCTACATGAGACTCCACTCTAAGAATCACGAAGAACTAGCGGCAACCAACGTTCGATAAACCAAGTTGGCAGCCAAAGTGTGGCAGCTTAATATTATTATGCTCACCGCAAGTGAAATATGGGCGTATAGCATGCCTCTGTATACTATAATAATTATGTTTGTATGTTAAGTAGGTACTAAACAGTAACAGTTTATAACAAAAAACCGTGAGGTCGGTCTCACCATACTGCCCCTCTTTAACATGTCTTTTAAAATATTTTTTTAAAATTTTGTATACTCTCTCAAATTGACCAGCTATTACTGTCTGCAAAATTACAGTATTGTAAGACACGTGGTTTTGAAGTTATGAGTTTAATGCAACAGAGCCACAACTACAGATAAAATTTGGACATAAGCCCCTCTGCACTCTTTTCTATAGAGAGGGGCTAAAACTAGTTATGATTGAATGGACAGTTCAATTTCTATGACGTTACTGCTCGTTCGCTCTAACTTTGCCGCTCGGCTCCATACTAAAGTCGAATTTTTAATTAGACGAAGTAAATTGACAGCAACTTATGTCACTTCTTCATACAATGTTGCGTATTTTCTATGACGAAGTGATATTAGCTACTGTCAATTTACTTCGGCTAATTAAAAATTTCGGTATACGCCTCTACGCCAGCGGCAAAGTTAGAGCGAACGGGTAGTATACATGATTGCAAAGTTAGGTTATATAGTTTGACTTATAGATATAACTATTTTCCTGGGAAATCCTTCCAAAGGCCGCGTAGGTCTTTGGAAGGATATTCCGAAGCTCCTAGCCGTAGGCAGTGATAGACACCGTGTAGTTTTAGAAGCTCTCGTGCCCTGGTGGACTCGGTGTTCTGTAAACGATCACTGCATTAAGCAACTTTCACTGTGGCTGGTCCTTGAGTGGGTGACCATCATTGTGACCACTTTGTGACATTTATTTAAGCGTTTCCGTGCTTGCGATGGCAGGTTAAGTAATGACAGTCGTTAAGCTAAGTTGAAGGCCTTTACAGGCGGCTTGAAAATTTTTAACAGCAAGCAGTTACAACCTGCGCCTGACCATTTCAACACTGCAAAATACGGCTCACCGCCTATTACGTGGGATAAATTCTAGCAAGGTGAAATGTGGGCATATAATATGCCTCTGCTTACCCCTTCGGGGATAAAAGCGTGACCATATATGTATGTATGTAAGTTGTTTTAGTCGGTAAGAGCCCGGTATAGTATCTGCAAGGGATTTTCACACATGTTATCAAAAGATATAACTATTTTGTAAGCATTTGTTTTTGTTATGAACGTGATATTGGTCAGTTGTCTATAAGCCCGAGGCACGCTATAAATTTCCTAATAAAGCGACCTTTAACGTTCGTATATAACTACACACTTGCGTATATGAGGCGATAATAAACCACTTATGTGTATGTGGTAAACCTCGTAGGTTTTTAATCTCTGAGTTAGGAAGCCGGCCCAATATCCACGGAAAAAGAGTGAAATGTCGAAAAGAATTCGCAATAGAAAATTAGCGGATGGTAAGTTATGAGAAATTTGAATAAGTATTTATTTTGTTCAAAAGTAGAAATAGAAAATTTGATAAGTAATTCTAGATTCTGTGTGGGAGTTAACAAACTTAGATTACCAGGAATTTCTTTATATAGAATTTTACTCATTTTGTTCATGTTTTTGAAGATTATTATCTCATTCATATGTCGACAAAAGTATCTCATTACATCACAAGTCCAACTCATTAGAAATTAATGGCCGATGTAGAAAAACCGCAGTTAAATTATATATTGGAATAAAACCTCTAAATATTTTTCTTATTTCGGTTTTGAAAGTCATTGATGCCAAAAACGAGATTTTATTTTGATATATTCTGATAGTAAAGCCATGATTAATAGTTTTGTTTACTCTTTCTACTTTTGCCAGATTTTGAAATTCGATTGCTCTGGTGTGGTGAGTTCACAGAATTCAGTAAAATAGATATAAGTATATTAATTTACTGAAGTCGCTGAACTCATCAAAGCATGACCACATAACGTTTTTAATCATGAACTAATTACATGAACCACTTTGATGATTCTTATTTCTCATTAATTTAAGTACATACAGTCCTTTTTCGGCCAAGTTTATTATTTCTGAAATGAATTTAATGAAATCTCTAGCTAAAGCCACGACAACCCATTTATTTATTGGGTATAATGAAGCCAACACGGAGGGTGTAGATTTAAGGTGTCACGTTACATTAGCGTTGGAATAGAAAATTACTACCTTCCATGAAGGTGTAAAATAAGATGATCGTGACTCGGCCCCAATGAAATTTGGTTACAGTTAAATGTATTTCACGTGGGATAAAAGTGGCCTTAGCCAATTTTCACGCCTAAATCTTATTACGATACAAAACCATGTCAATCCAATTGATTCTTTGGACGTGAAGGATAAAATAACATTTATTTTACTGTTAAAATTATGATACAAAGAATACAAATTATATCAGCATATCATAAACCACAATAAACATTGAAAAATAGTTAATAAACTATCCCAAAGAAATGTGTAAATTGGTTTAGAGAAGAAATGTGTAGATTTTTAGGCAGTTAGTAAACTTGCTTTTTCATTAAACTTTCTTCCCCAGACATGTAGCAATAATATCAACAATAACCTTCGTCGCAAGGCTATGCCGTTTGGGACTTTTAGTGGTCCGACCAAACAGTACGCATCAATTTTCTAGCATTCTGCAGAAATGCAAAGAGTCACTTGACAAAAACCGAAAAATATATCTACATATTTTATTACTTACCCAATCTTTATTCAGCGCATAGCTCAAATTAATGACACACCATTCAGCTCTCGTTTACACGATTCTTATTAGTACATCAAACCAACTGGTGGGAAAGGTACTCCGTAAAAAGACATCTCCCTAGTCACGTCTTAATAAAATTTATGGAGTAATATCTTCCTTCTTTATTTTAAGACTGAAACGACACAAGTGAATGGTCAGAGCCCGTGGTATTTTGGCACGGAATTCTAGTTTACGAGTTATCTGGGTTAGTGAATGGACGTTATCGGACAATAACACGGGCTGATTTATGATATTTACGCCGACTTGGTACTCCCAGTTATTCAAAGGAATCCTATGTTCACACGTAAAGATAGATTACGGGATCAAGGTATTTTATGGATTTAATATTCACGACGTGTGCTTGCTACGCTCCATTCTAATTTGTTTTCAGTTCATGCAAAACATCAATAAGGATTTTATGGATGTTGAACCAAGTTTTACTTAGAGGTTCAGTTTAAAAAAAAAATGTGTTACCTACTAGATCACCTGACATCTAGTCCAGTTGCGCCTGAAACTTTCACTTTGAAGTTCAGTGCAAACTTTCTTACTTCTCTCACGTTCTTCAGCATCAAGTAGTGAGTCCAACAGCATTTGATAAGGTGAGCTAGTCCATGTCTATCCTCTGGTAATGGGTCTACCTCCCCTGGTAAGACCCGAAGGGATGGCATGACCAGACACTTCTTTCCCAGTGGTTTTCTCAAAACGTGACCAAAAAAATATCACTTCCAGTTCTCAATATCGGTGAGTAAAGGCAAGCTCGCGTACGAGTATTTCTTACCTGATCCCTGATGTATATGATACGCTGGATGGGATGGGATGGCTAGTTTTTTGTCCTCATTCATGCTTGTAAAAGTGTCCAATAACCAATATTCTAAGAATAAAATCACACAAGAACTTAATTTACATTCATCAGCTCAATCCAGTAGTAGGCGTGACATTGACGGATGAGTTGTTAGTGAACAAGAAAAGGACAATAGAAACAATTCATATAATATTAAAAGGGCTTTAATGTAGTTCTATTTTTTGTGTGATCAAAAGCATACGTAATATGAATTCATTTTCTTTAGCCATGTTACCCAGTTTCTTTTCAATATAAGATTGATCGTAAATTTTGTATGAAAAACGATTTCAACCCGAAACTTATTAGCGTAAAGTTGCTGTCACAAAATTATAAAAGAAGCTGGGAAAAAACGGCAGTAACTTATTTTTTATTAGTATGTTGACCATAAAAAAATAACAGTTCATATTATTTCGTATAGTTAGTTACGTGACTATCTGAACATAATTTTCTCATTATTTAAGTGTCTATAGACGATAAAATTTCCGAAATAAGAGATTCTTTGAAGATAGCAAATATCGGAAGTAATTTGTTATACCCACTAACGATAAGAAAATGTTTAAAATTATATACTACACATATCGCACAGTCAAGCAAATTTTAATGTAAGATACTAAAAGAAATTTCTGAAAGAAAGAAGAAATGGAAAATATTTCCTAGAATTCGCCTTGAGTCGATTATGTGTTATTCCAGAAATAATCTATCCCTGTACTAAACTGCAGCTCGATCCGTTCAGCCAGCAGGAGCGTGGTTGAGTAGCAAATACCTAAATATTTTATCAAAATTTCACATTTATAATATAACACTAACACTAAAACTTCAAGGTCTTATTATATCAACCTCCTAAACCTAGAATCTGCTGTTAATCATGACGTCTTCCCCTAGAATACGTTTCCATAGGACAACGGTAATAGAAACGAATTTATAAATGGAAATACTACAAAAAAATGTGGTCACCCATCGCAGAGTCAGCCACAGCGTTAAATACTGAACTCAATGATAGTTTACAGAACACTAACCCCCTTATTCATAATCGTTTATAAAACCTATTTAAGTTAAAACACACTTTAAGTCTATTGCTGTCTCTAACCATACTCTGTCATTGGTTAGAGACAGCAATAGACTTAAAGTGTGTTTTAACTAAAATAGGTTTAATAAACGATTATGAATAAGGGGGTAAGCGTATAAAGTAATAATCGGGGCTACGAGCGCTTTTAATATTAATAACTGTTAGGGTTTATACTGTACAAAACTTTCAGGATATTAAGATAGTTTTAAAGCTTTTAATATAAAGGGAGGTGTTTAAATATATTAAACTAAATTCCTAAACTTTTACGAATCGATTATAGTTGGACTATTGTGTGTCCCATAAAAGTAAAGTTTTAATCGAAAATGATTTGAGAGAAGCTTTTGATACTACGTATGTAAATATAGTCGGAATTTAGTTAAAGGGTTAGTTATTTGAGTAAGGAATAGATATAGATTAATATAGCGTATACCTACATACATACTTATATAGTCACCCCTTTACCTCTCGCTTGCTAATGAATTGGCACAGCAAAAGTGGCCAACTATTTAAAATAGTAGGAGTATTCGATTAGTTAATTATAATAGCAACCCTTCCGAAATTAAATTGTAACGTACTCGAATCTATTCAAATGTAAACGAATCATTGTTTTGCTAAATAAGTGAATCAATGTTTGGCGTAGGACCGTGTCACGGAAATGTGTTTTGTGGCGTAAATTGGGAGAGGCCTACGTCCAGCAGTGAACCGCCATCGGCTGATTTGATTGAATCTCCGATATTGTTGACCATACAGAACTGTTTGTTTAATGGCCACGCATAGGCCCATCTGCAACCAAGTGACTATTATCTATTTAGGATTCCTGCATATAAGAACTATGGAATGGAAATATCAAACAAGCATCATAATATCAAACAAAGGTCAGATGAGAACCATGGACTCAAAATTTATTGAAAGTTAATCTGGTGTGGTATTCAATTATAACCATAAGATCCGGCGTCGCATCGGAAGATTTGTACTAGTAAATGTAGGTATTTATCGCTAATACGTCATAGGAACAGCCCACACAGAAGTGAAAGCAGCATGTACGTGACGTAAATTGACAAAGTTTTACACGTCTAATAAGTACACGTCATTATTGTGACGTATGTTTTTATTTATACTCGTACGTGTTGATAAATACGTTTACATAAACCGCTCTGTGGCTCGGCATTTTCAAATCCATGACGCGAATCCATAAGATTTTCCGCTGTCATAAATCACTACAAGCAACGCATAAATTTGCACTTCATTAATTGAAATTAATAGTAAATCAAATGACAAAATTATTACGTAATGCTTACCCCCGCCAGACCCTGCCACATTCTTGCATTTCTTATTACAGACGGTGAGCCTATTTATAGACCTAATGATTAGATAGCTACTAAAAACATCGGGTGTGGGTGGCTCGTGATAACTTCACAAATACTTGGTATCAAGGTTGTCTAAGATATACTTAATTTCAGTGCTTTTATTAGGTGACGACTACGTCTAATATTTTCTATCAAAACTTTTACATCTGTAAAAAAAAATACCTGCCGATTGTGAGTCGGAATTGCGTACGTTCATGAGGTGACAGATAGACTGACAGACAGGCAGCGTAGTCTCAGTAATAGGGTTCCGTTTATACCCTGGGTACGGAATCCTAAAAACAGTAAAAATGAGTTAATGAATAATACCCAAGCATCTATCTCGGTGTCCATTTTACACGCGTCAGGGTTTCGTTTCTACGAGACATACCTACCCATAACTTTTGTTAGGCAAAGGTCACGGGTTCAAGTCCCACTCCATGTCCCATTTTCATTATAGGTATACATAAAATGGTTCACTTCAGAGTGAGATCAGAGGCATGTATCGAACTGGTTTACTATAATCGTGAAAGTAGAAAAATAACAGCGGAAATTCTGAGAATCGTCATATAACATGTTCCTTATGGACATTAACTATATGTTTTCTGAAATAGTTAAGTCTAAGTTTGAAGAAGAATGTACCAAATTACAGTGAGATCTCAATCTTAAGATACCTATTCCATCAGTCAGTCAGTAAGCATTCAGCGCATAGTGTCAGTACATATAAAATGGTAGAGGCTTAAATTTGCAACATAACAAATCGAATAGAAATACATAATATATTTAAAATATTGTCACATGCAAAAAAAGGTTAGATAAACATTCAGAAGTCAAGACACTGCGTTTGGAAAATCAAAAGCCGATGAATTGGGTATAGTTTTTCCAGTATCGTACTTGCTCTTTACTAAACCCTATTTTAATTATCGTACTAAGCAACGATGCCGTGTTTAGCTCCGCACATTGAACCGTCTATTATTTCGAAGTTCTCACCCCTATATCGGATTTAGCTCTCAGCTTCAGTTTTATTGTAGTCATCTTCTACATTTTTTATTCACGATCTTCATAAAATTTTGATGAGCTATTACGAGTTTGCAGTGGCATTTATACTTCTTGGTTTTACTTTTTGGGTATAAATTTATTAGAATTGTCATATATAAGTAGACTTTTTTTTACCTGTAAAGTTTTATTATCACAAAACCTGTACCTATTTTAATCTTAGCTTTTGGTAATGCTTCCAACTAGATTTACAACCTGGGTTTCGTGTTTTTTATGTGATTTGAGGTAAAGTAAGTAGACCCATAAAGCATACATATATTCTACGAAGGTACCTACACCTTATACTACGTAAAATTCAAGTCACGGGTACTCTCCTGTAAAATTATACCTTTGTGAACATTATAATTGAATATTAAATTAAATCAACAAC
Source organism: Miltochrista miniata (assembly GCA_933228765.1). Classification (NCBI taxonomy): domain Eukaryota; kingdom Metazoa; phylum Arthropoda; class Insecta; order Lepidoptera; family Erebidae; genus Miltochrista; species Miltochrista miniata. The sequence continues at coordinate 12,020,672 of OW121759.1, read as the reverse complement.
CTTTCCTGAAAAGGTATTCTTAAAGTCCATCAGAAGGGCGGCTACTTTTGATGACTGGCAACGATAGTCGACGTCAATCTTGTGAATTTTGTTAAGACTTTTAGTGCTTGTCAATCTTGTAAATTTAAAATATTTGTTTAGCTCTACATAAAAAATTCTATTCCAATTATTTAAATGCAGATTTTTTGTCATGTACTGAAAATAATTATGGGTACATTATATCCTAGTAAAAGTTTGTAAGATGTTTATTACTTACCTAATCACGTAATACAAATACACTCAGCCGAAGCAGTGGGTCTCAGCTAGTTGGTATCTATATATTGATATTTATGCACAGAGCAAAGCGACCCGTAGAAGGTGAGAAGACATAGCATGTTTGACCTATACATATCTTTCTGTCTTATTTTGCTGGGGGAAAATCATATTCATATACCCCACTACAAAAGCAATCGGCTGTCATAAACGAATACTCTAATAATTTCAGACATACACATATATATATTTCATACGTATGTGTGTGTATAAGCGAACACTTTTTGGGAGTCTGCTTTGACAGAAGGGAAATCAATACATATAATAAAATCGTAACAAGTCGCTGTCTGTACATGGAAGATAAATAAGAAAAAATATTATAGGGGGGCTTTATGAACGCAATAGAACCCTAAACAATGATTTTTAGATTTTTTGTCTGTTTGTCTGTATGTCTGTTTGTCTGTACGTTTGTGCACGCTAATCTCAGTAACCGCTTAACCGATTGCAATGCGGTATTCTTTATTGTGTTGAGGGTTGCTCCACTTAACATTTAGTGTTTATTACATGTCAATCGGTTTATAAATAAAAAAGTTATATCACTTTAAAGAATTGTACATAAACATAAGAATCTAAAAATAGGTAAATCTAAACAGTTTCACACGCTGCTTGATGAGTCTGCTAAAGAAATACCTCTCCTTTCATAAACCATAAGTGACGTAAACGAAGTTGCGGGTTCATCTAGTTCTCAATATGGCACCTCCCCTCCATGTTGCTCTATGTATTTATGTATCATGAAGCTTGTAACAGAAACGCATTGAAGTTTAGAACTATCTCCAATCAAATGACCATTATGTTTTGCATATTATGTTAGGTCTTACAAGTGGTTACACAATTTATTACAAATCGATAGACTCCAGCAACACATTGTCCTGGGACATCCTTCCGAGGGCTTACCCGGGACTCCCTACCATAGGCTGTTGGGCGTTACGTGAGGTTTTTAGTCGGTAGGAGTCCGGCATAACATCCATGAGGATTTTCACTCACGTTAAACAAAAAAAAACACATTGCAATCAATGTATTCGCCTCCATGTAATATATATTACCCTTCAGTGGAATATTAAATAGAAAATACGTTAGGACGTATTGTTTTTTTAAGAACATGTTAATCAATACATATAATAAAATCGTAACAAGTCGCTGTCTGTACATGGAAGATAAATAAGAAAAAATATTATAGGGGGGCTTTATGAACGCAATAGAACCCTAAACAATGATTTTTAGATTTTTTGTCTGTTTGTCTGTATGTCTGTTTGTCTGTACGTTTGTGCACGCTAATCTCAGTAACCGCTTAACCGATTGCAATGCGGTATTCTTTATTGTGTTGAGGGTTGCTCCACATAACATTTAGTGTTTATTACATGTCAATCGGTTTATAAATAAAAAAGTTATATCACTTTAAAGAATTGTACATAAACATAAGAATCTAAAAATAGGTAAATCTAAACAGTTTCACACGCTGCTTGATGAGTCTGCTAAAGAAATACCTCTCCTTTCATACACCTTATGTGACGTAAACGAAGTTGCGGGTTCAGCTAGTTCTCAATATGGCGCCTCCCCTCCATGTTGCTCTATGTATTTATGTATCATGAAGCTAGTAACAGAAACGCATTGAAGTTTAGAACTATCTCCAATCAAATGACCATTATGTTTTGCATATTATGTTAGGTCTTACAAGTGGTTACATAATTTATTACAAATCGATAGACTCCAGCAACACATTGTCCTGGGACATCCTTCCGAGGGCTTACCCGGGACTCCCAACCATAGGCTGTTGGGCGTAACGTGAGGTTTTTTAGTCGGTAGGAGTCCGGCATAACATCCATGAGGATTTTCACTCACGTTAAACAAAAAAAACACATTGCAATCAATGTATTCGCCTCCATGTAATTTATATTACCCTTCAGTGGAATATTAAATAGAAAATACGTTAGGACGTATTGTTTTTTTAAGAACATGTTAATTTAAAATATTACCTTGTATACCAAGAAGCGAAATAGCACCCACACTTCAAGCAGCAGGTAGCCAAAGTTAGCAAAAAAAAAAAAAAAGTCAAAGTTAGCAAAGGGCCTGCCTAGGGATCCGTAGGCAGTGTTAGGGTATCGTGTGATTTTATTCGGTAAAAGTCCGACATAGCATCAGCATGTAAAAAAACATTGTGTAATTAATACCAGACCAATACCAACTATTCATTGAGATTTTGGTGAATTTGAACACAAAATAAGAGCTAAATTAGCGAACAACAACTCTACGCCTACGTACCAAACCCTACTCTGTAATATTACATTAACATACGAAACAAAAACATAAATTCCGCGTTATTATATAGCTGATATAATATTAACATACGATATAAATTTTGCTTTTTCCTTTTTTGCAAATATAAAAGTATGTGAAATTAAGCCAGTGCTCATTCAGTTGAAATTATATTTGTAATTAATCGCAGAGTACGTTTTTTTAAAGCAAGTAAATATCTTTTTACTTCGCAATTTCCGGTTTTTGCCTAAATTCATAAAATATGAACGTGGATTTTTATTTTCCTTTCAAATAGCTTTAGACATCATTAGTGAAGTGTATTTTGATTCTGTTTTTGATGTTAGAAATGTATTAGCTAGAATACTTTGATAATTATAATTTTTACATGATATATTTACTAATATTTATCTCAACTAACCCTAAATAAGGCCCCGTGTCATTGTACCCAAAAGATTAGCAGCATTTCTCTTATCAATAGCAATACCTATTCGGTGAGAGAGAAAATTGCCAACCGCTGTAGTGGTAGTCGATAACACAAGGCGCTTTTTCAACTTCTCAAAAAATCCATGCGCATTGAAACCCCATGGATCTAGTCTCGACGCCGACTGTTAGAAATCAATAGGATGATATGAGACCCTTATACTTATACATTTTATTATTTTCAAACGCTTCCGCTGCAGCGTTGGCTTTAAAAATTGTTTTAGGAAGATGTGTCAACACAAGTTGCATCTCGGACTAACATGAATGTAGTTGGTGGTGATAATAAGACCGTTCCTGTCACTATTGAGGTTGCTTTGACTAATAAATAGGGTGGAAATCTGACTTTATTATAAACTAGAGGACATCACGTGGTTTCACCAGCCGCAATCGTGAAAATGCTGAAGCTATTTACCTCCTTATAACCAAACATTTTCCCGTCACTTACAAATTAAATTCTGCAAGTCGAATTGTCTATACTTCTATACTAATATTATAAAGAGAAAAGATTTGATTTTGATTGAATTGATTGAATTGAATTGAATTGATTGTTTGTTTGTTTGCATCGAATAGACTCCAAAAGTACTGGACCAATTTGATAATTTTTTTCACTGTTAGAAAGCTACACTCTTTGCGGTGGACATAGGCTATATTTTATTCCCGTATTCCCACGGGAACGGGAACTACGCGTGTGAAACCGCGTGACGTCCGCTAGTATTACATATACGGTGCTATTTCTACTAATATCTTGTGCAACCAATTTGCGGACAAATTCAATGGCTGGCAATGCCATGGTCTTCACTCTCTAAATGTTTCTATGACTTTGGAAGCTGCTAATGAACTTGATAACTTGATGTTATCAAGGTAAACTGAAAACACACTTGAGAGTGGTATGTAAGCGTCACAATAAATAACATAGTAATGAACATAGTAATTCATGTATTAATATTCTAATATTATAAAACTGGAGAGTTTGTTTGTTTGTTTGCTTGAACGCTAGGATCTCAGGAACTACTGGTTGGAATTCAAAAATTCTTTTAGAGTTTGATAGTCCAATTATTGAGAATGGCTATAGCTTATATAACATCACGCTTAGACGAGTAGGAGCGAAGCAGCAATCAAGAATGATTAGAAAACGGGGAATATTTTTTACCATCTGAGAGCTTCCGGGGCGTACGCTGCGTAAGTGGTTAGTTAAAGTTACGTAAAAATTATGTGATACATAATTGTTTCTCTGAAAAAATTCTAAAAAATAGTCTGCGACAGCATATGCCTGTCTTGTAAGGTTCACTTACAAAAACCTCTTAAGTTTTAAAATATGAGCGACGCGACGGGAGTTTACGTGGTCTGCAGTGGTAGCCAGTCAACTTAACGATAAAAAGCGGCCAAGTGCAAGTCGGACTCGCATACAATGAGTTCCGTACCAAAAAACGGACGGACGGAAGTAAATGCGACGGGAAACGTTATATCACTTTATCAATACCACACCTCTCTCCTTCTCACTCTCATGTACCGAAAACGAAGTTGCGCGGGTCAGCTAGTATATTAATATAGTCGTGCGTTTTCAAGCGGTAGTCAAATAAAAAGCGGTAGTTATAATAAACGCCCACATATTGCCACCTATATTTTCTCCCACTAAATAGGTATTGAGCCTACAGAGTTGAAATAGACAGGCGCAGGTTAGTCGGTTATTAGTAACAAGTCCTAAATGTGACCACATAAAAAAAGTTAGTGATTTAGTCAGTAATGCGCCGTAGCAACTAAAATGCCGTCAATGAAAACATTTTAAAGCTAACAAACTATTTCTCAATGTCACTGGTTTGTTTTGCTTACAAAATAATAAACTTCTAACGGCTGTTATATTTGATTGTATACACGATAACTAGGGTTTATATAACAATGTCGTTAAGCATAAATATTTTTAGTAGGTCCACATATTATTAGGCCACCACCACTATAACTATTGACCAAAATAACATTACTTAAAGCCATGAATTTGTTATACGAATAAAATATTTTAACATTATATGTACTAGCAAATTATAACCTATCCCGTATATTGAAGGGATACACTACAAAATGTCACCTACCATAATTATATCATGAGTTACGTAAAAAGTTACGTAAAAACGACTAGGGAGATGCTATAAAAAATCATTCTGCCTAGCCAGCGTGGAATAGAAAGGCAATAAACAACCCCAAGAAAAGATATCCTTGGGTGAAGCCCCTGCCCGCAGTGGGCTTTAAACGACTGAGGTTGTTGAAGTTATTACGATAATTTATAAGTAAAATTTGGTAATGTAGATTATTATGTTTTTAGGAATCATCTCTTTCCTTTTAGAGTTTACAGTACTATAATAAGCAATGGAATTCATGAGTTTACACCTTATTACTATTCGTGTACTTACCTAAATTCGATGGGTATTTAACATGCATTTTCAGATAAACTTCAACGGAGAAATCTTAATTGTTTAATGCTTGTTTCTTATTTCTATTTTCACCAGGTCAATAAAGTTAATAAAGTATTATTAAAAAGCTTTATAAAGAATTTTAAAATTTTAAACTACCAACACTTACACACGAGTTAAATTTACTAGTTAAGTTTAAAAAGTTTTGTGAAAAGACATGATGCCAAAACTACATTGTGTTTAAATAATAGTAACCGAAATGATGTTCTAATGATAAATTTAAAGAAAAGAACAAATTTCAAAGAGAACACTCTATTAAAAAAAAAATAAAAAAAGCATTTAGTTACTTGCATTACCCAATAGCATTTCAAACCACTATCCTTATTTTAATTAAACCCAGCATGGTCTATCGTGAGAGACGTTTGCCGTCGTACTTCGACAGAAATTTAGTAAAAACCGAGCAAATAAAGTACAATTCAAACTTGTCCACCAAGGATTCCGTACATTTTTGAAATACTTTAAATAAACTATTATTTTTGATGATTATAAATTGCCTAACTTTGTATGCCGAATATTGCAATTAAAGAGTTATTCAAATAGTGCTTCGGTGTTTTTCAGCTGCGGAAGCCGGTGTCGACGCTCTCGATCCCCGGCGCGATGAAGGCGTATTCCGGCGGGGGGAGAGATGTGGGTGGTGAAGAGGCTGGCGTCGCACTAGTTGGGGTTCACAGCGAGTACCCACGCTTCGGCGAAGAAAGAGCACTTGGCGGAGGCACCTATAAAGGCGGGGGGACGGCCAAACATAAACCCAACATAGGTTATAGGTTAGTAGGAATTCAATATATAATTTTTAAATTGAATAAAGACAATTTGGTTTAGACGGGACTTGAACCTTTGTCTAAACCAGAGCTATACCCTTTGAACCTCAGTTCATAGTTCAGTTCAACTTGTATCAGTGGCTCACCACTGATACAAGTTGAAATGCTTCACTATATTAATAATGTCGTTTACTGTAGTAGGTAGGTAGTCAATAATCCTGTAGAAATTTTACTTTCCAATTACTTTGTACGTTCAAGTTCAACACTAACAATTTTTTTGCAATGCAATATAACGCTGACATGGCAGCCCTCTAATTGGTTTGGTTCAATCAATTCGGTGTCAGCTGCAAATATGTAGGTATATCATTTTATTTAAACGATCTTTGGTCTCAATTTGCTTTCATTGTTACAAAAACTATAGAGAAATTTTATGCTGGTACTTTCTGAGTTAATTTTGTTGCCATAAATATAATTTTCACCCACATGAATCGAATCCAGCCTAGAAGTGTTTTAATAATGTCTACACAGCCTTGAGCGAACGGAAATAACTTGCATCAGGGTCGCATCGATTTTGTTCGTCTTTGGAATAATTTAAATGCAGTGTGGAACATACAACCATTTATCTATTCTTTGTTTTATTATCATCTTTTATGTTCTTAAGAACGACAGACACTTTCATAGCAGGTTTTATGTGATGATGTATAGAAAAATTATAAAATATTTCAATTCACTGCAAAATGCAATTATTGTTTAATGGTCGAATGCAATGTTTTGTCATGATCATGGATCTTGATATCTATGCTGAAATTTATAGGCCTACCTACCTAACTTGTAGTTGTTTTTAGTAAACCTCTCATATTAACCTATCTGAGTGGAATATTTAACAGTGGCCATAGGTCAGCCATCCAAGGTGTTTTCTTACCTCCCATTTTTTTAATGAAAAATAGTTTAATGACTCCGAACTAGTATAGTGAATACTCTTTCCATCCTTTTAGCATTCATAAGTCCGTCAACGATTGGTTCAATTAAAGAAATTGTTCAAGCTCTCTAGAATGCCCTTTATGGTTATGAGATGCATTCTAAACATATTAAGTACAAAGAGGTAAACAATCACGAATGCTTTTAAATACAACACAAGTGCATTCCAAGCTGCAATATATTATACAACGAAATCTTCCAATACATGTACAAAAGAAATTGAAAGAGGCTCCTAACTTGAATATCAAGGCGTTTTAATTACATTTATTCCAACAAGATATTTTTTATTTTTTTATCTAGCGGAAGTCACACGGTTTCACCCACGTAGTTTCCGTTCCCGTAAAAATACGAAAATAGAAGTTGTGTATAATACAGCTTCCAAACATTGGAAGAATTTTTTAAATCGGCTCTTTACTTTCAACACCTATTCAATGCAAACAAACAATCAAATATTTCTTCTTTGTAGTATAAGTAAAGATGTAACCTATTGTCAAATGAATCTTTGATATAACCTATATTATTTTCCTTTTTCAGGTTAGGTAGAAGAAAGGCTTTATTTGAAAAAAGGAAAAGAATAAGTGACTACGCCTTAGTAATGGGAATGTTTGGAATTGGAGTAATGATTTTAGAAAATGAACTTTCTAGTTCTGGTGTATATAATAAGGTAATAATGTATTGAGTTGAATGAGTATGAATTTTTTTATAAATAGAAATATGTTTTGACTCATTTATAACACTTACATTACAGGCTTCAATTTATTCGCAGGCGTTGAAGACACTTATATCAATGTCAACTGTGATTTTACTTGGCCTCATTGTGGCGTATCATGCTTTGGAAGTACAGGTAAGAAATAATATTAACGTAACGGAATTAACAACTTTTCCAAAATGGCCTTTTTTAATGTGTGTAAATCCCCATGTGTCACGCCGGACTCAAACAGGCTAAGCCCACAAAGACCCTGCCTGTCAAGCGCCGGTAACCCCAACATTAGAATTACACCTTACAAAATGATGCTTAAACTCGTATTTCTATGCCATAAAATAAGCAAAAGAATGCCCCAGTATGGTGCAGCGATATTTTTACGTCAGTAAGAAACTCTAAAATAAAAATAACTAGCTGACCCGCGCAACTTCGTTTGCGTCACATAAGAGAGAGTAAATCACCCGTTCCCCTCGCATTTACTCTGAGTGACCAAAAAAAGCGCCAAAAAAAAATAGCGCGCTGTAACGAGAAAAAAAGTATCCTATGTACGTCCCCGGTTCTAAGCTACCTCCCCACCCAGCCAAATCCAGGGGTAACCCAGGAATTTTCAGCCAAATCAGTACAGCTGTTCTTGAGTTATAAATAGTGTAACTAACACGACTTTCTTTTATTTAAATAGATTTAAATCTTTGTTCCTCCTGTATACTTTTAACGTGTATAATCCTTCTTGGATGCTTATCACATTCCTACTGACTAGAACCGCGGGGCATCTCTGTCTGGATACCCCGGGTAAGTTCTCGGAAGGAGGTTTCAGGATTCCTGACAGGCTTTGGCTACCACCGCGGCCTAGCCTACAGGTTTGAGTCTTTGGGGTTTGATTCGGGAGCTCTCACGCGTTCCGTGGCGTAAAATTTTTGACATTGCAAAGTCACAATGTGGCTATAGGCTCACCACCTTTTCGGTGGGTATAAATGAATAAAATAAATAAACATTCACGTACATTTTCACACGACGCTATCTGAACCCACAGCAAGCTAGGAATAACCTGCTTGTGTTATAGGTATCAGTCCACGAATATTTATACCTAAACTTTTAAATACATACTTATCATACATAAACACACCCACACTCTCAAGACAAACATTGATGGATCACACAAAATTTTGTTTCCCTTGGGAATCGAACCCACGACCTCGTAATACACAGTCACACATTTCGACCTCTAGATCAATGTGGCAGTAAAAATGGTTTTATGTTTCAATATAGCTTTTATTTGTCGTGTCACTGGGTGAAGTAGTTATTAACTGAGAGATATTATTTGACCCCATCACTTATCAATATTCTCATTGCGATCTAAATTTAGTTTTCTATTGTATCCCCAATAATTAATGAATATTTTGTCAACCGCCGAAACTAACACAATTTGTATTTCAATTTCCAGTTATTTATGATAGACAACTGCGCCGATGACTGGCGGATAGCAATGACGTGGCAACGAATAGCTCAAATAGGCCTAGAACTTGGAATCTGCGCTGTCCATCCTATTCCTGGAGAGTATAATTTTACATGGACCACCAAATTAGCTAATAAAGGAGGTGTCATTGGTGTGGAAGTGGTAAGCAGAATTAGGGACAATATCATTGGTGTCACTTATGATCAGTATGTTGTATGAAACGCTTTTGTAGATGCCGATTTAAAAAAACAATCACTATTTACGTCATTGGTTAATACATTTTCATAATTTTATGAACATAATTTTTAATACTTTTAATTTTTCGCTTAGTTTTGCTGAACAATAATAAAAACGCTATTGTGGTATCACTTATATTTTTCTTGTGCTTTTCATTATGTATTATTTTAGTCATTGCTAATCAAGTAGATGTTACTTAACTGATTTTTTTTTTCATTTTCTCCTTAGCAAACGACGTATAAACAAATTGAGGTCTGTACTTGTACTTTCCCTTGAACTTTTACAGAGTTTAAGCGATGTTAGAATTTTCTTTTCATCGTTTCGTTTTGAGCATGTTTCAGTTTGTGTAAGATAATGATGTTTTGTGAATGTTGGTTTGATAATAATAAAATGTGTCTGAAACAGTTAATTTTCATCACTTGTGTAATTTAGTATTAAAGTTTTATTTGTTTGAGCTTTTCTGCCTGCATGTAGGCCATAGGATTTGAAGTGAAAAATCAAAAAGGTGTTATTATATTACATATATATATTATAATATAATGGCGAATATTACAAATTCGTCAACGAACGTCAATTGAATGATTAAATTTTAAATGACATTTGGCATATTTTGTCAATGTTCTATTTCAATAATTTAATAGTGAAACATTGTTGCGTGTTTAAAATTATTAAAAGGGAAAACGAAAGCTTTTATTTTTTTTGTACTTTTTTTAATCATAAGCTTTGATCATAGCCGTAAATGCCAAACTATTGTAAGAATTGAAAATTCTTCCGGTTGGCCAAGTAGTCATAATGTCAAAATGTACGAGTATCTACTTATGAACGTATTGTACCAACCTTGTTGACGTGTTATGACGTTCGTGCTCTAACTTTTGTAACTTCCATCACTTCAAATCTTATGGAACTTTTGAAAATATATATGTGTTAAGACTGTCACGTGCCTTGAGATTGTATTTTTTGAATGAAACGTATAGATGTGTTGTGTAAACTACTTTTCTAATTTCAGGTTCCGTATGACGTCACGCTGTCCTTGCCAATGTTCTTTCGGTTATATTTAATATGCAGGGTCATGTTGCTTCACAGCAAATTATTCACTGATGCTTCATCCCGAAGTATAGGAGCTTTAAACAGAATTAATTTTAATACTAGGTAAATATTACTTATTTATTAAAAATATGGAGGAATTACAGCTACATAAACATGAATGCAAACAAAAAGTGTATAGATCTGATAGCCTTTTACAAGTCTTTCCTTCTAAATACTATTGTAGCTGGAAAATGTGGGTCTACATAATGCGGATGTATGGCTAGACAACATAAACAAGAACAAACAAAAAAAAAACGAATCCAAAAAATAAACAAATAATACTAATACTAATACATAATATAAAACGCAACGCTAGACTCTTATATTACTTAGTCTTATTATTAGATTACATTAACCTTTGATCAAACAACGAACCTTAATTTTTGAAAAATTCCAGGGTTAAACATCTTTATATGGATGTTGATTTCGTATGGAAACTATCAAAGTCATGTTGCTTGCATAGTCTCTTATTATTTATTAATATTATTATTATAAATTTAAGCTCTTGTTTGAATAAGACAAACATGCCACTTTAAAATGACACTTACATTCAACGGAATCTTTGAACTAGGTAAAGCGATGGTTGAGATGTCTGTATTTTCTAAAATTAAAATTCCACAATATTGAAACTTTTATGGAACCATCCATAAAGTACTCCCTTTCTAATAACAATAAAAAATATTGAAATCGGACAACGCGTTGAGATTTCATCCTCTCTCTCAGAAGAACCAATCATAATAACGAGATCAAAAGTATCTTGAAGCCTTCTTTGGATTGTAAGCCCAAACTATGCCAAGTATCCTTAGATCAAGAATAAGGTGCAATAGGGTGCAAGCCTATAGCTGTCATAGGACTCTTACAAGGAAGAAAAATTATAATCATTCTGTAGTTAGAAACGAAATATCAACAGCAATGAAATATTTAATTTTAATAGAATGAAATACTAAAATACAAAATAAATATGAATACATAGAAGTGTTCTGTAGATATTTGTAATTCTTTTTCTTCTATCGCGTCAATGCTTCACCCTTTTTTTTTTGTTTAACGTGAGGGAAAATCCTCATGGATGTTATGCCGGACTCCTACCGACTAAAAACCTCACTTAACACCTAACAGCCTATGGTTTGGAGCCCCGGGTAAGCCCTCGGAAGGATGTCCCAGGACTCCCAACAGACCTACGGCCGCCACTGCGGCCTCGCCCATAGAGTGGTTCGGGTGCTATCCCGCGTCTTTGGGGGGTTTCGGGTGTGATCCCGCTTCTAAGGGGGCGTGCGTGAGTTCCTCACGTCACACTGCCGTAGTGGGCCTGCTTCTGTAAGGACAGTGGGCCGCCCTCTCACCGTCCTCAGGCCCCCGGTCAATGTTTTACCCTTTGTTTTAAAAAGTTGTGGCATGATACTTTGCAGTCCAACAGCACTGTCAGTGGCTTCATTGAGATCGGTCTTAGAGCAAGATAAAGGGAATATGTAGGCAAGTGCGACTTGGACTGCACAGGGGCTTTGCAGTAATAATAAAATAAATATTAAAATCAAAATATTATATATTTACAAATAAAAATTATTATGAGAGCTTTTGTTTTGCATTTTATATAATGAAAAGAGAGAAAGCAGACTCAAGCAGTTCAAACATATTGAAAACCAGCCTAATTTATGATACTGAAATATTTTAATATCAATTAATGTTTTACTAATTTTACAGATTTGTCTTGAAGACACTTATGACAATTTGCCCAGGCACTGTTTTGTTAGTTTTTATGGTATCCCTTTGGCTTATTGCAAGTTGGACGTTGAGACAGTGTGAAAGGTTAGTACAGTATACAAGAATTATATTGATGTTGTCATGTGAGTTGATAGATATATCATAATGTGAAACCTGGGTGGGTAATTAAATCATTTATTGTTTATGAAAATAATTTGATCGATAATTTGATCATATTAATGTATACTATTTTTTCTTTGAGAAATTATACCTGTTTTTTAAGTATTTTGCTACATAATTTTAATTTAATATCAAAATTCTTAGTTGTACACTTTATTTTTGTTTACCGGTGTATCTGCCTCTGTGGGAATGCTATATTGCTTTTGTACTGTGTTTTGTTTCTGTTATACGTGTATTGTGTTGGCTTTTTAATTCCACTGTGTTTCGTTGTTGTTTTAAATGTCTATATTTAAAAATTAACGGAGAGTTGTGTAGCGACGCTAGGTGCATAATCATCACTAAAAGATACAAGAGTTTGACTTTGATTATTTTCGCATAACGTAGCTTTTTAAGACGTAATGAGAACAAAAGTGCTATTTTACATTTTATATATCTATGTGTTACTTCATAGCTATTTATACAAATCTATTGCATTAAAAGGATGCTTGTTATGATAAAAAAATTAAAATTGCACTCCATTTGCAAACCGATTGCAAGCAATTTTATATGAAACTAACCGCGTTACTAATATTATATCTAATTTTAATTTTGATCATTAAATATACAATACTGTCACTAATCACTTGCCTTTTACAAAAGCAATGCATTGAAATAGAAAATTAAACAATTATTAAACTAGAATAGATTCACGCACAAAATGGCTCTAGAATACCGATACCTTAAGGTAGATGAAGCTTCTAAAGTAAAATAATATGCACAGAATTAAATGCACTTTTTCACAAACATGCATCAAAACAAGTTACCTTTTCTTCGTGGTTGAGGAAAGTTGCTTGTGACTCTCTGACTCTTTTGTAATTTCTTCCAACTTCCTGCCACTTTATATCTTCTAGATGTTTACCTGTCTCATTATGATCTTCACCCAAGGTTCAAGAGTCAATTCACGCATGGCTACAAGTAAAATTATTATGTATTCAGCCCAAATAAATGTGTAGATTGCACGTTGTATCTAAGAATCTTTATTAAATGGTTGTAGTAAGTCATTATGTTTTGTGTAGAAAGAAAGTTTTGTGTATCTACCATCTGGTATGGAAAAATTTTCTTTCTTACACAAAAAATCCAATTTTCAATACTTAACTTTATTCTGAATTGATTGCCAAATCCAGAAAGAAATATAATTTCAATTAACTGGAATGTTTTCCCATATTATTGTTGTATTATCAATTGTGTAGAAATTAAACTTTCTTTATTACAAGCCATCGGTTATTATGTGGTTCTTGTTGGGCATTTTGGCTCTCAGGTTCCACGACGAGGATCATGCCCATTTGCTAAACTCAATGTGGCTGACAGCTATAACCTTCCTCTGTGTTGGCTACGGCGATATTGTCCCGAACACTTACTGCGGCCGCGGCATTACGCTCACCTGTGGTATGGTGGTATGTATAATATAACCTTGTAGGATACTTGGGTGGTTTGATCAATCTCACTTCTTACTTTGTCATAGGTAGGAATGACACTAGGCACTGCAAGATCTGTTATTTTTTAGTATTTAACTTGATAATAATGTTACTTACAAGTTTAACTCATATTTCAAGACTTGCAATGCCTAGAAACAATTCAATAGGTAGGTAAAGGTGAGCCATTTTATGTGTACTAACTTAAAATCACTTTGAAGCAACTCATATTCTTCGATTGTAATCAAAGTCAAACTCTTTTTGAACAAGGACACAGTTTTTTACTTGTTTTGTTTATCACCATTAACAATGAATACATACATGTTGGGTATAAAAAATAAATCGCCTCTGACTAATTTGTAATATTTGTGAATGAGTACTTACTAATATCTAGTGGATCAAGCTAGCCAAAGTGAAGTTGAAATTTATTGACCATTCAGGTTTCACGACGAAGAACACGCAAATTTACTGAATGCAATGTGGCTCATTGCCATTACGTTTCTCTCCGTTGGTTTTGGCGACATAGTGCCAAACACTTATTGTGGCAGAGGTATTGCTGTTAGCACCGGTATTATGGTAAGTTCTTACAAACGACCTTTATAACTGTGTGTGTTGACTGACATCGTTACAAACATTTTTTAATTTATTTTTTTTATTAAATTTAGTCTTTCATTCAAATTGATTTACAACAAATATCTTGCCAATAAAGAAATATTTAATAGTAGATGTTGTTAAATTTTATATTTTTAAAGTATTGAAGCAAAAAATTGTAATTAAAGAATTATGGTCAGTCAACACCGATGTTTCGATGTATTACACTACACTAAATTGCATCACACTGTCAAATTACACGATGATTTCACTAAGGTTTTTCGGTGTTATAAGTGTTATATCTAGTTTTCATACATATTGATGTTCACAGATGTTTGTAGGAGATATTGATGTTACAAGAAAATGTATGCAATAGAAAATTATATAAGTAATATAAGTATAGTTTATAATTATTTTACTACACACACACACATTCTTCTAAGATTTCACCACTTTTATAACGTACACTCAGTTTATACAATATCTTTTATAAAGTCACGACCGGTATCTTTAATTTAAAAAAACTTACGGGTAACTTAACTGTCAGGAAAATATATTGAACTATAAACGATTTTTGAAAATCGAACGTCCATTTCCCTGTTAAAACCAGCTATTAGTAATTATATATTTTGTAGTATGGAATGCTTCATTTCTCCTATTTCTAGCTCTCTTTTCACTCAAATGTTTCACTAAATCGCACAATAAATTTATTTATAAAATGGCTCACTTTTCCTAATATTATTTGAAGAAAGTGTACAATGAATGCTAGGAATGCACCTAAAATAGTGTTTGTGTATGTGTTAATGACTTTAAACGCCATATTAGATGTACATGTTATTAAAAAAATAATTCTTCCATATTGTGCACCCACTAGATGAAAATGCACTGAGAAAGAAATAAATTGTCATTTTGATGTGACACATTCTTTAACATCTATAATTGTTTATTAAAACAATCAATAAAAGAAGGAAAAACTATTCAATTTGTCAAAGACCAATCTCGATGCTGTCCGGTAAGAATTTTCCTTCTTTTATATACTATGCCTAGATATTTGCATTTTAGCACTAATGAGTAATAAATAAATAAAAAAAATACTATAAAAAGAATAAAAAAATATATGCTATCAAAGAGAATAATCGACATAATAGCTAAATAAATATTTATAAAATTATTGTAATTGTGTCGTTTATTCTCGTTTCTTCAAACCGTAGTTACTACCTAAACTAAATTTATAACTAACATGATAGCACATAGCTAAAAGTTCTATTTTCTTTTAGTTTTTAGCCTTCAAGTTGCGTAATTGGAATGAAAGTTCTTGAATGCTTCTACACGTTCGCTTGCATTTTAAATTAAAGTATTCACTTAACAGGGAGCTGGATGCACAGCGTTATTAGTCGCGGTTGTTTCAAGAAAATTAGAATTAACTAGAGCCGAGAAGCACGTTCATAACTTCATGATGGACACACAACTTACTAAAAGAGTAAGTATTGCTGTGACATAAGTTCATACAATTATTGTTAATCTAATTAACAGGGGGCGGGATGTACAGCATTATTAGTGACCGTTGCTTCAAGAAAATTAGAGTTAACTAGAGCGGAGAAACATGTCCATAACTTCATGATGGAGACACAGCTAACGAAAAAGGTAAGGTGACGGTTACAGTTTGTAACTGTCAAAGGATACCAGAAAGGTAAGACTTGTATGCTAGGTTAAGCTAACAATTTAAAAGTTACATGATAAACTAAAACAAGTACTTACAATAATACCTGCTCATTGAGTAAGCTTCTCATATTAACTTTTTGTAATTCACACTTGTGCAGATTGAACACTCACAAACACAATAATATTACTAATAAGTTATCCTGTAGTTGTTTAAATAATATTACTTGACTAAAAATAAATAAGAGAATTAAAGTATTACACCAAAGGGTAGATAGCTTGACTCACTATGATAAGCTTTAGAAAAGTATTTGGCACTTATGTCTTATATTTTTTGTGTTGCTGGCTATTGGATGATTGAATTTTTATACACGCTGGTATAAATAAAATTTCAGCTGAAAAATGCTGCAGCAAACGTTCTACGTGAGACGTGGCTAATATACAAACACACAAGGCTCGTGAAAAGAGTCCATCCAGGAAGAGTGAGAACTCATCAAAGAAAATTTTTGTTAGCAATTTATGCGTAAGTTTTGGCTTCGATTTTATAAAAATTCTTTGTCAGTATTTTCTTTGAGTATTTTACCTGAATAGTTCAGTAAGTAAATCTATAAAAAGACCTGTCAGCAACATTCTGAGTCATATAGTATGCTATATGGTTCAGAATATTGTGTCGTTAGGAAGATGAACGAACAAAGAGTGCATGTGAGAATGTTAAGACGGATGATGTGATTTGCACCAGTGACTGAAAAAATGATAGGAAACTGTCTTTCTTGGTATAGGCATGTAAAGAGAAGCGATGAAAGCCATGTAACAAAAATAATGATAAAATAGAATGACGAAGGATTTAAAACTGAGAGAGGCCAAAGACAAGAAAAATGGAGTGTGTTAAAAATGATGTGAAATGAGTGAATGATGAGTTGACGAGTAACAGGAATAGAAGAAGAGTACATAACGTGCCAATCCCAAATGTAACATATTTTTATGAGTTATTATATATAACTATAAAAATCATAAATTGGAACAAAGACATGAGAAAGATGATAAGTACAGTATATAATAGTAATAATAATTAATGAAGATAGTTGTGAATTAATAGCAAAATAAATAGTCTCAACATTTAATAACAATTCATTAAATACGATTGCAGGTTACGCAAAGTCAAGATGGATCAACGAAAACTAATGGACAATGCCAACACAATAACAGATATGGCAAAGGTACGTTGATGCCGATGAAATGATTTTAAAGCTATTGCTACACTCATACACTCATTAGAAATAAACCCTTAGATATCACGCTAGGAATGCATCAAATTTTATTGTTGATAATACAAATATAGAAAAACCTGTTGTAATGTGAGATTATTATAATATTACATAATATTGTAATAGATAACAAAGTATTTTTATAACATGCAGTAGAACTTATGCAGCTAACATTTATTTATCTAATTTATCCATTTTAAATACACGACAAATAAAGACATCAATACAAAAACACATGCAAGTAACAAATACGTTTAATAAGCATGATGATTTGACAAATTGGACCCATTTTCCATTAGCTTGGCGCATGCATTGTTATAATTGCCGTTTCCACTCGCATGACACAAGAGACAAACAATATTATCCCAACATACTTTTTTTGAAGAACCCTTATCTTTTTATTCATTTTATATTATTATTTCTCATACGAAATTTCAATTTAAACCTTTTCTGATTACTGAAGTACGATTATACGTCTTTAATATTACACAAATGCAAACGATGTATGATTAGAATCAACAGTTGAGTATGAACTGCAAAACGATTGATATTAGGACCCCTTTCTTTTACAGACTCAAAACACAGTCTATGAGATAGTCTCAGATATGAGTACTAGACAAGACACCATAGAAGAGAGGCTGACTAGTTTAGAAGAAAAACTTAGCACTTTACAGGTACGGTTTTTTGTAACTAATTTGTTTCTTAATTCCCGACGAAAAACGAGGAATGTTATAAAGCTGGATTTTTACATGCATGTATCTGTGGCGTTGTTCAGTGGATGGATCAATCAAATTAATGCGGTTATTAATTTCAAAAGCTGAAGCGGTCCATATGGTTCTTGGTTATAAATTTGAAAATCATCAACTCACTTCTTGAGTGATTAAAGGATTCAACTAAATTCACAGATCAGATTCATCGGAAATTTGGTATGCTGTTAGTTTGATGCTATTTGCCCAACATGATATCCTGGAAATAGCCGATGTATCAGTAGTCTTCGGGATACCCAACTCCCCATAACATTACAGGATATAATATAATATTTGAGTTTATTAGAGCAATCTTAGAGTCATGGGTAATATCGATTTTCAAATTTACCATCAATCAGAATTTTGTAATTGTCACGAATCCTCTTTTTACCCTTTTACTGCAGCCAAAAGACGTGGAATTTTGACGAACATGTAACTATGACCATTCATATTGTGATATTTACCATTTTCAGGAACAAGTCAACAACCTGCCAGATGTAATGGCGCGGTGTCTGCAGCAGTGTTGGGAGCGAGCGGAGCAACGAAAAAACTACTTGCATCCTGACACTGCTGCAGTGCCTACACCGCCATCTTCTACTATTACTCCTTATACTAGGTAACTTACCAGTTTCAATGACATAATTTTAACGTTCATTTTCACTCAACTCTATCTGATTCCAAAATAAACTAGGATCAATCTGCTAGTGTTATGGATATCAGACCACGGATATTAATACTTACTTTTTTTTCGTAAATATAATGTACAAGTACATAGACATAGAAACATCAGGAATTTCGAGACGAATATCATAATTTTTTTATCCCCGGTGGAAATCGAACCACAGTCGCACTTTACAGTAAAGTTGTACCTCTAGTCCAAAGGGACCGACACATTATTGCAGTGCCATCTAGTTCAAATCAAACGAATATAATTGCAAGAGTTTTAGACAACCTATAAACAAAATAACGTTGTACTTAGAAACCAACGTTATACTTTCTAAATCTTAGAAAACATCCAAACTCCGATACTATTGAAATTTTTCTTCATTTATATTCTTAATGTTTCAGGACACTAGTGACAGCACCACATCCCTGGCCACAGAGTCCAGTGACACATTCTACGGGGCGTACACACTCAGCCCCCGAAAGCACCACGACTCACACGCCTTCGCCAGCTCAGCCACATTCTTCAAGCCCAACTCCACATATTTCTCGGCCCCCTCTACCCAGCTGAGTACCGCCTTCCAACTCCGAACTTCTGTGCTGAACTCGACGAAACTCGGCGCCCGTCCTCTGACCCCTCCTTTATTACTACGCTCCAAAGAGGTTGGCGGGGAAGTTGTTTTACTATAATAAACAAGCCTTTGAAAACACCAGCTCAACGAGTGCTCTGCATGAGAAATATTAAATTCTGCATCAAATATTGAAACATTTAATATAAAGTATTATGTACAGTATAAATCACGCACGTGACTTAAATCTAATGTACGTATAAATTCTTTTAATTTTATTATACGGAATTTCTTGTTGCACAACTTACAATTCAAAACTACTTAGTACCTATTAGATAAATTGAAATCTGCAATAAAAAAAACAAAGTGTAATTTTCTTAAATATTTGAAACATTGTCTTCTGTTGATGTAGAAGCTAATAATCTAAAGTGAAACGATTTTCTCGTCGTACCGGTGGACCATACTGCGGTGCAAGACAAGGTAGCCGTAGTTTTCTTCGCTGTTCCCCAGTTTCGGATGTGTCAGACTATTTTTTAGTGATATTGTTTAGATAGTGAATAAAAGAGACGGTACGGACTTGCTGTTGTGATTATACAAAATGCTTTATCGATAGACGCTTTAGCTAAATACGTTAGATGGTATTTTAAATACTTATCAGTCGTGTAGCCAAATATTGTCTAAACATCATCAATTTGCGAATTGGCTGAAATTTTAAAAACCCAACGGTTTTCTACACAGAAGTGGGCTTAGATTGTGGTTTTTAAAGCCACAAGAAGTTTTGGGATACAATTTTAAATTTATTTTATAAATACATAGATCAGTAAAAAAAACCCACATAGTGACCATAGCAATGATTACAAATAGATTTGAAATTCTTACTAAGTCTACAAGGATTTAGTGGCTGCATGTTGTTAAAATGCCTAGAAGTTCTGCGTTTTAGGATCAGTTTCCTACATTTTAATTCTATTTTAAATGATGAATTTGTCAGAATGCTGGCTAGCCATGGTAAACTAATAGTCGTTTACTATGTATGTAGGTAATATAGTTATTGACTAGCAACAAGTTTCTATCACAAAATTGACGATAAGACCACATACACAAACAGAGATAGGCTTCTAAAGAAGTTATGTAGACAAATCGTAATATGAAACAGGTTTTACTTTCAAAGCAATATTTAACTGGTTATCAGCAAGTTTTCATTTCATATTCTAAGATAATCCTGTATACACACTTTAGGTATAATAAGGACTAGAAAATTGAATTGTTACTACCTGCCTATTGACATGTAGATTGTAAACATTTTTATAAGAATTAGATTAAGTAAAGCTTTGTATAAGACATAAGATTGATGGCTGTCTAAATAGTGCCTAAAACACTACAAAATTTCGATAATTCAGTTTTATTATCTTAATAACTTATGAATGTAAATAAGTAAACTAAAGTTTGAGAGCATAATATTTAATAAAATCTAAATTTTGTAGCTTACAAGAAAGTATGATGGGATCAAATTTGTTTGTATATATTTCTTTAAAAGTTCTCTCCAATTTCATGGAAAAGCTTTTGGTACTAAAATTCTATTACAAAATCCAAATTTTTACTCCCTTTTAACTTTGCTCAAATTCAATCATCAAATCTGATTATAATAATAATCATATTGGAACGAATTTTTTTAAACGATTATGGGCTTTTTTTGCAACTCGCGTGTATTATGCAATAGTAATAGATAGACTAGACCAATATTGTAATAAAAAAAATAAATGAAAAACCAAAATTGTCTTTACATTAAGAAAGATTTTCACAAAGATAGAAGCCTAACTATAAAAATTTTAGTCTTTTATGATGACCTATCAGTTGTATTTGACCAGATCTCAATTCACTATTTTTGAATGTAATGGTGACTATAAAAGCGGACCAGACACTATCAATAATGAATCAAATATAAAAAGAAGTCGGTTAAAAACGATGCCATTGAATTCGAGAACAATGCAAAAACAGTGTACTTATAGTGGTAGGAAGGCAGGAATAACAGAATACGATCTGCTTTCAAATCAATATACACTGTCAATAGTTTCATAACTATGTACTTAAATGTAGGGTCATTATCTTGTCATTAATACTGATAGTGTGACCGCTTAAAGCTGGCAACAAAATGAGATATATCTTCACATACATACGAGACTGTAAACATCTATTAATATAAACATTGTAATCGTTCACCAATTGTGAAATTAGTTTGTACAACACGTCTTTATGTAGCTCTAGACCAGATATCATAGAAACTCCGAATGAACTAAGATTGGAAAATTCTAAATCGTAGTCAATTCAGAGGCTATAGAAATCCGAATAATGTTTTTCCATAATATTTTGCACAGTTCTTTGAAGATACAGCCTCTAGGTGAGATCATATTTTTGGTGCCTTAATTTTTGCACTGTAATAATGTCACAGTTAGTAGGTATCTCCTTAAAACGATTGAATAGCACAGAGCAAGAACTAAGTAATGTTTGTATAATACTGTGACATATTCGGGTAAATCTTTTTATGACAAAGTCAAGCAAGGTTAATCTTAAAAATGATTAATCATTTGTATCATTAAAATATTTGTAGTATTTTAATGACTGAACTACTTAACCGATGTACATAATAGAACCTTCATAATTCATTATTATTGTGATTTATGGCCTCACATTGTATTCAATGTGCGCACACAGAAAATATTTTTTAACCGTTTCGTGTGTGTTGCCGAATGGAACTAACTAACTAACTACTGCCTTTCAAAAACAATCTTACTAATATTATTAATGCGAAAGTTTGTGAGTGTGAATGTGTGGATATTCGTAACTCTTTTACGCTCTAATGGCTGAACGGATCTGGCTGAAATTTGCTACAGAGATAGATCATAGTCTGGAATAACACATAGGTTTTATCCTGTGAATAGGTTTTTATGGGAAGTGGGAATCGAAATAAACTTGCTGCGGACATCAGCTAGTAATTTGCGTCAGATGACTCTAAAATCAATGAGCTATTAAAATATTAACCGCAGTAAAAAGAGCAGTGTTTACAAACGTCCTTATTTCGTGGCTACATTTTCTCTGTCCAGAAATGCAAAATACTATGAAAAAACATTACTTCGGTCATTATAAGGTAAAACTGTAATAGTTCAGTGTATTCTCTAAAACAAACTAAGCATTTAAAATTAACCACGATAGCAACATAGACCAGCTCAAGCACAACTTAAGCGAGATTGTAATACTACCCGTTCGCGTTAAGTTTGCCATTCGCTTTCCATACTACGCCTCTACACGAGTCTCTATGCCAGCGGCAAACTTAGAGCGAACGCGCAGTACTAAACTGTTATTGATAGATTCTTGAGTTGTTACTGAATATTTTGTTACGTACTGTACCTAGGGTAAAAAATAATCCTATAGCTTAAAATTGTTCGTAATGTTATGCAAAACACCAACTAGTATAATTTAGTAATACGACAGATTTAGTGTAGGTAAATATATTAAATATTTCCTGCGTAATATTTATATTAATATCTTATATCTTATTAAAACTTTTCCAAAACTTTCATAAACAGTATTTTAAAGTAATTTATAATATTCCCTAGTATTTGTAACTACCTCTACAATAAAATTTATCTACAGTTTGACTAGTAACTGCCACCTTTTTTTAAAATTTACCTGTAAAATCTGTTACCCTTACATTGTGTCATCTCCATAAGTTTTCCTGACCTCACTCTTCAAATAAATTACATAACGCACAATATAAGTGGCATTTTAGACTACCTACTTAGATTTGTTGACCTTTCAACTATAACCTAATGAATTGTCCCCACTAAAAAGATTTTAAGCAATCTATTCATTAGGATTACTTGCTTATAGCCTGTTTTCCCTTACACACTTGACAGTAAGTGTTTATTTTTTAGTATTATTATACTTAGGTTTTTTTAATAAACTTATTTAAATCCCTATAAGATAATCGACATTACTGCTAACTTTTAAATGTCAAACATTTTTGCAAATGAGTCCCAAATTTAGCTAAATTCAAAGTAAAGTACCATTTACTTATACTTAAGAAATTGACCAAAAAGTTAATTAAGTAAAATAGAATTTTGTAAATAGTAAGTAAAAATCTTTAAGACATTAGATATTGAGTACTTATGTAAATACCAGTTATATTTGCGAATTTTAATGTATATAAAGTACGGTTCTAGTAAAGTTATTTTAAAAATAATTATGTTCAAATTTTTATGATTTTTTGTTGTATTCCAATGGATTGTTCTATGCGGTGCGTAACAAAAGATATGAAACTTTTGTGATCAATGTTATTGAAATGAAAGTGTAACTTCGAATATATGAGCTGTAGTATTTTTTAAGCAAGAATTTTATTTCATTTATTACCTTAACCTCATTACTACTATTACTGTCTATAGCGAATTGCACCAATCAGAATTTAGACCAATTGCACCTAAAGGCTTTATAATTTAGGTCGCCAAAATGACGTCATTCACATAATGAAAAGCCATGGCGGCATTTTAAAATTAAGAGCCAATTTCACAGTCCGCAAGACTTGACAGGCAGTCCCTAAGATGGCGGCCAAAAGATGTGTCTCTTCATATTTTCTTGAAGACTCTGGGTTGTAAGAGGAGGGAAACACGAAGACTGGCAGAGTGTTCCATGCTACTATGGTTCGATAGAGAAACAATCTTGTGAATCGTTTTTTGCCGAAAATTCTTTACCCTGTATAATGAGAGTGGCACCTCTGCCTGGCACGCATTGTTCGGGGTGTATTAATAAAGAGGAATTAGGTCGAATTTCTACAACCTTTGCGGTCTCGTCGCCATAGATTTGGTAGAATGCAGTACATTTTTCTTTAGTTCTACGCTGCGCCAACTCTTTATGTCTTTCCGTCTCTCAGGACAATTTTTTAATGCGACCCAGCAGACCCAGCATGGCGTCGCCCGCGATAGGTACCTGAACTTACAAAAAAAGTTTGTAACTTATTAAGTCTGTAAGTCTATACAATACATACAAGCCTAAAATGGTGTCACTTATGTGACTTGCATGACAATGCAATACATGGTACTGCAAAATTTTCCTATGCTGTAGCGACTGCTCGATGGCGCAGGTAGTAAGAAGTGCTAGGTTCGATTCTCGAGTCGGACCAAATATTAGTGTGATCCACAAAATAATGTTTGTCTCTGTCTATCACCAGGGACTCCACAAACAGCACTGTGGCTGCAGTGCTGTGACAGCACCACTGGTCTTCATACATTCTGTATCTATTATAAGTGTGAAAGTTTGTGAAGATGTTTGGATGTTTGTTACTCAATCACGCTCTAACGGCTGAAATATGGCACAGAGATAGCTTAGTCTGGAATAACACATAGGCTACTTTTAATCCCGGGAATATGTTACCACGGAGGTAACGGGTGCCGAATTTCACGTGAAGAAGATATTTCAGAGCGACATAAAGATATGTGAATTTAGCTAGGAAAGAACGAGAGGGATATAGTGACTAAATGGGGCGGATCAGCCGCATTGGCACGGCTCGTGCTAATGGTTTGCGGATGCCTAGCCCCGTTAATGCGAAGTCTAGGTTTAAGTAGTCAGTGATGTCAGTGCTGCAGGCTGCGTAGTTCGGAATCATACCTTTAACGATGTGTTTCTTTGGCCGCAATATTAACAAGTACTAAAATCAGTAAAAGGGTTGGCTCCTTTTTTTTAACGTGGGAAATATCCTACAGGAATACTATGCTGGACTCCTACCGACTAAAACCAAACGTATCCTACCTAACACTCTACGTGAGAGGCAGAATTGCACTTAGCCAGTTTTTAAATGTTTTTAACCGACTTCAAAAAAAGGAGGAGATTCTCAATTCGTCTGTATGTATTTTTTTTATGTATGTCAGGCGATATTTCTGACAATTATAGACGGATTTCAAAATTTCTTTTTTGTTGAATAGGGTTTACTTCTGAGGTGGTCCCAATTTCACCAGGTCAGGATCTGATGATGGGATCCAGGAGAAAACGAGGGCAACCACCTAAAATTGTAGGGACAACTAGTGCGCTTGTTAACTTTTTAGTTAAGTGCTTTAATGTTCTACATTTTAATGAAGGTCTGGAGTCTATCTGATGATAGAGTCGAAAGACAGTCGAGGGCATTCCTTAACAATTTACAGCAGTTACCTTGTATTTGGGCTTGATTGATTTGTATTGATGAGAACTTTCACCTAGACAGATATATTTTTCAATTCACCCGTCACTTAAAATGATGAAAAAAAAATTTTCAATTAAAAATAAAACCGACTTCAAGCAAATCCTGAAAAATAAAATTTACTTAGCACAAAGTAATAATATGTATTTTGATTTATCATATTTAATTCAATATAATATTGAAGTTGGTGCCATTAATATAATACCTACGCTAAGTAAATTTTATTTTTCAGGATTTGCTTGAAGTCGGTTTTATTTTTTATTGAATTTTTTTTTTTAATACGCTTTTATTAGGTCGTCGTGTAACTATGTAACTAACAATGTAATGTAATCTCAGGAAACTAATTTAACCATCTTCCAAGGATCGTAGCGTCATGAAAATTGGCAGATGTATGTAGATCTAATGACAATACAATAATATAGTACTGTCAAACTGATATGATGATGGAGCCGGAAGATAGGCACTGAAAACCAGTGGAATCTAAGGTAACTAATTTAACTAGCTTCCAAGGATCGTAGGGTCATACAAATTGGCAGCTGTATGTAGTTCTGATGACAATACAAGAATATGGTACTGTCAAACTGATATGATGATGAAGCCGGAAGATAGTCACTGAAACTTCGACGGAAAAAGTGGAATCTAAAGTAACTAATTTAACCAGGTTCCAAGGATCGTAGCGTCATGAAAATTGGCAGCTGTATGTAGTTCTGATGACAATACAATAATATGGTCTGTCGAACTGATCTGATGATGGAGCCGGAGAATATGCACTGGAACTTCATGATGGAATATCGTATTATATCTGTTTTTGGATTCATCAGAAAAGTCTTGTAATGAACTTTGAACAGGCTTAGGTTTCAAGGTTATAACAAACATTTTTTTAATTGACTTGTAAAACTATGCAATTGAATCTCAGGTAACTAATTTAACCATCTTCCCAGGATCGTAGCGTCATAAAAATTGGCAGATGTTTGTAGTTCTGATAACAATACTTTGCACCTATAATATTAGAAGGGATTTCTGTATTACATGGTGTTTTGTCGGAGTTCGACTAATGTGAAAATATTTCATTAACTCTAATACATATAGATTTTATGCAGGTACCTATGTCAATATTTACACTCAATATTAACTTCAATATTCAGGTTTGTTATAAATCTTAAACCCTAATCGTGGTCAAAGTTCATTACACGACTTCTCTAACAAATCCAAACACAGCTATGATACGATGTTCAATCATGAAGTTACAGTTCATATTTTACGACTCCATCATCAGATCAGTTTGACAGCACCATTAAAGTGATTTAAATTATGGGTCGTTGAAGTTGCCTCTATTTCTGGGCTGAAGTGTAAACTATGTGCTTGCTAAGCGTGGGGCGCGCACCTTGAACGACCCATAATTTAAATCACTTTAATGGTGCTGTCAAACTGATCTGATGATGGAGCCGGAAGATAGGCACTGAAAACCAGTGGAATCTAAGGTAGCTAATTTAACTAGCTTCCAAGGATCGTAGGATCATACAAATTGGCAGCTGTATGTAGTTCTGATGACAATACAAGAATATGGTACTGTCAAACTGATATGATGATGAAGCCGGAAGATAGGCACTGAAACTTCGACGGAAAAAGTGGAATCTAAAGTAACTAATAAATAATAATAATAAATAAAATAAATTTTTTTTCTCAAAAATTGTTACATGATAAGGAACTAAAAGGTATGCCACTGTTTGTTACACATAAAATCAGGGTAGGCACTCTGAATTCCAAACTAGGTAAAAACCTGTATTTTGGAATTCAATGTTCATTTTACAAAATTTGGTACACAAAATTTTCATTTCAATTTTCACGTTACAAATTTTTAAGACAAGATAAATTTCTTAAGATATAAACAATAAATCAGTTTCTCATGCAACTAGGGCATTGTGCATGTGCATGGGAGCTTTGTGTAGGTGAATGGTGGGAAGGAATGTATGTATGTATGTATGTGTATGCGTGTGTGTGTGATTGTGTGTGTGTGTGTGAGTGTGTGTGTGTGTGTGTGTGTGTGTGTGAGTGTGTGTGTGTGTGTGTGTGTGTGTGTGTGTGTGTGTGTGTAAGTATGCGTGTGTGAGCGTGTGTGTGTAATGGTTGTGTGTACTAGGACGTGTATGTGAGATTAAGTATTTGGAGAAGGATGATTAAGTATTACCTAAGAGCTTTTCTGTTTCATCATAATTTAAATTTTGTAGCCAATTTATCAATTTTGTCTTGACGTCATACTTTTTTAGCAGCTGAAGTGGGAGTAGTTTATTGACCGTATTATAGACTTTGTAACTGGAAATGGGTAGTTGTCGAGTAGAAAATGTAGTTCTGTGTGGTGGTAAAGGATATCCTCTATAGGGTTTTCTTTTGGTGAGGTCTGGTAGAGGTACTCGCGGATGGAGGCGAAGAATCGCTCGGAGTACAAAGAGTTGCCTAACAGTTTGAACTTTCGCAATTGTAAATAGTTCCTGGGTGGGGAATCTGTACTGTTTGAAGTGCATTACTTTCAATACCGCTCTCTGCGCTCTCTCGAGTTTTATCAGGTGCGATTTGTCAGCACTACCCCAGATTGGTATGCAGTAAGAAATGATTGATACGCAGAGAGCAGAGTAGACCATTTTCAGAGTTTCATGATCTGCAGCATGTCGAAGAATTTTAATGGTATGTATAAGGCGTCTGACTCTAGTAGTAAGCATCTCAATTTGTAAGTGCCAGTTTAGATTTCGGTCAATGTAAACACCTAAATATTTTATGGTCTCCGACTTTATTATTGGGCGGCATCCACAGTCGTTGACCTGATTGCAGTGTGAGTGAACGTATATTTCATAATTTGGTGGTGGTTGGGTGCAATTCGTAATGGTGAAAGGAATGAATTTAGTCTTCGTAAGGTTAAGTGATAGACGATTTTGTGAAAGCCAATTATTTATGACGATAAGATTTTGTTCTGCGGTAGTTTTAATATCTGTCCAATTTGAGCCATGAATAACTACTGCTGTATCATCTGCATACGTAAATAATTTACAGTTGGGTAGGTTTATATCACAGAGTTGGTTAATATATAGAAGAAACAATGTAGGGCCGAGGATTGAGCCTTGAGGAATGCCATACTCAATAGGTGTTTCATCACTCCTTACCCTATTTATCGTGACGCTTTGGGAACGGTTATTTAGGTAGTCCTTGAAGATATCGTAAGCAATACCTCTAACACCAATTTTATCGAGCTTTGTGAGAAGTGTAGGTACATATATTGTGTCGAAAGCTTTTTGTAAGTCAAGGAAAATCCCTAGTGCTTTCTGTCCCTTGTCTAGTTTTTCCGTGATGTGTTGGACAAGATCTGCGACGGCATCTTCTGTTGATAGCGAAGGTCTGAAACCATATTGGTTTTTCGATATGATTTTATATTTGTTGAGGAATTCTAGGAGTCTTTTATTAAGAAGTTTTTCGAGAATTTTAGACATCGTGGGGAGGACAGAAATAGGTCTGTAATTTGTAATGGAGCTTTTGTCTCCATTTTTGTAGATGGGATGTACTAGGGCTTTTTTGAAAACGTTGGGGAATATTCCGGCGTGGAAAGAAATATTACAAATATGTGTGATAATGGGAACGAGGATCTTACGATTCGACTTTATTATGGTAGGTGAGATTCCATCGTAGCCAGTTGCTGAATTGGTTCGTAGTCCCATAATAATAGATTCGACCTCCGTATCGTCTGTATCAAGGATCACCATAGAATTAAGTGTATCAGAATGTTTATTTGTTATGAACGGGGTAATGTCAACTAGAGGGTTTGGTTTTGTGCCGCTAGACAAAGTTTTACCGATCTCGGTAAAGTAACTATTTAAATAGTTAAGAGAAGTTTTAGTATCACTATTATGTTGCAATAGTTCAAGGGGTGGGTTCTGGACTTTACTTGTATTCGTAATAGCCTTTATGGTCGTCCAAGTCGCTTTGGGGTTATTTTTGCACTTAATAAGTTCACTTTTCTCATATGCTCTTTTTAGTCTACGTAGGAGAAGATTACAAAAATTGCGATATCGGGTATAGGTTGTTCTAATGATTTGGTTATTAGGGGAGCTCCTTAATTTTTCGTGGAGCCGATCTCTATTCTGTATACAACGAAGTAAACCTGCAGTCATCCAGGGTTTGAGGATTCTCCGAGCTCTGGGTATCGCGGTTTGTTTAGAGTGCTTGTTGATTATATTAGACATGATTGAGATCAGCGATTCAGCAGCTAGGTTTGCATCCTCTGATCTAAGAATATGACTAAAGTCAGTATCCGCCATGTCCCGTTGGATGCCTTCTATATCAATTTTTAGTCTACAGTTACTGTGTTGGTGACCGAGGGTGTTTTTCAATTGAAGGCAGAGCAATGTTGGAAGATGGTCAGTTATATGTGTGTCGATGACAAGAGTGATTGATGGTGTTTTGGATTTTAGTAGAACATGGTCATAACATTTATCCAATCGGGTTTTGTAAACATGTGTGGGTGACAAAGCATGTTCAGCATTTAGCAATAGGTAAGGGTTTGAAAAACCGTCTGTATTTTGATGTTTGATATCTATGTTTAGGTCTCCCAATAGAGCAATGTGGTTATAGGATTTTAAATCCTCCAGTGTCCTATTTAAAGAATCTAAAAATAAATCAAAGTGTTCTTTTAAGCTGTAAGAGGGAGACCTATAGATTGCTAGTATTGCTACTTTATTAGCAATAATGCAGGTAAGGCAGGCAGCATGGTGGAAGATGAGTTCGTTAATGATGTGAGGTAATGATGATTTTACATAGATAATTATTCCTGAATTTTGATTAAGATGATTCTTAGAAGAGTAGTGGGTGTAGCCCTGCATAGTGGGGACGCTTACACATGATGGTAACCAGCACTCTGTAAGTATTATAACGTCGCAAGTAACATTTATTTGTGTGAGAAATGTATGAAATGCATCGAAATTTCTGTTAGCACTGCGAATGTTAAATTGTATTATTTTTAATGAGTTATACTGAGTCGGTCCCAGTAAACGTTCACACTCATTAGGTACGCATTTATATGAGTTACAGCTGTCTAAAGATTCGAGTTCATTATTTATTTCAATTACAGAGGTCATTTTTATTAAGGAGGAGAGCCAAAATAGAGAAAACAGTGGTTGACTTTAAAGCCTCAAACATCTTCAGTGGGTAATAAAGAAGATTAGGGCAGAAGGGCTGTTTGAAATATATATAAATTAAGCTTAGTCCTAGAGGATTAAAGTTCGCTGTGAAATGTATGTTTGTTGTGTGGGTGTGTGTAGTTGTAGGATTTACAATAATATAAGCATGCAATAGTCCGAAAATAATAGTAATGTAACAACTAATTACAAAGTTAACAAAAATAAAGGCATACAACACTATAATGAAAAAGTATAGTCATTGTTTCTGTTCAAGTTCAAGTAGGAACTGCTCCGATTTTACATGTATATACTTCATACCTGTTGCCTGCCGCAGTAGTACTTTTCCATTGACTGACCAACAGAACTCGTACTTGTTACGTTTTGCAAATTCCCGTGCGAGATGAAAAAGTCTCTTGATAGAACTCGGAAGGAGCTCTGCGACGTATACAGGTTGCGGTTTTCCCTGGACACCAATTTGTGTTGTGTTCAAGCGGTCATCTTGGGGCTTAGACTTGTTGTAACTTTTTATTGCTGTAATAACCTTCTCTTTATCTTGTACGGTGGTGAGTTCCACAACTATTGGCCTGGCAGTCCCACTTTTGCCTGGAATGCGGTAGATATCACGTACTTGGTTTATTGGCATTTGTATAAGGTTTCCTAGGTTGGAAACAACTTGGCTTAGGTCTGACGTGGTTTCCCTTTCAGAGGCTGGGACGTTTCGTATTTCAATGGAAGAGCTTCGGGAGGTTTGTTGAACGTCTGTAACCTTTTTTTCTAGCTCACCGATTGTATACAAATATTCTTTACGCTCATTTCTCAGAATAGCAATTTGCTTCTTTAGATCCTCATACTGTTGGTTCATAAACGTCATAGCTTTCTCTATTTCGCAATTTGATTTTTGTATTTTGAGGTTTTGTTGCTTTAGCTCGGTGATTTCGGAGGCCAAATTAGAAATAGTTTTGCCTTGTTTTGATAATAGCTCAGTTAAATATTCTTGCTGCTCATTTTTCCAGGTGGTAAGGATTTGATTTATGTCTTCCTTAAAGTCACGCAGATCACTGCCAGGAGAACAGGGCGGGCGAGGTCTTTTTGAGCGTGTTTGCAGATTTACATCGGTGCGGTCCTGTACCATTGAAAGCGTTAAATTCGGATCTGACAGTGCTTGATTTTTATCTTTCTTTTGTGTAGGCGAACGTTTAACAGACATTGCTACAGCTTACCGCGGTCGGCAATGTTTATTCCAATATGCAGTGACGACGAGTAAGTAATAAGTTGACCCGTAGCGTAGTCAATGAATTTGCCTGTAGCAATTTCGTAGCCGTAGCGGCGGTATATCAGTGGGGGTACCCTTGCGTAGCTGGCGCGTAGCAAATTGCGGTGGTCCAAGTGACGTAGCACGGAACGTATATCCGTCTCGCTAGTTGCCGTCTTCTTCTAGCGCCCGGTCAGCCGCGCGCCCGATCTCCGGGTACTTTATGCGCGCCTAGTACTTCACGGCACACGCGATGATTTATTAAAATGTAAATATTTAAATAAAAACACTTTAGATATTATTTTTTTTTGTCTTAAAAATTTGCGAAGTGCACACGTCTTATCGCTTTCGCGGTCCGAGGGAAAGAGGTAGTAACTAATTTAACCAGGTTCTAAGGATCGTATCGGATCAAGCAGCGCCCATTGCTTCTGCAATCAAATATTATAACTAAAAATTTTGTTTTTTCGTGCATTATAAAAGCGTATTTTTCTAGGGTTTTTAAATCATTTATTTATTTTTTATTTGTAGTAGTAGTAGTAGTAATATGCTTTATTGTACACCAAGGATAGAAAATCTTAAAGTAGATATAATAAATATTAATCAGGTACAATGGGCGGCCTTATTGCTAACAGCAATCTCTGCCAGGCAACCTTTAGATGGACAGGACTGTAAAAATATTTAAAAACGGGTTTAATTTGTGACGTAATAAATAATATTAGAAGTAGCATTCCGGTGTATACGTAACATATACATACAAATATACAAATACCTACATATATACACAAATACTTTCATATAATATATACATACACAGGTACATACATACATACACAGATATACATTATATATATGCCCTTGATATACATACATAAATACAAGACTCAGTTTGCAAGTAGCTCAATTAAATTGTAAGATAATATTCTTTCACTTTAATTTTAAAGGATCCCAATGTTTGAGCTCGTCTGATTCTGACCGGTAAAGCATTCCACAGTTGCGCTGCTTTAACTGTAAAAGAGTTACCAACAAAATTTGTTGAATGTGCCGGTATATAAAGTCGCAAGTTCTTAGACGATCTCAAGCACCTAGAGTGCGTGTCACATAGGAACTGAAAGCGCTCCTTGAGGTAACAGGGTGTTACTGAATTAAATAATATATTATATAGCAAAGAAAGGATATGAGTATTCCGTCGAAGGCGAATTGGGAGCCACTTGAGTTGTTTGCGGTACTCGGAAACGTGGTCATATTTGCGTAAGCCAAATATAAACCTTATACAGAGATTTTGAAGGCGCTCAAGTTTATTTAGATGCTCCTCCGTGAGATCAAGATAGCTGGCATCGGCATAGTCTAGTATTGGAAGAAGTAGCGATTGTGCAAGCGAAATCTTCGTCGGAATCGGGAGAAGGTCACGCAATCTTCGCAAAGAGCCTGCCGAGGCAAACATTTTGCGATTCACCTCCTGCAATTGAGGTCCCCAGGACAGAGTTCTATCAATAAAGATACCCAAGTTTTTCACCCTATCACTTATAGGTAACGGCATGCCATTAAAAACGATTTGTGGCAGCTGCGCCCAATCAACTCTAGAGATGTTCCAAGTACTACCTATAAGGATTACCTGTGTTTTTGTAGGGTTTACCTGCAAGCCATAGCTGTTACTCCATGCACATATTTGTTCTAAGTCACTATTTGTTGCGCTAAAAGTCTCATGTATGTCATTGAGTCCAGCCTGTGAGTAAATTTGTAAATCATCTGCATAAAGGTGGTAGGATGAAACTAGTTGCTTTGTAATGGAATTTATAAAAATTGCGAACAAAAGAGGAGATAAAACGCCACCCTGTGGTACACCAGCCGAAATATTACTCCAAGAAGAAATCGAGTCATCAATGCAAACACGTTGCCGGCGACCAGACAGGTAACTGCGAAACCAATCAATTGCTGGTGGAGATATGTTAATAGAGCGAAGAATCTCAAGGAGTATGCGAAAGTCCACAGTATTAAAGGCATTACTGAAATCAAGTAATGTCAACAACGTAAGCTTTCCGCTCTCCATGCCCGTTCTGATGTCATCTGTAATATTTACAAGAGCTGTAACTGTGCTGTGGCCCGGGCGAAAGCCCGATTGGTAGGAGTTTAAGAGATGGTTTTTGATTAGAAAGGAATTGAGTTGGGTGTGAATGAGGCGCTCAAGGGCTTTAGACAGAAAAGGTAAGATTGATATAGGACGGAAATCAGAGAAAGAAGAAGGATTGGACTTTTTAGGTAAGGGTATAATTTGGGCCTCCTTCCACATCGATGGAAAAATGCCACTGGAAATGGAATAATTCAAAATATGACAGATAATTGGTAGAATAGAATCAAGAACCGGTACGATCATATTGCGGCTAATGCAGTCATTGCCAACAGCATTAGACGCTATGGACATTATGCTCTTCTTAACATCACAAGCCGTGAATTGATTAAAAACAAAAGATTCATATTCAGGAGTTGGTAGCTGTGAAAGACGATTAAGTGTATTAGTTTTGGTAGAAGCATCAAAACTTGAAGAGGTTGAGAAATGCTTATTTAATGCATCGAGATTAATATTATTTGAATTTACTTCTTGCTTTGACTTACCAACTCCCAAGGTTCTTAGAAATTTCCAGACTTTAGCTGGATCTCCATTTTCTATTGAGTTTTGAATGTGCTGGCGTTGTGCGTTCCTACACACCTTATTGCAGAGATTTCTGATTTTTATATATCTTTCACGGTTATATTCGTTCGGTTGGTATTTATATTTGGTTTTAGCCCTCCCTTTTTTATTAATTAAGTCTTTAATTTCTTTGGTGAGCCACGGCGATGGTGCATGTTTGATTTTAACTGCACGGATCGGTGCATGTACATCGTAGAGGCTGACCAATTTACGAGTTAGAATGTTAACTTTATCATCTACTGAACCACTATTATACAAAGAAGTCCAATCAATGCTGTTTGCGTCTTCTCTAAGTTTGTCGACGTTCATCCGATTGAAGTTACGCTGCATTAAGACCTTAGATTTGATAATAGGTACGTTGATAAAAATTATTATCATCAAAACTACTGAAGTGTAGGTACCTACTTATCTTTTGTTATAAAAACTTCAACCTGTTTCAACAATAGAAGCTCTTTTTCGATGCTATGCAAAAGACTTTTTTTATTAAATCTGGTTTGCCGTTTGATTACCAAAAATCATCGCACCGCTGACCACAGACAGGGTATTAATCTTCACACTTTGCGTGCGGGAGCCTTTGTCCGCGCACGCTTAGATTGTAGAATGATCTCCCTGTCTCTGTCAAAAGGGGTTTTAAAAGGTTCTTGCAGGGTAGGTCGGCTGCGCTAGTGTAGCGCCTCTGGTGTTGCAAACGTCCGTAGGCTTCAGTGACAACTCTCCATCAGGATTAAGCTTGTAGGATTGAGTGGTGTCAGGTGGCACGTTGCTACATTCCGATGTAACCATCACTTTGTAGGTAGTTCGGCGAGGAAACCAGAAATCGTGGTATAAAGAAATAATGCGTGGTTTAGTTAACACTCATTTAGTCAATCGTATAACTAACACTAAACACAAAGAACCTCCTAGGACTAACTAAATCTACACTGTTATAACATTCCACCAGAGCACGTGGGCGCGTGCGCACCGGTCGATCGTTGCACCAATAATGACCGAGACTCGACTGACGACGTCCTGATATGTCGTGCGTGGCCACCCCTCCAGCGCTCGGAGTTATGTCACCTTTCAATGTCACTTGTCATTAGGATCACATTTGAAGTGTGCCGTCACGGCCAACCCTGACTATCGCACGTCCTCGGGCGAAACACCTGTAGAAATTTAAGAATGCGTTAATGATCGCTCGTTCATTCCTGACAGAAATTGTGAACTTAACTTCCTTTCCCAATAAGCCGGGCGTACTAAGCCCTTTAGACCAAATAGTACTTGAAACGGGTTGAGGCATCCGAGGCCTCTTAAACTAGCTAGCGCAACACACAGACATGGCTCAGGCATACGAGGCCTTCCCAACCAGTCCAACCTTCAACAAAGACGTGGCCCAGGCGTACGTACCTCTTTTAACCAGTCTAAGTAGACGTGGCCTGGGTATACGCAGCCTCTTCAACCAGCCCTACCAACATAGACGTGGCTCGGGCGCACGTACACATTTCAAGCGTACGCGGCCTCTTTAACCAGTCCGACCAACACAGACGTGGCCCGGGCGCACGTACACATTTCAAGCGTACGCGGCCCCTTCAACCAGTCCGACCAACACAGACGTGGCCCGGGCGCACGTACACATTTCAAGCGTACGTGGCCCCTTCAACCAGTCCGACCAACACAGACGTGGCCCGGGCGCACGTACACATTTCAAGCGTACGCGGCCCCTTCAACCAGTCCAACCAACACAGACGTGGCCCAGGCGCACGTAACCTTTTCAACCAGTCCAACCAGACGTGGTCTAGGCTTACGCGGCCTCTCTAACCAGTCTGACCAACAAAGGCGTGGCCCAGGCGCACGTATCCTTTTGAACCAGCCTAAACAGACGTGGCTGAGGCATACGTGACCTCTTCAACCAGTCTTCCCCATAACAAAAGCGTAACTTTGTATAGCGGCAGAGGTTCATACATAAATCGACTCACGAATCTGTAGAACGTGAAAGAGGCACACAAAGGTCGCAAATCCTGGCGATTCGCTTCAGAAAGAAAAGGAACAGTCTCACCGGATGACGTCAGCAGTGCACCTCCAGCTGCGATGTTAGTTCTGCGACACGGCCATCACGACGACTCACACGTCCTCGTGTGAAGCATCGCAAACATTTACAGCATCTGAAACAACAGTTTATCCAAAGTACAGAATCTTTTGCTCGACCTTCCTGACCGAAGAGTCGGGCATCAGCTAAATAAACTCGACATATTAAGTCTGCACAGTTCGCAACGCTTATTAAATCTGATCACAATACATACATACAAACACATACACACAGTCACGCTCCCATAGGCAGAGGCACAGTATACGCCCACATTTCACCTTATGGTTTTATGTCCCACGCAATAGGTGGTGAGCCTATTGCTGTGTTTCTGCTATTTTTTTTACTCTTGATTATTTTGATCTCTTGAGTATTGCTGATCACAATAGGTACTCAATTAAATCGAAATCGGCGAGTTCAGTATGCAATACTCTTAACTCAACCTAAAGCCTCCATCCGGCCAGGTAGTGGGACTTCCATCCTGTACCCACTTCAGATAATGGTATGAATTGAACCAGAAAATGCCTACCTTCGGCACTTTTTTTTTATACCTCTAAGGTGGCAGACAAGGACTGGTGGTCACCGTAGCATATGAACGCTTGCAACACCAGAGGCGCCACCACTCCCGTGCTACCGACCCTGTAAAAACCTTCAAAGACCCCTTTCAAAGAACCCTATGCTGTAGGCTTTTCCTTACGGCTTGACGACGTAGGTCACTATAAAGACCCATGGCTAGCATGAATCTGCGCGCGGCCAGAGTAATTCGCATACTAAACTCACTCACTCACGTGAAGGTCTTACTCCTTCATCATCATTTGTCAGGTAAGTCTTTAAAGAATCTACTCACATGAAGGTCTAACCTCTTCGTCATCTCAACGACCTACTTAATGGAAAAAGAAAAGGACTACGTGACCTGTAATTTGCAAGGTCTATCCTCGTAGCACGTCGATCTTCAAAACTACCCAGCAGCTCGATGAGGATACGCCTCCCGTAGCTCCGGCACAACATAATCTGCTAGTGACCGCGCCGCCCGTGCCGCACGCTGTTAGTTTTCACACCAGTGCTCGCGCAAGCCGCTGTCGACCCGCGCTCTGCTTCTCCGCTGCGCTGGCGATGGAGCACCCACAGCGGCCACAGCGCAACCGTTCACGAAGAAGTTACATGAAAATTAACAAAATTTAGAGTTAAAGTACACCGGTAACAAGTTACTGTACATGTCTTCCGCCAAAACGTTATGAGGGATGACATAATATTGGTTCCATTCCCTGAATAGATTATTTTTTGCCCATTATATAAGCGGCGATTGCTCATACTTACATTTCATTATTTATAACCAATATTTTGAGGAAAGATTATGTCACATTGGAATAATCAAACCATTCGAACTTGTATCACTCCTGGTCAACAAAACACTCATTGGGCAACCATTAAACCATCTTGTAGCCGGTACCGTCAGTTACAAATAAAATCACTGGTCTGATAATTACACTAAGAAATTACGATCAGATAACACAGGAGTCATAACTTGTAAGCGAATTTTATTCACAGCTTGTAATCTATCAAAAATTTAAACCTTACAATCTTACCTATTAAAAGTTCTAAGGGACTAGCCTGCGTGACCTAATTCATGGAGCAATTGAGAGAGAGCTGTACGTTTGAACAGAGCATCCCGTCACGAGCGACTACTTAGTTCCATATATGTTCATACATGGAGTTCATCTTCAGTATCTCGGATTCTCTCTTCCTGGTTGTAGGCTTTCGAATTACATGTTGCTATTAAATAAAGCTTGATAATAACGGACTCACAAAATTCCTTGAAGTCTCTGCTGGCGGAGTACCGTCCTTGATCGCCTATCATGTAGATAAGTATGCCGAATAACGAACACAATAATTCAGTGTCTTATACTGCTGCTTATATCGATGCTAAGTGTAGGATGAAATGATGCGTACTTAGTACCTGGTATAATGACAGCCATTTCATCGACAACCGGGACCTTACCGCTAACCTCCGAAACCGAAAGTGCTTGTACATGAAAGAGTCACAAAGTGGTTACCCATCCAAGGACTGCCACAGTAAAAGCTGCTTACGA
The DNA here is from genome assembly GCA_933228765.1 of Miltochrista miniata. Taxonomy (NCBI): domain Eukaryota; kingdom Metazoa; phylum Arthropoda; class Insecta; order Lepidoptera; family Erebidae; genus Miltochrista; species Miltochrista miniata. Next base: position 11,981,656 of record OW121759.1, on the reverse strand, counting down.
CAAAAATGAATTTACAGAACACCAAGACCGCAGGACTACAAGCGCTTCTATTGAACTGATAACTTCCTTTTGGTTGTTCATACACTAAGTTTTCTGGTCGCGTCAATGTGTGTGGTGTGTCAGGGTAGTGCCACCCTGGTATTGGTGTTCGTTTTAACCTGTACTTTACCTGATAAATGATATCGCGCGGCTGTCTGTAAATTTATTTATATTTTCTTATAACCCTCGGCATGTTCTTGAAGCAATAAAGTTCATAAGCGTGAACGCAGTAACCTCTCGTGGACATCGTTGATGACAGAACATCAGAACGATCTAAGGACCATTTGCAAACAAAGAGTTTTACCAAATTGCTAGATTTCCGGTGTAGCACATCTGATCCTGGCCCTTTGGGTCCTGAGTGATCCCCGAGAAAGCTTTCCATTATTCAGGTAGGATACGAGTTTTAAGAGCTCTCCATCCTTCTGCTGTTCCGCAATCAGCTATTGGTCAGCAAATTCCGCTGATTGATCAATACACTCTCTTTGCAGTACTGTAGGGGATTATTTTCTGAAAAGAAGTGTGCATGTAATATTTCCTAGCCAATGCCTTCCTAACCAATTCGACATCACCATATGAAATTCAAATGAGACAAGCGGCACTATGTCCGCTTTCGCCCATGTGGACTGCATGAATGCAGTCTTTGACCACACCAAACTTGCTGTTATGCAAATGATGATAACATAATTTCCAACTGCATGAGTGAGAGCTTCGAACCTTTTCTGACGCTAAATCTAAGATCGTAGAGAGATCGACCTCCATGTAACCTTACTAATTGTTCCGAGAAGCAACAAAAAAATATAACGGTTTAGGACTGTGTGTCCTCAATCGCAGTAGTCTACACACATCCTGTCCGTACAGTCTTGTTTCATTTTAAACTACAGAATGGAACTTGCAAATAATGATCAACTACAGCGAATTATATTGGCTCTTAAGTATGTACGAGAACCAACTGGTGTTCTCCTCCAGGGTCAAACTGCAAGGGTATCACCGATAATAAACGTGTGATTGAAGAATTCAAGTTACTGATTTCAGTTTCCTTATAGGAGGGATGTTATTGTCTCACGTACTGGTCAATCTAATAATGAAGGGTGCCATGTGATACGGTTGGACGTAAAATTACGTCAAATCATGATCGTTTCTAGCCAGCCTAGTGGCCTAGTAAAACAAAAAAAAGGGATTTAAAAAGTTACGCCATCAGTATCATTGGTCAGAATTTCTACAGGCGATCTCACGAAAGTTAATCCAGTATCTGTTGCAGTCACACTATAACAAAGTCTTTAATTCTTAAATTTACAGAAGACAGATTCTACCACTGCCGAATATTCGGTATCAGAATAGAAATAAACATGAAACTGATCACCAAAGTAATCCTGAAGGTGCGTGCGTACTTTCTGTGACAGAAATTACCGCGTTACTGCTGCTTCAACAGAAAATGCCATATTTCCGTTTCTGTATCGCCATAAAAATGCATACTCTATCGCCACGTGGGCGACTGAGTTTCATCCCACTTCTGATGTAGGATTGAGTGGTGTCAGGTGGCACGTTGCTACATTCCGATGTAACCATCACTTTGTAGGTAGTTCGGCGAGGAAACCAGAAATCGTGGTATAAAGAAATAATGCGTGGTTTAGTTAACACTCATTTAGTCAATCGTATAACTAACACTAAACACAAAGAATCTCCTAGGACTAACTAAATCTACACTGTTATAACATTCCACCAGAGCACGTGGGCGCGTGCGCACCGGTCGATCGTTGCACCAATAATGACCGAGACTCGACTGACGACGTCCTGATATGTCGTGCGTGGCCGCCCCTCCAGCGCTCGGAGTTATGTCACCTGTCAATGTCACTTGTCATTAGGATCACATTTGAAGTGTGCCGTCAAGCTTGTCTGCCACTTTAGTACTATAAAATAAATAAATAGATTGCTGACATAGAGTGATGTTCTCCGCATAACAATGTTTACGCTTAACCCAGTAACTTCATACATAATGTTAGATAGGTCTATTAAAGTAACGAGTGGCAATTTACTGTACTATACAATGTAAATTAGCTTTCATGGAACAAATTGAGCCTCTGATGCTGAAAAATTCATGTTTTTTCCTGGTATTTAAGAATAAGTAAGAATATTCCTCTGAATAATCCGTACTAATATTATGAATGTGTTGTTTACATTCGCAACGTGGAAAGGGAAATTAATGAAATGGAATGTGATTTATGCACCTTTTTATCTCGGATAAAATACGTAAAAATATCTTAGAGATATCTAACTCACTAATTAACATCGCTTGCTTATTGCGAGAATGTCATAACAAAAAAAAAGTAGTTTTACAGGAGAGCGGTTTTAAAGTATCAATTTGATTTATTCGTCTATGTTACAAATAAAATACTGGGAAACCATATGTCATTTGTTAGTGTTTTACTATACTTTAAAAACCGTATATTAAAAAATATATAAATACTAGCTGACCCGGCGAACTTCGTACCGCCTAACAGTCAATGAATGTCGTGTTACCTTTTAGCTGAACTAATTTAGGCTTTGATGAACGTAATACAATGATACAAAATAATATTAATATAGATAGAAACATAAAAGTATTTTATTATGATGAATGATGATGAAAACATACAAAATGAGAATAAAAATTTAAAAAAATAATAATAATTAAGTAATTCAAACTCATGGCAGAAAAAAATGATTGAAAACTATGTTGTGCAGATTGGAATACACTCGGATTAATTCATTAATGGGATTTTCATTCAAGCACCTTGTGGTAAACGACATTCTTTGTTTTTTGGTCGGGCGCAAGAACAAATAAAGCGGATGGTTTGCCGACACGTGAGCATGCCACGTAAAATTGTCCATAAGAAAAACATGCATTTTCTAGATTGAGGCCACAAATAGTCAAGGATTGGCCCTGTGATTTGTTGATCGTCATGGCGAAGGCAAGACGAATCGGGAATTGAATTCGTTCAAACTCAAATTGCATATCCGTTGGGATCATCGGAACCCTTGGAATAAGAACTTCCTTATCTTTAAATTTTCCTTTAAGTATCGACGCGTGAATCACATTGCTCATCAGTTTTTTTATCACCAAACGCGTTCCATTGCACAGTTTTGGTTGGTTTAAATTTCTAAGCATGATGACTACCGAGCCAACCTTAAGTTTTAAATTGTGCGGTGGTAAACCAGGCACATCCAAGGAGTTTAAAAATTCACTTGAATAATTAGTGGCTTCTTCTTCCTTTGTTACACAGTCGATATATTTGAATGAATACAGAGTACCTACGATTTGATTTTGAATTATAAAATTGAGGTCATCTACATCTTTATTTTTAGCAGCCAAAATTGCTCGCTCACTTAACCATTTAGTATTTTTGTGGTTACCAATGATATCCGGGAAGACTTTGTTGATAAGCTCGTCTTTTGATGATACAAAATTGCAAACATTTGGAGGAAAAGAAATCAAACCGCTCGATTTGTCAACAGGAACTTGGCCATTACAGATAGTCAGCAATTGCTTCGAGAAATCATCAGCAGATAGATCGTTCAACAATGCAACTCTCATATTTACAGACAGTTGAAGTTTCTTTACATATCGCCCCAGATTTGATGCTTTGAGGCAAGCGTTTATTTCGTCGGCAGCAGTAGATCTTGCAATGACTGGTAGTGTTTGTCTAAAATCGCCAGATAATAAAATCATTGCACCACCAAAACATCTCGAGTCATTGCGCAGATCTTTTAATGTTTGGTCTAGTGCTTCCAATGCGCGTTTGTGCGCCATTGTGCATTCTTCCCATATGATGATTTTTGATGCTACTAAAACTTTGGCCATTGCGGAGTGTTTCGAAATTTTACATGTCGGTTGTTCAGTAGTTTTAAGGTTTAAAGGCAATTTTAACGCTGAGTGAGCCGTACGGCATCCGTCTAACAATGTGGCCGCTATTCCAGAAGAAGCTATTGCTACCGCAATTTCGGATCTCGCACGTACAGTGGCCAAAATCAATGACATGAGGAATGTCTTCCCAGTTCCACCGAGGGCATCCAAAAAAAATAAGCCGCCATTTCCATCATCAATTGCATTAATCAGTGTATTCTTCCCTCTGCTTAGGATTCAACAGAGGTACATTCGTTTGGACTGATTGGATTAGTTCATGTGGATCATATTCACGTTCACGTTCCAATTCTCTATTAAATGCATTCATTTCGCGATCTGGCGCTGGCATTCCTAACCTAACTAACAAATGCCGCACATGAGGTAACACATATCTTCGATCAAAAGCAAAGTTTGGTTATGCATCTCCTCATTCACCTCAAGATCAGAATCTAATATTAATACTGAATGTGCACTCAAAAACAAAAAACCACTTTCGACACATAGACAATAGCTTAAAAATTAAATAATATCGAGTTTTCATTGTTTTTATGATTTATTATGCTATTCGGGGCGGAGACAAATCCAACGAATCAATAACCATGAATATTGGTTCAGCAAATCTCGAGTTATAAATGTTGTAACAAACCCGTCTTTGTTTTATATATTAAGATTACCTATTATAAGTTGTTTTCAAACATAGTAATATAGTCCTCACTTGTGTCATTGTTGCAGAAAAAAGCTAAATATTAAAAGTATTTTCTCAAAATAAGTCATTATTACACCACGAAATACGCAAGAATTCGCGATCTAAAACAAATAATGACGGTATTGCAAAAAAGGTTGAATTCATTACCTTGAAATAAGAGAGCCTCTGTAGGTTTAAACTTTTATTTTCAAATACAAAAATAACGAAATTAAATCAACTTTCAATAAAACTTCTTTACTTACTAACTACTTATTGCAAATATCTTAGGCACATTCTTTGTAATATTTAAAAACATTCTAAAATCAGCCTAATCAAATCTTTAAAATATAAAAAAATATTCGAAAAGGAACGTAGCATAGACACTAAGCTTAAACTTAAAAACACAATTCTTAACACAAATGTCAACCATATCTCAGCTACTCTTATTAACAGTCTCATAATTTCAGTCTACAATCAGTTAGAGACCTTATTCTTAGCATTCCATGGATTCTAAGTGTGGGCGCCGGGTCCATAGCGTGGCACAGGGAGGAACACCCCGACGGCGTCTGGGACTTGTGACCCATTTGAGTAGGTTTAGGGTAGCCACCTTACTATCCCCTCCCCTGCCCAACTAGATTTGGTAAGACCCTATGAATGCCACTTTGGATATTCGTTTTAGTAAAGAGCTTACTGAAGCTCTTGGCAATCCAAGGTCTTAAAATAAATTATACAGGGCTTAGCTGGAATTCCATTTGCTCCTACTTCTATGGAATAGAGTTTAACCGCATAGCCATTTTTGGTTAACTCATTGGTCAAGTCAAAGTATTTATTTATCTTCATGGCGTTGTCCTTCGGTATGTTGGTCTCCCACGGCACTGTGAGCTCCACGAGCACTGCTCGCTTATGTATCCTTGAAAACAGGAATATGTCGGGTCTGGATGGCGAGGTACATACATCCTTCGGGATTTTGTAGTGTTTTTCATACATGTCTGCGAGTATGGTCCAATCGGCGGCAGCCATCAAAACTGAGTATGGCTTTTAAGGTACTTTCTTTGAACAGCCTTCCTTTACAAACGCATTGTCATTTCTTATGTTTGTGGCTCTAGCTACCGCCAAACTAACAGCCTCACGTATGATTTCCAATACCATATTGTTGGCGTGAGTAATGACCCCGGTCTAATAGCGTCCTACAACCCACCAGCAGGTGCCTAGCAGTTCCAATTGCTTCTCAAGTTTTATTTGTGTCTTTCCCCACCTGACCAGATTACTTTGGTCAGAGAGGGTCAACTGAAACGCGTTCAGATAGAATCTAAGCAAACCGGCGACCAGTCGTAGAACAAGGTACGCCACTGCAAGACCATGTGAATACAAAACTCGCCTAGAGTAAGCCACTCGTTCTGCATCTCTACGTTCATCGCGTGCACCTTATAGGCGTCATTCACATCCTGCTCCAGAAAAGATATTGTAACGTCTTTATCTGTTTGTCCCAGGACACTACTCAAATCCACTCTACCAGTCTACGAACCCATCATGAATTTCTTGTATAATTGGAGGCGTGACTCAAGTTCTGCTATATTTTTATCCTTTGGAAGAGTTTGAACGATTTCGTCTCTTGATTTTGCCAGACGTGCATTTTAATAACTCTTAGATGTTTATAGAGTTCCGACAGCTTCTTAAACGTCATTCCGAAGTTATTAGAGGCTCTGTATAGTGCCGACGGGTCGGCTGATTGAGCTAGCCCTGGACACGACTTGAACGTCTTCATAACATTCACACCCAATCTTAAACAGTTTTGAATACAAAAGAAAGAATTTTATATATTTCTGGCTTTTTTCGAAATATTTCTCCTCCATTGATCCTCTCCCCTAGCGCGCTTACTTCCCTTTTTTTAAAGACTAATAGAAATTGTCGTTGGTAGTGCAGTGTTGAGAACTGTAGTTGTTTGCGTGACGCCTAGAATGAAAAAAGAGCAATAAGAAACTGAAAAAAAAAATACTTTTCGTTTCTTGCTATAGTAACATATTTTTACATAATACTTATAAAATCTGAATATTTTCTGCTAGGACGGTTTAATTAGAGCGGCGGCTGGGTCTCGAGGTGGCCCTTCACAAATCCGAGGCTCTGTGTTTCCACGGACCTCGGAAGGGGCCACCTGCGGGATCCAGCCTACAGGTAGGGGGCGTCAGCATCGGCATCGAGTCCTCGATGAAGTATCTGGGGCTCGTACTCGATGGCCGGTGGAACTTCGGACATCACTTCCGAAGTTTGGTCCCAAAACTGAGGGGAGCATCAGCCGCACTAGCGCGGCTGATGCCCAACATCAGGGGACCCAACGCTCCCTACAGGAGTCTATACCTGGGGATCGTGCGAAGTATGGCCCTATACGGGGCCCCTGTTTGGGCGGAGACCCTGTCGGCCAGCAATGTGGCCAGACTGCTGAGCCCGCAGAGGACAATGGCCGTCAGGGTGATAAGGGGATACCGCACGATCTCCGGTGAGGCGGCATGTCTCCTAGCTAGCCGGGACCCCTCCATGGGACCTGGAAGCGAGAGCCCTTGCGTCACTATTTAGATGGCGCAAGGAGGCGCTGGAGCGGGGCCAAAGGCCTGCGTCTCGAGAAATCGAGGCCCAGCGGTCCCTGCTCCACCAGGAAACCGTGGAGACATGGAAGGTGCGACTTGAGCAACTAAAGGGGGGATTCGCCACAATCGCGGCAAACCGTCCTTACAGAAGCAGGCCCATGACGGCAGCGTGACGTGAGGAACTCACGTACGCCCCCCCTTAGAAGTGGGATCACACCCGAAACCCCCCAAAGACGCGGGATAGCGCCCGAACCACCCCCTAGCGGCCCTAGGTCTGTTGGGAGTCCTGGGATATCCTTCCGAGGGCTTACCCGGGGCTCACAACCATAGGCTGTTGGGCGTATCATACCATAACATCCATGAGGATTTTCCCTCACGTTAAAAAAAAAAAAAAAAAAAGGACGGTTTAATTTTAAATGTGACATTTCGTTTTAAATTTTTAAATGCAATGTCATAGTTACAATAATGACTTAACGTAAAATAATACAAACACATCCTTAGGTTTACTAGCAATAACGTCATATTGTTTAAAAATACAAACTTATTTATTTTTTGTAATAACGTCATAACCCAAAATAGTTATTTATTGTACTAAAGGATTAATCAGAAAATAGTTCTTACCATTTGTTGCAAGAACATTTTAACTCCAAATATGACATCCTTGAAGAACAAGACGCGTGCGTCCGCGTCGACCACTTTGGCGTAACTGAGATAGCACTATATTGAAACAAGCAAGATGCCGCCACCAACAGTGTGCAAAAACGACATTTGTCGCCACCTAGCGGCATCGAGTAAAATTATCTTACTGACGTTCTAGTACTGAAAAATATGCTAATAAAAGACTTCTTTTTTATTGTAATCTGAAAATCTTGTGATTTCGAGATATGTCGGTCTTGCAGTAAGCAAGCGATATTAACTTCATCTTAATGTGTAATTTTACTAATATTATAAATGCGAAAGTTTGTGAGGGTTGATGTTTGTTAATCTTTCACTCTCTAAAGGCTGAACGGATCTGGCTGAAATTTAATACAGGGATAAATTATATTCTGGATTAACACATATTCAATTTTATACCGGGAATAAATTCCCGTGGCAAGCGGAAACGGTAACAAAATTTTACGCTAGCAAAGCTGCGGGCTTCTTCTAATTTCAAACTAATGACGGAATTCCACATAATACAATGTTTGTAACTTATCTATAGGTATGCCTACCCAACTGCAAGGCGGCTGGCATATATAGATCTCTAATTTCACCGAGAAAATATGGAAGTACGGGAGTAAATCATTTTTATAGCCCATTTAGCAGAGTAGAAGTTTTTTTGTGAGTTTTTTGTAAGAAAGAAAGAAAGAAAATTTTTTATTCAAGGACATTTCACATATAATATAACTTCACAAAGATTAATATAATAGAATGTAGGTACACTTTATGTGACAAGCCCTCGAAAAGGCAGCCATCTCAGCTTTATGCGGCATACCATTAATACAAATGTATGCCGCTCTGGTTTTCAGATGGCCCCTATCCGTACGTTAAGTGACATCACGCACACACTTCACACTACTTATAAGAAACAATTATTACATACCAATTATATAAATAAAAAAATAAATAAAAAATATACATATAAAAACAATTCATCAATTTATTATCTCTACCTACTAATATAAAATTGAAAAAATCCATCATAAAATTAATCATGCATCCTAATTTCCAATAAACAATATATTGATTCACACAAAACCAAATCAAAATAATAAAACATCATAAGAATTCAGCAAAGAAAATAAATAAAAATAAAGCATCATATCGACGCTGGAAAGGCTAATTGCATTAACGACCATTATATTAATTGTTCAGGAGAAGCATTTAAAGTTTCGAATTTTGCAAAAAAAAACATAACTAATTAACCACTTGAGTTATCCCATTGAAAATCAGAATGGTTATTATAAATAACGTTTACTATGAAATGTATATAAATAAAAAAATGTTTGTATCCTCCTTCCTAATATATTGGAGATAATACAATGTACATCATAATCTTGGTAAGGTAAAAATGACTTAAGTTACTGTAACATCCTCATTGCGGTTCGCTAAAGATGTTTGAATGATCAAATAGCTGTATAAAATGAACTAGATAAATGTTTTATATTCTGTTCAGTATAGTTCCACATCGAAGTAAAATGTTTTATCGGGCTGAATCAAGTCAAACGATGACAGCCAGATTATCTTATCCGGCATTAAACGTTAAGTCACTCCTAGACTTTTAGAATTATCTCCCAATTCGTCAAGGTCTCTTTGCTTTACACATTGTGCCAGAGCCTTCTTCAGAGAGAACAAAGAGTTCCCCAACGTCGGAACGACTTATGGAAGTGATCGGTAAAATAATATTCAAATTACATTATATTTTTATACAGATTTTTCTTAAAAAATCAAAAGCGTAACTTTATGTATTATCAAAAAAATAAAACTACACGATTCTGAAATGAATCCCTGTTATTAAAATGGAAAAGCTATATTTGTACCCATACACTTTGTGAGTGGAGTAGTGAGTTTTCCAGTAGTTTTCACGGCATCCGGTCAAATTCTCGTTTATTAACAGAATCGTACTATCTGACCCATCCAGATACTGGAAATTTTCTTGGTTTTTCTTGCCGTACCCATAATATTTATGTGCATAAATGGATGTTATTATTGCTACCCCTAAATTGATTATTTAATGACATTATTGGTAAGTCTATATTAGGTAGTTGTTGGACGATTTATTGATGATTACCCGATTAGTGCTAAGTACATTTTTTTTTTTAATGTATTGTTTTGATTATTGTTATATTTGATTATGTAGGTATTTTTAATTAATGTTATATTTTTGATTGTGTATACTTATGATTACTGTTATATTTTTGATTATGCATTTTATTAATTCTAAGTTTATCAAACACAATGTAAAAATTGTTCATGATAATGATAATAAATAAATAAATCTTAGATCGGCTAATTGAAATTATTTTATACTCAGCCATAACTTGAGACTGGTCTCCAGCAGGAGCATTTCGGTCTTGGGGGGTCATCCATCACTCTTAACTAGTACTGTCAAGTACTAGTCAGGCTACAATGTCCTGTAATTATCTCGGTAACTAGCCTCATGTTTCCTCTTGTTAGCTTTGACTATCTCATTCCCGCTGAAAATCTCAATCTAAGATTAAACTTCTGTCATTATGCTCCTGCTGATAACGCCCTTGGTGATGTTATGAGCGATGGGAAGTTCAGTCTTAGGTCCAACCAAGCATTTATCTGCTCCCTCTGGGGCTAGATTATCTACTGTTTCGTCACCCGAAATTCCCTAGGTTCCAGGTACCCAATCTATGTACGTATACTTCGGTCTTTCCCTCCAACATGTCAAGTGACTTTCTATATTCCTTCAAATATACCTATGTGTATTATTATGTGCATCCTCTTAATTTTATTATTATTCAACTTATTACCAGACATCACATAAGTAGCGATAGGTATCCTCCCTTGCTCTCGTGTATCGTCCAAGTTACAGCGCCATCTCTGACTCCATCAGCCGGTGTCTCAGCATTTTATGTTTCACCCATTTTTATGTCTTTGTCACTTTCTTCGCAGTTCAGGGTAGTTTCTATTAAATCCGGGGAATTAAAGATTCCTTGACGTCAAAGAAGTACCTCAACGCGAACTGCTTTAGTATTATGCCTAACAGCCTACGGTTGGGAGCCCCGGGTAAGCCCTCGAAAGGATACCCCATTACTCCCAACAAATCTGCGGCCTCATCGAGGGGGGGGGGGGGGGGTTCGGGTGCTTCTCACAGTGTATTCTTATTTGGATGTGTTTATTTCTTCTCCTCTTTATATTGTTTGTTATTTTTCTTTGAACACATCTATAGTATTTATAAAAAGATTCAGTGGTCCATTTGTGATAAAGATGCACATACTGACCATATGCTGAAATATCAAATATTCTCAATAACACATGGAAAATATCCCGTTAGCTGCAATAACGTGTGAAGTGAAGTGACGCAAATTTGGAATTCAATAAGTAGGTTTTCGCATTTGTGAAAATATCGGCTGCAGATATTTGCCTTCGCAAATGTCCAGAAATTGGCATTCGTTATAGTTGTAGAAGATGACACCCGTTGTCACTAGTCAATTATGACTAGTGACAATGGGTGTAGTCTCCCAGTTTTACACCGTGTAGGTGGCTGAAGTACCCACAGAACGTTTGGCTCTTAGCTAACAGCCGCGGTCTAACTGCCAACGACGACCTTGATGTATAGTCTAATCGCCATTGTTTGATATTTGTCTTTCTTTTTTGTTGGTTTTATCACACTAATAAAATGAAATTTGCATTAAGCAGAGTAGCTTATGTGCTCTAAACACATCAAAATATTTTCAGGTAAAATTGTGTTATCGACCAATTTATTAGTAAGGGCCGTCGACAAAATTGGTTTAACGTCCTAATTTTTACAATTAGAAGGAAGGTAAAAGGGTTTAAACGACAATAAACTAAAATTTATTGACCAGTAAATTGACTTATTTTGAAATTCTAAAATAACTACCAACCACTAAAATGTTTTATGCCGTGAAAATTTAAAAAAATGGAATGGCTAAATGTTTTAAAATAATGATTTCTTAAATCATGTGCAGGCTAAATGACTTATCAGTATTTAGCTGCTGTAATGGGCGCTTTATTAACCAAAATCGAAAAATTTGTGGATTTAAAACACAAAAATATACTAAAATATCGAAAATCACCGATGTCTTAACGACCACCAAAGTGCTCAGATTAAATCGTTACCTAGACCATTCGAAAGAGAAAAATCAGGCGATTCTAACGGTATATATAACTCATATTCGACCAAATTGGCTGTTAATGCAGTTTGCCTTTCCAGCGTCGATATGAATACGTGCACAATACCTATTCCACAGAATACCCATCGTGAAGTAAACCAAGAACATCGTTAACCACAAAAGAGTTCAATATTAATAATAACAATAATAATTCAATTAAGGAAAATTTAAAAATAAAATGACATCAAAATCTTTAATATTTTTACATAATTAAACCCAGCTTAAACTAAAGTCCGTTCACAGTTAATTTACCTCTGACAGATCGTTTTATGTAAGTTGGTATTGTAGTAAAGTCCCCCTATGAGTGCCAGCTTCAGACATTTAACAGCATATTAGGGGAGATTACAAGATGGAACCGTTAAGACTGAGATTTTTTTTCATGTAAATATCCATTAGTTTGTATAATTAACATTACTAAAGACGTAGTTCTGATACTATAAGATGTTTCTTGAGTATCATTTTTATTTACTTAAAATGTATATGTAATTCAAAAAAGGTACTCATCACTGTCACCAAGGAGGGCAAAGGTGCTGCTTCCACATCTCAAATAATTTCCACGCCCGAAAAAAAGGCAGCTAAAAGAAGAAAATAAGTTTCGACTTATGGTTGGAGTACATGGGAAAAAAAAAATATTAGTATGGTAACACGAAAATCAGGGAAGCCAACATCACAGCTAGAGGTAAGTTAACTATGAACGGACTATAAGGATTTTCCCTGCCCTAAATCAATGGTACCTGTCCAAAACAATCGACCACACTTTTATTAAAATAAAATAACAACAATGACAGTGACACTGACAGACTGGGGTGACACCGTCAACGTCAAGAATGCCCGCCCGCGATGCGGCTTGTGGCTTATTTATTTATTTATTTATTTATTTATTGCTTCTGAAAAATACATGACAATGACACATAAACTATTGACGTTCACAATGTAGTACACATTAATTTGTTGACCACTGGTACCCAAAGTAAGATTTAACTTGTGGTATGGGTACCAGGGTTCTCAATATAAATTTACTTAAGTACAATACATAATGTCAAAGTGGAGTGTATCCTAGTCATTTACATATGAAGTGTGAATTTCATAAGCTAAGAAAAACCTAGATATATTATATGTAGCTATAATTTTCTTTATATGGTTGTGTATAATACATATGTGTGTGTGTGTGTGTGTGTGTGTGTGTGTGTGTGTGTGTGTGTGTGTGTGTCTGTTTGATGCATTCAAAGTATGCTTAGTTTCAGAAGACTTTCCGTATCTTCATAAGATTTGCACAAGAGCCATGTGGTAACCTTTTTCTTGCATTGCAATCTGGTTAACGGGTATATGTTGCAATGTTCATTAGCAATATTATAAAGGTGACCACTTATAACATTATAGTTGCGTTTTGCTAATGCACTTTTATGGCTTTGGGCTTGGCAAACCTTACGTGCTCGGCGCTTCTTAGTGATTTCAATGTCATATTCCAGATTGGCATGTTTCCTGCACACTGTTGCAAGCACAAACAGCTGTCTGACAGTCAGAAGCTCACAATCGCGGTATAATTGAGCAGTCGAATATTTGAACGGCTTAAATGTCATTACCTTCAGCACAGCTCTCTGTGCTCGCTCCAGCGGCAGGAAATGCGATTCCACAGCACCACCCCAGACAGACAAACAATATGTTATAATAGATTGACATAGTGAGAAATAAACCATTTTCAGAGTATTAAAGTTAGCAGAGTTACGCAGTTTTTTAAAAATAAATATCATTTTACGGACGCGGGCAGCAATTTCAGTAAGTTGATATTTCCAGGATATATGCCTATCAATTATTACTCCCAGGTATTTTGTATGGGTAGCTCTTGATATCGTTTTGCAGTCGCAGTTATCAGTGGTTGCATAAGATGTACAGGTATGAGCTCTTATATTGAAAATCTCCAAAGATGGCTGGTTTACAGCTGTCTTTGAGAACGTGATATAAGTTGTTTTGCTTAGGTTCAGTGTTAGTAGATTCTTTGATAGCCACTGCATCACAAGATCAAGAGCACATTCCGCGCGAGCAAAGACTTCTGGCCAGTTTTCACCCTCAACAATTACTGCAGTATCGTCCGCGTAGGCAATAATAGAAGAGTAAGGCAGGGACAGAGTGCACAAGGAGTTTATATAGAGTAGGACTCCTCAGGTATCAATCCTGTTCCTCAGGGATCAATCCTTGGCCCAACCCTCTGGTTGGGCCAAGGATTGATCCCTGAGGAACACCAAAAAGGATAGATGCGTTACTACTAACAATGTCATCTATCCGTACGCACTGCGCTCTATCAGACAGATAATCCCTAAATATTCTAAGCGAATATCCGCGAATGCCCATCCTCTCCATCTTGTTCAAAAGGTGTGGAACAGAGACGGTATCAAAAGCCTTGGTGAGATCAAGAAAAATAGAGAGGCATTTTTTTCCATCATCAAGTCTCTTCACTATTTTATCCACCAGAGAAGCCACTGCATTTTCAGTCGATAGTCCTACCCTAAAACCAAATTGATTCGGCGCCAAGATATTATTTTTATTTAGAAAGTTTCTTAAACGCGTGTTTAATACCTTCTCTAGGACTTTAGATAAAGCCGGTAGGACAGATATGGGCCTATAGTTATTGACACCGTCTCTGTTTCCACTCTTATAGATGGGATGCACAATAGCTTTTTTGAAAGTTTTAGGGAAAATCCCCTCTGCCATACTAATATTACATATGTGGGTTATTACTGGTACCAAGGTATTCGAGCACATTTGCAGTAAGTGAGCAGGAATTTGGTCCCATCCAACTGCAGCGTCTTTACGCAAACCTCGAACAATCGACTCAATTTCAGAGTCATCCGCTGGCAGCAGAACTAAAGAGTCAACATTGATGTTATCATTAGGCAGTTGATTACATTGTGTTTCGGGGTTTATTTTTAAAGCTAAATCGCTCCCGATGCGGGAAAAGTACTCATTAACTCGGTTTATAGAAGCTAATTTATCTTTTTCGATGTTTAACAATTCTACTGGAGACTGTTTAGTGGAGCCCGTGTGAGTAATGTTTTTATTTATTTTCCAAGTGGCCCGTGGGTTATTTCGCGATTTAAGTAGTTGTTCATTTTCGTAGTTATGTTTTAGTCTTTTCAACAATTTATTGCAGAAGTTGCGGTATCTTAGATAAGTTACTTTTTAACCGACTTCAAAAAAAGGAGGAGGTTCTCAATTCGTCTGTATGTATTTTTTTTTATGTATGTCAAGCGATATTTCCGTCAATTATAGACGGATTTCAAAATTTTTTTTTTGTTGAATAGGGGTTACTTCTGAGGTGGTCCCATTTTTACCAGATCAGGATCTGACGAAGGGATCCAGGAGAAATCGAGGGCAACCACGGAAAATTGTAGGGACAACTAGTGCGCATTTTAAATTTTTAATTAAGTGCTTTAATGTTCTACATTTTAATGAAGGTCTGGCGTCTATCTGATGATAGAGTCGAAAGAAAGTCGAGGGCATTCCTTAACAATTTACAGCAGTTATCTTGTGTTTGGGCTTGATTGATTTGTATTGATGAGAACTTTACACCTAGATTGATAGATCAGACTTAAAAAAAAAGAAAGTTCTCAATGTTTTATGTATGTTCAACGATATTTCCGTCAGTTATTGACGGATTTAATTTTTTTTTGTTGAATAGTGTTTACTTCTGAAGTGGTCCCATTTTAACCAGGTTATGATCTGATTATGGGCTGGATGCTGGATGCTGGGTATGCGAGGGCAACCACCGATAATTATAGGGACAACTAGTGCGTTTGTTAACTTTTTAATTCAGTGCTTTAATGTACTACAGTTAATGAAGGTCTGGAGTCAATCCGATGATGGAACCAAAAGACAGTTGAGGGAATTCCTTGACGATTTACAGAGCAGCTACCTTGTGTTGGGGCTTGATTGATTTGTATTAATGAGAACTTTCACCTAGATAGATATATTTTTCGGTTCATCCGTCACTTAAAATATTGAAAAAAAATTTTTCAATAAAAAATACAACCGACTTCGAACAAATCCTGAAAAATAAAATTTACTTAGCACAAAGTAGTATGTATTTTGATTTATCAGATTTTATTCAATATAATATTGAAGTTGGTGCCATGAATAATACCTACCTTAACCTATGAATTTACTTGGCGCCGACTTCAATATGATATTGAATAAAAAATCTGATAAATGAAAATACATATTACTTTGTGCTAAGTAAATTTTATTTTTCAGGATTTGTTCGAAGTCGGTTGTATTTTTTATTGAAAAATTTTTTTAGAGTATAATTATCTGGGTTGATTTTAAGCTGCCTACCCATGGAGTCCCGATTACGTATACATCTGAGCAGTCCCTTTGTGATCCAGGGTTTGAAAATTACTTGTTTAGATGGTGTGCGCATTAGTTTAGAGTGTTTATGTATTAATGATCCTACACTTGTAATTAGCATCTCAGATGCAACGTTGGGATCAGATACAGTTAATATTTGCGAAAAATCTGTGTTTGAAATATCTTCATAAATAGAAGAATAATCTATTTTAACGAAATGAGTTGTAAGTTTGTTTGGCTTTTTTAACGTTTCCATGCATAATACGACAGGTGAGTGGTCCGTAATACTCGTGTCAATTACTAGTGTGACGGTTCTGAGATTGGATTTTAATAAAACATGATCCAGGCATCTACAGTCACGGGTAGGCAGATTATGCGTTGGTAAAAGTCCATGCAATGACGTCAGGTTAAGATAATCGCTTGCCATATTGCTCAGCGTAGTGGGGATGATATTAATATTAATATCACCAATTAAAACCAGATTTTCATAGGTACCTAAGGATACAAGAGTATCTTCTAAGCCATTCAAAAAGTTCTCAATATCACGGTTACAGGGTGGGCGATATACGGAAACTATAGCAAGTTTTAAGGGTTCAATTCTCGTTACTAAACAAGTTGCGTCTTGTATATGCGACTCTGCAACGACGTGAATAAGCGATGTTCTTACAAAGACAATAACACCATCGTTTTGATTTGAATTATTCCTTGTGCAATAGACAGCATAACCGCTTATCGTAGGAGGGGTAGATACTTTGCTAAGCCAGCACTCGGATAAAACTATTATTTCAGGAAGGATAGCTAAATTACGCAATAATACAGTAAACTCATCAAAATTATAGTTCACGCTACGTATATTAAGATGCAATATTTTTAACGATCCCGAATTATCAATTAGGAGGCCCCTACACTGTTCTGGGTTACATATATATGACTGTGTTGTGCCTATAGAATCTAATTCATTTGATATTGTATTTAAATCGAATTTTTATGAGATAAAAGAAAGCATTCAAATGCACAGCAACGCATGCGCCTGATAATTAAATAGCAGCAACCGTTCCGAGAACAACATTTACGTGTACTGTATTTTGGATTAGGATTTTTATAGCCTCTGCTTACCCCGCCGAGAAACAGACACAGCCCTCCGCATACGAGCAACACCCATCGCGCAAATCCACCCCCGCCCACATCGTACTCTAGGATAAGATTTATAATATGATACATCAAATTAGACTTGGCAGTTAACTCACTGCTACCCACACAAAGCATTATCAAAACAATGAGAAGAAACAGGTACAAAAATTTGACATTATAAGAGTATGTTAAAAATCTATGCGCCGTAGTTACCGACTTTAGGTCACATATCAGACACGACCACAATACGCTAGAACAAATGCCTAGTTGTTTACGTGTTGGTTTATCTTGCACCATTGATGTCGTTATGGGCAGTTCGCGGTGAAGATGAGTGTTTAGTATAACATGTGGGCCTATCTTCAAACACAATTGTATGATTTTTCCTGAGTAAATGAATTGAATTGAAATTATTGGGTATATCATTAACGTATTATGAATTATTATGGAAGATGGAAAATATGTTGTGTTGGTTATTTGGTAGTGTAAATAAGTGTAAAGTATTTGTAAGCTAAAATTATACATTATAAAAGTATTATGAACTATGGAAGTTATAAAAGAATGAAATATTAAAAAATTTTGAAAATAAAGTTTTACATAACAAAGTAAATTATTGTAACTTAGACAAATTATTGAGACATGCCAATGTTTTAACAATGATTGACGGCATACCCTCCTGCTTACGAAGAAAAATTTTATTATTTTGAGACCAGCAGTACTTATAGCCATTTTCTTTTGAGTATTTGCGAGCTTCGAAAAATAGTTGCCTCAGGCTACTTGGCAGATGGTCCGCCACATAGATAGGCTTAGTGTCTCCCGATATACCAATATGACTTGTGTTTAATTTATCGATTATTGGTCGTCCCTTATTGAACGTTCGGGCCGCCTGCAAGACCTGGTTCTTCTGAGTGACTGTTAAGAGTTCAGCAACTACCGGTCTATTTGATTCCCTCTTTCCCGGCATACGATATACATCCCTCAGGTCCACCTGCTTCACCTCAACTTTGAGTATATTACAGGTTTGCAGCACGACGGAGGTGAGATCCTCGATAGACTCCTTTTCCGTCTGTGGAATATTTCTGATTTCCAGAGTTGATGAACGCGAGCTCTGTTGTAGGTCTAAAACCTTTTTTTCTAATTCCAGTATATATGTTCGCTGTTCTACACGTTCCTTTTCCAATCTTTCCACAGTATTTTTCATAGCCTCATACGCCTGGTTCATAAATTCAATAGATCTCTCAATCTCCGAATTTGTCTTTTGTATTTCCTTGTTCTGTGTCTTTACCTCATTGATGTCGGTTCTAATTCCTTTTAATACAGCGTCTTGCTCCTGCTTCCATGACTTAAGCATATTAAGTATTTTATTTTCAAAGAGTTCAAACTGGTTGCGGCTACTTGGCTGTGTTACATTTTGTAGTTCTGGAGAGAAGTCGGGACGCAAGCGTTTAGTTCTTGCTGTAATATTTGACTTTTCAACCCCGGTTTCGATATTGGATATATCAGGGGATGATTTAGCACGTTGTTCCGCCGTGACAGGGGTTGTTGGCGGCGAGCGCTGCATTCGGGGCATGTTGCAGTAGATATAGGTAATATGTTGTTAATATAAAAGATACTCAGTGTTTAGATTGAACGTTCCCAGTGGTGAAACCGGTTCGTTGGTATGCCGGCGATGACGATGCACTTGCACTAGGTTGGGTCGCTGTGACGTCACCGCACGCATCGTACCGAGACGTTGTTTCGACGGGCGCGCTAATGCTTCGGTGGCGAGGTGGGACGAGCCAGCGGATAGCGCGCAGGAGGTCCGAGTTCGAATCCCAGTAGCGCCACACCAATTAGATTAACACTAACGCCTCCTGTTTGTGTAAATTACACCTCACAACACTGTTTATCTCTTTCACTGGGAGGAGTCCTGATAGTATGCAAGAATTTGTTTACTTAGAATTGAACCAATAGAAATTTAGAAATTAAATAAAATTTTAAAAATTGGGAACACACGGGACACAGCGTCCACTTTCCACGATGGCCGTAGCGATCTCTGACGTATACTCTGACTCTCTATAGTACATTACTGAATGACAATAATAATAAATAAATAACCTTAAAAATAAACAACAAAGTAGTAATAATAACCTTAAAATGAACAAAAAACCCTGTAGTGAAACTCATCATCATGGATATGATGACTAAAACACGAGGAAATACCGACCCAGTGCCTCCCATGCTAATCATTGGATGTTTGTTTGTTTATTCAACAACAGAAACTTGTACTTTCTTTTAAAAGTGTTGTAAGCTCACTTATGCAGACAGACAGCATATCTGACTTATTTATCAGTCCCGCTTTGTTTGATAAAGCACAAATAGATAAGTATTAACGAAATAAGCGCTCAATACCAACATCACAATCAAAGTGCACTTTCTACTACTCTTCTGCCTTTTTTTTTTAACGTGAGGGAAAATCCTCGTAGGATGCTATGCCGGACTCTTACCGACTAAAAAACCTCACGTAACGCCCAACAGCCTATGGTTGAGAGCCCCGGGTAAGCCCTCAGGAAGGATGTCCCGTGACACCCAACAGACCTACGGCCGCCGCTGCGGCCTCGCCCAGGGGGTGGTTCGGGTGCAATCCCGCGTCTATGGGGGGTTTCGGGTGTGACCCCGCTTCTAAGGGGGGGCGTGCGTGAGTTGCTCACGTCACGCTGCCGTCATGGGCCTGCTTCTGTAAGGACGGTGAGCGGCCCTCTCACCGTCCTAAGACCCCCGCTCATGGAGGCCGATAGTCCTCTCCCAGGGCGCCGACTGCGGAACTCGGGTGGGAGAGTTCTCTCCCGCACCCGGCCCGCCGCCTCCTACGCGAGCATGACCTGCTCGCAGAAAGAGGCGGCGCAGTCCCACTTACTCCCGCTGGAGAGCATGGCTCGCACCATGGCCTCGAGCGAGAGAATGTCCACGCCCAGACCCACTACGAGGACCTGGCGCTGTTGTGCCCACGCCGTGCACTCCACCAGCGTGTGGAGCGCCGTGTCATCGCTGCGGTCCTCGCAGTGCTGACACTCGGCCGTGGTTTCCCGGTGTTTTCGCCACAGATACCTACCGAAGCGACCGTGCCCGGCAAGCATCTGTGTCAACCGGTAGGAGAGAGCACTCGTCCATGACCGGTCTGACGGCCGCGATTGTGGCTAATCCCCCCTTTACTCTTCTACCTATTATAACATTATTGAAATAGTAGGGTATAGTACCTACTTTACACTGTGAGATTTTGCAACGTTCGCCACTTTTCGCACAGAGTATGTTATTTGTACCAGAATAGCTACCATAATTCTTTCCAATATAGTTCATGTAATCCCGTAATTCTTGAAAAATAATCTTAATAGTACTATTATTTATTTATAGCCAGTATACCTGGAAAACAGATTAACTGTTTGTTTCAAACAGGTAAGCAAACTGATGCACCTAAATACAGGCTAGTGGTCGATTAAAAGCCTTTTGAATAAATTTAATGATATATTTGGGAGTCGGGTAAAAAAATCTCAGCTTTTTCCAGGATCTTGTTGACATTTTCTTCCTCTTTATAATAATAGGGCTCTTAAACATGTGTGAGACTTAGGTCAGCATGATTTGAAGCTTATCCAACAGAAGAGTAAAATAATAAAGTCAACAAGAAACCGGATAAGGTACCAGCTCTCTATTTCAATGGGGTGCAGTTGAACCACGTTGACCAGTTAAGGTAGGTATCTTGATTATATTATATTACTAGCTGACCCGCGCAACTTCGTTTGCGTGATGAATGAAGAACCGCTGGACTGATTTTGTCCAAACTTCACATAAACCATCAACTAAATAGTCCAAACAAAGCCTAGACATTTGGTTTGGATAGGTGAGCTCGTTCTTGAGTTATAAAATTACAACGAAAAGTGGTATGGTTTTTTATATAGATAGATTTGTTGTTATGCAGGCAACAAAAATACATCGTCAAATTCATAATGCATAAAATATGAGCCAAGTAAATTTATTTATTAAATACATTTCTTAATTCAATGGCTAAACTACTACTTGACACAACTTCTCTTCTAAGCAATTGACATCGTAACTTAGTTGCTTCTTCAGGTAGTCCCAGCCTACGACGTATAAACAAACCGAACTACTGTAGGCTTTGTCCTCCTAATACAGATGGTCCAACCAAGAGCTGGTAACGTAATAACAATGTAAATTTCATCAGCTGAGCGTTCATGTTCATTATAATGGCTCTTTTCAGTCCTGTCGAATGTAGTCTACATAGAGGCCATTCCCGTATTTTACAAAGACTTAGTGAGTCTGTTTCCTGACAGAATGCAGTCAGCACTATGTGTAGAATAAAGTTCATGCCTTTCATGATCAGTCTGCTGACAATATTCGTCGTAAGGATTGAGCGTAGATGGTGACATGCGGTGTTATTTTATTGACCAGGGGATACTACCTGAAGCGTGGTCTTTCATTTTTTCTGGCAAGCCATCTTAGCTTTTCTTCTCACAAATGTATTTTTGTCACTCAAAACTTCCGTATAGCATATTTGGTTAATATTATACCAAAATAGCGCTTTTTATTTAACTTTATGGCTTTGTAGTAAAATCATCTCTTTGAAGTCTGAAGTAAAACCATATCCCTAACATAAATGACAACGCTTTCACAAATTATGTGTCAAAATAAAAAGTAATTTAAGTATAAAATAAGAGTATTTAAGGAGTATTGATATCAACTCCGGAGAAAATCGACCCCAAAATAATTTACATTCCCTTTTTAGCTCGTTATAGCATAAATTTCAATAAAATACGAAACACGTCTTCAATAAATTATGTTAATAATGCTATATGCCAAATTTTAAGTAGATCGGACTAAGGAATCGCGCAATCCCATACAAACTTTACCCTCCTTTTTTATACCTTTGGAGGTGAAATTTGCAAAAATGTTAAAATTACTTTTTTCAAATTGTAACAAACAACGCTCATGCTTAGTTTCATCATCGTATCATTAACCGTTTAAGCAATAATTGATAATAACTATGGGTCTAGGAACGAACCGCAAAATTAAGTTTGCTTTGAATTCTATATACTTTACCGGAATAAAAAGTACCCAGTGTGGTGCCCAGGCTATTAAAGAATAATTATACTAAGTTTCATCGTAATCGAACCGGTAGTTTTTGGGTGATGCCTGAACAAACAGACAGACAGACAGACAAAAAAAAAATTAATCACATTTTTGGGTTCGGTGTCGGTCTAGTAACAACCCCTGCTATTTATTTTTTTGATATTTTGAATGTACAGAATTTTCACTTCTACAGATTTATTATAAGTATAGATGACTGAAGATATAGAGAGAAAGAAGGGCACTATCAGTTCAGGGGAACAAGCTGGCTTATAGATTCGCTCGTTGCGTCCCACCGTTCCCCTCCCCAAAACCCTCTTCAGCAGCCTCTTCGGCAGCCCTAATTCTAAAAGTGACGTACATTGCATGTGATAAATTAATTCTATGTCTGTGTGATGTCATACGGGCATAATTATGCGGTTACAGTGAAAGCAACCACCCGCATAACGATCGATTATATTCGCAGACAGAACTGTTGTTGCCAACAAACCTGATATTGAGATCTGTGGCGAGCTGTGATTTATGGATATCACAGTTATCAATCTTCTGAAATCTGAAAGTGATAGGCAAGTTTAATTTCTTGAAAGATTATTTTCATGCAGGCAGCTATAGTTACAAAATACATTTCCATTAATGAATTGACTAGTGTCTGGAGCAGTTCCTTTCAGTCCAAGCGACTTAGATAAAAAGTGAAACGGTAAAAACGTAAAAAAAACTATACGGTTAGTCTGTGTAGTCTATACCATAATATTATAAAGAGGAAAGGTTTGATTGTTTGTTTGTTTGCAAGGAATAGACTCCGGAACTGCTGAACCGATTTGAAAAATTCTTTTACTGTTGGGAAGCCACACTATCATAACATAGTGTAACGTTGTGAAACAACGGGTGCAAATAGGGGTTCAACATTAGGGGTTTAGAATTAAAATCTAGGTCAACATATGAAAGCGCCATCTACCGAGTAAGTGTCGAAACGGCGGAAACCTTATTCGTATTTAAAAAGCGGTCTTGACGATTGAGTAGTTTCGAGTGGTGCCGCTAGAGGCGCTGTACAAAAATATAAAAACAACCGCGCGCAAATTTCAAAGCCCCATTACTCAAATAATCCAAATATAAGACACTGTGCGTAGGTGCATCAGAGTATAATTTCAAAGTGAAAAAATATTATAGGGAGCCAAGTACTCCCAAAGTGATCAGCGATTTAGCTGCGAGCGTCAATAACCCCATCATTGGGTGAATCAAATTATAACGAATCTAGATTTTTAAAACAGTGAAAATTAACGGCTGTTGGTCAACCCTGTTATGGGAGGGTAGATTACAGGGGTGTGAAAAAAAAGGTCTCTGTAAAATTAGTAGATAACCAAACATTGTAAGGCAACCGACTCCCAAATGGTTTAACGGGGGTCGGCTGTCTTAGCAATGGGCGGGAAAAAGGGTTCCAGCTAACCCGTCTTCTGGAACATTCCAGGGTCCACCCTACGGGCGACAAGTGTTCGTCCACCCTACGGGTTGTCGAGATCCATCCTTCGGGTTCCAAGAAGGAACGTTTACCCTACGGGCTACCAACCATCATTCTCCCTACGGGCGACAAGCTTTCGTCCACCCTGCGGTTTGAAAACACCGTGCCAGCCGAGTTTGTGGACGGCACGGCTACCTGGCGAACGGCAGCGGTCTACAGGAAGACCAATACTAAGATAAGTCGGAACCCTGCGAAATCAATCGGGAATCGCTAAAATCCTTGCTGCCTGAAGTTACCACACCCACGACCCCCAAGTGCTTAATTTAAATAAATTATTGATTTTCATGTTCTAAATTCTATAGTATTATTTCTCTCTTCTCCTCTTCCTGAAAGCTCACAGCTTTTCAGTGGCGCCCACATCGTGGTTTCGGGTAGCGAGAAAGCGATTTCCGACGGGAGTCGGGAGGTCATAATTATAAGATATTTTAATCTGTGTAAAATAGTTTTAAGAGTGCCCGTTAGCGGGGTAGTTTCCCTCCAAATTATTACAACTACCCAGGAATTTGGCTCTCCTGACCTCTGCTGCCAACTTGTTCTTTCCGGCTTATTTTGTGTGTTTTATTAGTTATTTTAGTCAGATTTCGGCATAAACTCAAGAACAAGGCAAAATTTGAATTTTTCTCAACATAATTGTAATTTTTCCAAATTTTAACGGTCCCCAATTTATTTTTCACACCCTCAAATAGTTATTTTATGGTGGAAAATTTTTAATTAAATTGAAAGTAAAAGTTTTTTTGTTTTGTGTCAATTTTAAATAATACTTTGTTAAAGTCTGAAGTAAAACTTCTAATTTGAAACGCTTACATTAATTTTCGTAAGTGAATTGTATTGCCTAAATTCATCGTAAAAAGTAGTCACAGTAAATCACCACCACAAATTTTATTTTTACGGCGTCAAACCGCCTCAATTTGTGTATTATTTTGTTGTATTTCCTATATGTCAATTTACAGCGAGACCAACAGCCGATAATCACACTTCTGGGTAACAATCCCTATTGAAATTTCACTTTAGTAAAACGAAAGATTTTACGAATTTCACTTCACGTAAATTATAAAAGATTTATAATTGTTTCACTTTTCGAATTACGTAGAATTCTGATACACTGAAATAATACTGTAAGAAAAAACATTCCAAACGTAGATCACGCAGTGAAAACATTCTTGCCATAACAACTGTAAACTTATAAATTTGATTCGGGTTCTGAATAAACAACGGCAGATGTTGCTTTCATAACGTTTACGAGTAAGTTGAATTACTAGCTCGATAGTAGAAGAAATTTTTTTTTCCATATAAACTGTGGGTGGAAGTGAATAAAATACACTCCGGGCACCAACAGTCTCATACAAAATATTTCCAGAAGCGTCCAAGTACGAATCGGTTTTTGCACAATACGAAATATTCAAGGGTTCCGTAGTAGTAAGGAACAATTTACATAAAAGGTTGGTTACTACTATATAGTTTATTTCAAGAACCGTCCAAGTGCGTATCGTCTTTGACACAGTTCATAATAATTAAGGGTTCCGTAGTAGTAAGGAACGATTTAAAAAAAAAAATTAGTGGTACGAGTTAAAATACAATTAACTCTTAGTACGTTCGTGGGAATAGTTACATTTTAATAAAAATAATATTAACGTCAAAAATTATATTAATCGATTACGGTCAAACATTTAGCTAACTTCATCAACCCATCATCATACACCTCACTTTCACTACTTACTGCTTCGGATTAGATTACATTTAAACACAGACAGACAGACAGACAAGAATATCTAGTAGGGTCCAAATTTTTATTTGAGTGAAGGAACCCTAAAAGGTAATATTTCCAAACTTAAGTATTTCCTAAAGCAAATACTAAGTTTTATAAAGGTTCAATTTATAATTCGGTTCAACGAACCCTAAAAAGTAGAATTTATTTTTCGTTATTCGGCGGGTGGATCGAAAAATATTCACATTCCTTAACACACAAAGACGAATGCAGATAACGGTAAAGGCCGTAACACACTGCGCTAAGACGCGTTTGATAATAGTTTATATAGTACATCAGCACGGTTACACAATTGTGTTTTTGATAATTAAACTTTTGAAAAAGATAAGGGTGTTAGCACACCGTAATAGAATAGTAATACTTGGGTGGCACATAATGTACCACATTTCTTCACATCGGACAACGAGGTACATTTTGATACGGAAGGTTCACAATTTCACTTACATACTAATTAGGTAGTATATACTCATCAAACATTCATCATAATCATCTTAACACACCATTCCTAACACTTAACAAGTGTGTGTGACTCCCAAAGGCGGAAGTAGGAGTCAAACTGGTTACAGGCGAGTCACTTTCGTAGATTAGAGGAAGTGACTCAAAGGTCCTAAGTTTTGGTTCCCGACTAAAGCTGACGGGTTATTATATAGCATGGAAGGTAGTGTGACACTGGCCTTAGATGCAACGATAAATAACACGTTTACATCAACACGATTACGTTAGCAGCTTACGCGCAAACAAAACAAAACTTGCACAGGGGAGATTTCATACGTACATACATACATATTATTTATTTAAGCACGCACATACATTTTACACTGCCATGGTGGCATACAAGGGTACCATATTTTTTTGGAGATTTGGCATAATGGCCAGAGAACGTTTATCTTCGTTATTTATTAGGGTTGACATAATAGTCATAGTCAACATTCTTCTACTAAAGTTGCGAATAAGCACTTAGCGTTGTTATTGCTACTAAGATTGCGAATAAGCACTCGTTTTTTTTATTTTATTTTGTTAAAGGGCTAAAATAGCCTAGTAATTAGTTAGGGACACTACACACTACACACTACACACGACTTTCAAATAAGTACACATAACAACGTGACAAACACATGCCGTGTTCGTCAGGGGGACATAGGGGTTAATTAGCATCACGGAGGATTCTGCGAGTAAATTATTTCTATCACTTTTCTGTTTCTTGGTTTAGTTGGGAGGTTCTGTTAGTTGGAAGCATGAGTCTATCCCTAACAGAGTTCGTCGTTAACTGTTAGTTGGCAGCATGGTCTTGCCCTAACAGAATTATGTTCTAGGTTACTGTTACGAGGAAGCATGAAGCTTACCCGAACAGATTGATGGTTTAGGTTTATTACTGTTACGAGGAAGCAAGAGTCTTACCCGAACAGAATTATGGTGGACTGTTATTTGGCAGCATTTGTCTTGCCCTAACAGTCGTAGGTGTAGATCACCATTATCGTTAAATTCGTCATATGGCTACTCCTACCACTCGGAAGCTAGAGGCTTGCCCTGGGGGATAGTCCATCCTATGAGTCGGAAGTGTTACACGAGCCCTAGTAGGATGTTCTTCTCTGGGACGGTTGTATAAATCCCAGCCTTCAGCAAAAAGCCTTATTATACACACCCCACTTTCAGGCGGTGCGTATTACCTGAACCTTCAGCCCAAAGCCTCAAATACGTCTTTTCTCTTTCTGTCCTATAAGATCCTTCAGAATCACCTAAATACATCCTGCGAGTTGGTTTCATTAAGGTTAAGGCCAACTTTTCGCTACACCCAGCATCACCTCATTCACACAACTCACTAACATACACACACACATAGACGAGTAGTAGGTATCATGTTAGGGGCGTTCGAGGACGAACGCAGCATTTGACGTGTGAGGGTGCGTCAAACGCTCACCGGGGAGGGGGAGTATGTAACGTTGTGAAACAACGGGTGCAAATAGGGGTTCAACATTAGGGGTTTAGAATTAAAATCTAGGTCAACATATGAAAGCGCCATCTACCGAGTAAGTGTCGAAACGGCGGAAACCTTATTCGTATTTAAAAAGCGGTCTTGACGATTGAGTAGTTTCGAGTGGTGCCGCTAGAGGCGCTGTACAAAAATATAAAAACAACCGCGCGCAAATTTCAAAGCCCCATTACTCAAATAATCCAAATATAAGACACTGTGCGTAGGTGCATCAGAGTATAATTTCAAAGTGAAAAAATATTATAGGGAGCCAAGTACTCCCAAAGTGATCAGCGATTTAGCTGCGAGCGTCAATAACCCCATCATTGGGTGAGTCAAATTAATTATAACGAATCTAGATTTTTAAAACAGTGAAAATTAACGGCTGTTGGTCAACCCTGTTATGGGAGGGTAGATTACAGGGGTGTGAAAAAAAAGGTCTCTGTAAAATTAGTAGATAACCAAACATTGTAAGGCAACCGACTCCCAAATGGTTTAACGGGGGTCGGCTGTCTTAGCAATGGGCGGGAAAAAGGGTTCCAGCTAACCCGTCTTCTGGAACATTCCAGGGTCCACCCTACGGGCGACAAGTGTTCGTCCACCCTACGGGTTGTCGAGATCCATCCTCGGGTTCCAAGAAGGAACGTTTACCCTACGGGCTACCAACCATCATTCTCCCTACGGGCGACAAGCTTTCGTCCACCCTGCGGTTTGAAAACACCGTGCCAGCCGAGTTTGTGGACGGCACGGCTACCTGGCGAACGGCAGCGGTCTACAGGAAGACCAATACTAAGATAAGTCGGAACCCCGCGAAATCAATCGGGAATCGCTAAAATCCTTGCTGCCTGAAGTTACCACACCCACGACCCCCAAGTGCTTAATTTAAATAAATTATTGATTTTCATGTTCTAAATTCTATAGTATTATTTCTCTCTTCTCCTCTTCCTGAAAGCTCACAGCTTTTCAATAGGCTATATTAGGGAACTACGCGGGGGAAACCGCGAGACGTTCACTTTATATTAAAAGATTCTGAAGAAGATCTTTGGCGACACATAATTAAACCATTCAATAACCGACAGTAAAATTCTCACAATTATTGTTGTAGAGTAAACGTATATCTATTGTCTTTGCCGTTCCATCACAAAATATTACAAGTATTTTAGGATTATAAAGAAAATATATTATTTACCGTACACAATTGCAAAGTACAAACATACACTACTAAACATTTGTAGATTATAGTCTGGTTCCAGCTTGGCAGTGCTTTCTATTTCTTTTCATTCAGTAGTACCTGCTTTTGCACTCCTACTACAAACAAAAAGTAAGAAGATCAACATTATGTTGAACCTACACGATATCAGAAATTTAAGAAACAAACCCAATTTGTTTTAAAATGTCGCTATATGCATGAAAAGAAAATCTGTTTAAACTATTCCACAGGAAAAAAAACCGGCCAAGTGCGAGTTGGACTCGCCCATGAAGGGTTTCGTAGCAGCAAGTAACATAGGTAATATAAAAGTTCTTAAAGTTCATTGTAACTTTGACTGATGTTTTAACACGTTCGCAGTGGTAGTGATTTCACTAACCGGAAATTGCGGTGTATGACGTATTAAAAAAAAACTACCAGCTCTATCTCGTTCAAACTAATTTTCGTTGGTGGTTTTTATGGCAATGTACATCATATATTTTTTTTAGATTTATCATTCTCTTAGTTTAGAAGTTAGAGGGGGGGGGGGGACACACATTTTTCCACTTTGGAAGTGTCTCTTGCGCAAACTATTCACTTTAGAAAAAAATGATATTAGGAACCTCAATAGCATTTTTGAAGACCTATCTATAGATATCCCATACGTATGGGTTTGATGAAAAAAAAATTTAGAGTTTCAGTTCTGAGTATGGGGACCCCCAAAATTTACTGCTATTTTGCTAGTTTTATATAAGGATCTTAATGCGGTTCACAGGATACATCTAGCTACCAAGTTTCAATAGCATAGACCTTATAGTTTCGGAGAAAAGTGGCTGTGACACACGGACGGACAGACAGACGGACAGACAGACAGACATGACGAATCTATAAGGGTTCCGTTTTTGCCATTTGGCTACGAAACCCTAAAAAATAATAAAGTTAACCTATTAAAGGATGCAAACCATCACGTTACAATAATTCATCAATGTTATTGAAAGCTCTTTGGATCGAGAAGTTTCCTAATTGTCTATTTATACTTTTCATAGACCAAGTTTAATGTTATTGAAATTTCAATTTAGTCATTAAACCTTCCCTTTGTAAGGTTAACTGTGAATAAAGTAAAAGTATGACAAAATTTTGTAGGTATTTAATAAGTCGTGCTCCTCAAAATAATTATGGAGGATATCTTTTTGAAGTAACTGCTTGTATTTTTTTGCGAACACAAAAATACGTTTCTCGAGAGTACGGATTACATTTTTTTTACGTTGTAGATTTAATGTTGAACAAGCATGTGCTCTTGAACATTTATGACAATTAACAGAGATTTTAATATGCAAAATAGGAATAGCTGAACATTGAAATTCAGCCTAAAGAGACAAGTGGGTAACAAATTGTCTAGTCATAATCTCCATCAAGTCGATTTCAAGCATATTTAAGAGTTTTACTATGTGTGTGTTATTCCACGGTTGTTCCCCAATAACAACATAGTCAATCACCGATACTTTATCTTGTAATTTTGTGGAATTACTGTAAATATATATTAAAGTATTGTATAGTTAAAACGTAATTTCAAATAAAATAAGTATGTAAATGTACATTATTATAATTATTCTTTACGTGGGGAGTGAAACCTTTCAACTTTAATATTTAATGTGCCCGCTGTTCCTTTCGCTCGAAATACCGAGCCGCTCTCGTAGCCCACCTGGCTATTACCTCAATTATTGTATTGTATAATAATTTCAGTACCTATAGACTACTTGTGTGCTAGATATTATTTAAATCAACTCAACCATTTTTGATAAAAGAATAACTGACTTTGCATTTGAAATATTAGTAGCACGTTGAAAAGTTGAATTATAGCTATCACCGTTCCTGAGATATAGCCTCGTGACGGACAGATAAACAGACGGACGGTAAAGTCTCACAAATGGGTTCTCGTCTTTACCCTGGGGGTGCGGAGCCCTAAGAAAGAGTTCACGTCCTCGTTGCCTTCAAATCCATGCAACTTATATAACATGCAATAAATATACAAATTCCCGTATGAATCATAAAGTTTCATATTTTCTAGTCATTGATTAAACTATTGTAAAACCAGAATCGGTAGCTGGCTATATTGATCCATACGTACTTTTATCGTAGTTTGAGTATTTTCTATGTATAATGTGTGCATTTACAAATATAAAAGTTCTTTTTGTCTTCCTATTTGTAACTAAGAAGAAAATAATGCAATTTCAAGGCAATGTGAATAAAGTGTGTGAACAGAGTGTTTTACAAACTTAACATTATTAAGCAGTCCGGACACATCTCCAAATAATCCATCTCAGATAAAAACTCCGCATATTTAGCTCTCGCATATCCAAACAGAGATAACGGCGAATCTCGTAGATCTATCACAAAATAATAATGTACAGAAGGCAATATGAGAGATAAGA
Source organism: Miltochrista miniata (assembly GCA_933228765.1). Classification (NCBI taxonomy): domain Eukaryota; kingdom Metazoa; phylum Arthropoda; class Insecta; order Lepidoptera; family Erebidae; genus Miltochrista; species Miltochrista miniata. The sequence goes on along the minus strand of OW121759.1, from coordinate 11,950,153 downwards.
CAAAGCGCGCTCGAGCATAGATACATTGACACCGCTCACGGAGTTCACGGACGCGAGGTCAAAGGACTTTATTAGTAGGTAATTGATTTTAGTAGTAATTTTTTTTGCGCGATTGTGCGTAGCCCAACGTTAGTTTAAAAAAAAAGTACAGGCGTAAGATTGCTTTCTGTACCATATTATTTTGTGGATTGTAGACCCTACACCAAGTTTTATGTAATTCATCACTCATTTTCTATCCATAGAAGGATACACTTTTTGGATCCAGTCGAATTTGCTGAGTCATAATTATTATCCGTACGTGGTAATATCCTACTCATGACTCATATTATAATACTCATGAGCAAAATTGGTTCAGCCCTTTGAAAGGTACCTACCCAAAGTTATGTCGTATAAAGTTTGCTTGGTACAAAACGTTGACGTACAAAAACTGGTTAAAATTAATACCAGGAAAAATAGCAATAACTTTATAGGGCGCAATATTAGCAAACCGTAATTGTCACTCTCTGAGACTCTGACCTCATAATTATTAAAATTGTATACCTTTACAATAAAAATATTGGTAAACAAAGGGATTCATATTTCGGCAAATTGTTTAAAATTATTTCACTGAAATTGAGATGGAAGCTCTCAAACGGCAAATGCCTTTCTGAAACATGAATGAAACCACTCGGCATATTTGCGTCAAGTATTTTATTAAAATTGTTCCATCCTAACTTTACAAATTACCAATTAGTAGTATAAAGTATCTATTTATATTTATGACTTGTAAGTATTATTTTGTAGGTACTTACACACATTAAAGCTCTGTGCTTGAATTTGTGTGTGACCACTACGGTTAAGCAAACGTTCCCTCAAATTACCCTCCAATTGATAGCTATGGTGGGGTGGGGAAGCTTGCTCAGTGAGGGGCAGGGAGTTGCCTATCTGTATATTTTTTTTATACTACTTAGGTGGCAGACAAGCTTACGGCCCACCGGAAGGTTGGTAACCGTAGCCTATAGACGTTTGCAACACCAGAGGCGCTACACACGCGCTGCCGACTCGGGCGCAGGTTGTGACGACCCACAGTTGAAATTTTTCAAGCCGCCCGTAAGGCCTTCAACTTGGCTTAACGACTGTCATTTTACTGACAACCGGGACCAACGGCTTATCGTGTCTTCCGAAGCACGGAAACGCTCGTAAATAAATGTCACAAAGTGGTCCACGTGGTGGTCACCCATCCATATCCGGCCATAGTAAATGTTGCTTACTGCAGTGATCGTTTACAGAACACTGAGTCCGCGGGGCCACGAGCGCTTCAAAATATGTATGTAATACTACTATATTATCTTTGCTACAACTCAACGTTCACGAGCCAAGCGAGTGAAGTGAGCACACCGAAGTAGCGCTGCCTAGGTGCTGAACTCAAATTGTTGCTAAAATAATAAAGATAAGTCAATTTACTTAAATTAAGTCGTATTATATTTATGCTTTATTTAAGTACCACTTCGTTATATTCATCTTTGAAAAAAAAGAAGGCCAAGTGCGAGTCCGACTCACGCACATAGGGTTCTGTAAAAAAAACCTATAGTCACGTTTCTTTTATGGGAGCCTCCATTTATTATTCGTTGATTTTACTATTTGTTGTTATAGCGGCAACAGAAATACATCATCTGTGAAAATTTCAGCAGTCTATCTATCACGGTTTCTGAGATACAGCCTGCCTCGTGACGGACAGACAGTCTCACAAATAGGGTCCCGTTTTTACCCTTTGGGTACGGAACCCTAAAAAAAACAACAATGTCAGTTTAGAGTAAAAGAAAGCTTCCAACTAATTATTATGTCGCGAACCTATTGTAATGTATTTCAATAGCTTTGCGCAAAAATGTAAACAATCACATTTGATCCTCTACATCGATAGTTATTCGCAATTGAGTATTCACCCTGATTATATTCCAGTATCCAGGAGTCATACAGTGTTCTTACAATCATTTCGACACCAAATAACTTATTTACGATAGTTTATTGTTATTTAAGATACCTACTCAGGATAGTAAAAAATTCAATGATCTGTCATACTATATTTTTCTACTCATCTGTCTTAGCCAACGATTGTCAAAACATGACATGTTTACATCATTGCCAGATCGGGCAGGATTGGACTAAATATGAACTACCTACTGGATTTCATTTGTTTTTATACCTGACAACATAATTTCCATCGAATCTTTTCAGTACACATAAGCATGGTAATGTAATGAAGTTTAAAAATGGTGTTTTATGGAATATTATACTAAAGTATTTGATTTTTAAATTATTGATTATACTTTTCCTTCAAGGCTTTTCAATATCTGTGACATGTTACGACAGAAGTAAATAATATTTTATGCAAAATATGCTATGGTATTACGCTGTCTCGTAATGTACCATACATATACAATTTGATGCCAATTTAGGAAGTCATATTTTATATTTTCAGTTCACCTTTTACGGTAACAAGCTATATTTTTACGGTAGCAAGAACAAAATTGAAATAAGCCTCATGTTTTGTCAAAAAGGTATCTCAACAGTATTTTGAGAATACTGTATCGGGAAACTCTAAGGCTTCAGGAAAATAGAAATTCGACGTTTTATTTGCTACCGCAGCCTGTTGTACTGTTGTGGAGTTTATTACCGTCTTATTATTTTTTCTTGATAAAAGTGGTTTTCATTCAACTCTATTTTACTATTCAAGTTAATTTGATAACCGAAAAGACTTTATAGGTAGGTAGTTCTAGAAAAATAATGTGAAGAATGTGTTTTATAAGCAGAATAGTATTATATACTTAGATATTTCATCATGTAATCAATTTAGAAACCTGTTATCATTATTTTTAATCTCAGATGGCTGACGTGTAATGCTGGGTACCATAGGCCACCGGCATCCAGCACCCTCCTACGAACTTTATCAGGTAATCTGTACTTCTTGAGGGAGAGCCTACTCACGCTAACCAACAAAAAAATTGAACTTGTATTTTCTGCTAACAAAATTAAATTCTATGTGGCTCTGTGGTTCACTTTACAGACTTAAGAACTTTTGGAAGTTATAAAATATGAAAATGTTAATTCTCTATGAGTAGGCGTCAATTTCATAATGAAAGTCTTAAAATATTTATATTTTACTAGTTTTCAGTATTTTACTTTCATAGTTTGTGTATAATCCAATTTTTCACATTCTATTTAAGATAATTCTATTTTTCACATTAAATTTAAGCTCATTCTCGGTGTACCCTTGTTTTTGTATAATATAATTCTGTTATTTGTATAATTCCAGTGACAATACAATAATGAGAAGGTACAATTTTAGTGGTCCAGTCAAAAACGTCTTCTTAAGAGGGAATTATTTAACTTTTTAATTAACACTTTAATTGTACATGTAAAACTTTTGATTGACTACATTTAACAATCGAAAAATGCTGCTTCTTTCAATAATTTACTTATTTTTTATTTTTGTTTAAGTTTATGATGAATGGTTCAGTTCAGTTCCCAGATTGAGTTTTCGTGGGGCTCACAATCTTGGAAAGGGGCAATGGACTAGGTAGACTTTAGGTACCTATCTTACAGCTCGTTATAGTCACTAACGAACCGTAGGATAAATTTGGCTATAATCTTGTAATATTTTTTGTTGAAAATTTAAATTAATGATCAAAAACTTAAAAAAGCCAGATGTAGGCCTCTCCCAATTGCACACACATAAAAAAAAAATCATTACACAATAATGTTTTAAATAATCGATGCAAATTATTTACATTGTATCGGTAACTCGGTTCCTCGTTTCGATAAACTTTTGTTACATTATATTCATTAAAATCGTTTGTTAAAAACTGGAAACCCTCAATAAAAGCACTATTTTAATAAAAGATCAAGAAAAATACTACCTATAAAACTCCATTGAAACCGTGACTTATTAAAACTTTTAGAAGTATGAACGGTAAGAGTTTATTATGAGAGGGTATTTAAAACACTTTTCTACTCTTTACTAATTTTATTATTTAAAAAACTTTTAGCATATATCAATACCTAAATACAAAAACAAATAGCTTTACAAAATAAGTATGTAGTAACCAAATTAGTTTATATAAACAGACGACTATGGTATACTTTCAACTTGAGAACCTCTTTCCGCTTTAGATAATTAGTAAGTTTAAGTAAAGTTAAGTTGTAGTATTTTCGTAACGACGACGGCGACGGCGCAAAGAGAAATTGAAATTTTTAAACTAGTACTGAAACTTTTCATATTATTTGTGGTTTTTCTGCTTTTTATACGTGCTCATAATTATCGTCCATCCACAATTTTTACCTTACAGTATGATCTCACGTTATAGGAGAGGAGCCTATTGCCGTGTTCAAATATAAAGGCGCAGGTTGTATGTGGCCGGAGGGGTGATGACCTACCTCTGGAATTTTTCAAGCCTCTCCCCACAAGGTCTTCAACTTGGCTTGAAGACCTTGTGGGGGGAATTAAATTATTTATGCAACTGACTGCGTAAGTGATGATGATGTATTCATAATTATCTCGCTAGCATTCCTTACCTATTATCGAAATACAAATTTGGACTGCTATATTGAATTAATGGATATTTATGAGACTTTGCCGTCCGTCTGTCTATCTGTCCACCATGAGAATCTCAGGAACCATGATAGCAAGAGAGCTAAAACTATTACGGATGATGTATTTCGCAACAAATAATAAAATTAGAAAAAAAAGGGGGATTAAAGGAACTCCCATATAACAAACGCGGTTTCTTGTCGTTTTTTATTACGGAAGTTTCTGTGCGCAAATCCGACTCGCACTTTGCCAGTTTTTTACACCACACTACGCTAGCACTGCTTTGCCAATAATCGGCCGACTTGTGTACTTGCAAGGGGCAAATTGAAGGGAATGTGAAGAAAGAAGAGCCAAATTAGGCCAGTGCGCCAATTGTCAATCATACTATACTATACTATACTATCTTCACGCCAAATCCCTTGCGGGGTAGGCAGAAAGAACCGAGCGCCACACGGCACGGTCCATACACACCTCACTCGCCTCTTCAACTTTCATTTTTCTTTTCATGCATGCACGTCGGTTCCTACGGCTCTTGACACCACCCTCCACTAACACATGATTAATTTGGTCGTGGTAGGTGTGTCGTGGCCTTCCCCGACTCCTACGTCCATCCACTTTCGCGTTGTATATCTGTTTTGTCATTCTTTCATCTCCCATTCGTTCCACATGCCCGAACCATCGTAGCATGCCCTTCCTTACTTTAACACCGACACTCTCTTTCAGACCAACTCTCTTTCTTACATCTTCATTCCGAACGCGATCTGCGAGCGTTACTCCGCAGATTTTCAATCATGCGACTTGAATAGTGGAAGTAAATTTACAGGGAAAATATTTTTGACTTATGAATTGAAGTTACCAATTATGAGACAGGTAACGTTACACCAGTCTATGTATGATCGAGGATTGGCACTCACGTCACCGATGTTAAGTACCACATGACTTGAAATCTTACATGAATATTTACTACTGAAATGTCTTGTGTCACGTTTTACCGTATATCTAAATAAAAGACAAATGTATTTCACTAGGTCTTAGATTGAGAATATTGCACTACTCCCCAGCGCAATTTACATGTAGATTCAATCCCAATCACAAAAAGTCTACGAAGATTGCGTTCGACTACTGTGCCGCCCATCTCCCCGGTTTCTCCTCAACGTTTCCCCATATCTGTTCGCACGAGAAGCTGTGATTATCACGCTTTAGTTATGCGTCTGCACACAGAAGCGCTTAACCTACAAGGTTATCATAATTACTTTTATATTTTGATTCATTTTATTTTTTAGAGTTCCGTACCCAAATGATAAAAACGGGACCCTATTCATGAGACTTCGCCGCCCGTCTGTCTGTCCGTCATGAGGGTGTATCTTAGGAACCGTGATAGCTAGAGAGCTAAAATTTTCACAGAGGATGTATTTCTGTTGCTACTATAACAAGAAATACTAAAATGAGAAGAAAAGGGAGGAAATTAAGAAAGTTCCCATACAGCGGGTTTTTTGGTACGGAACCCTTTGTGCGCGAGTCCGATTTGCACTTTTCAAATTAGCAGATCTGTGAATTAAGTTACTTTAATGTTTTCCTACCACTCAGCTTCCAGTAGTTCTGAAAACTTGTTTGTAAGTTTCTAACTGTGCGTTTTCCACTTAATTCAATTCTACATAAGCTGTGAAAATATGAAACAAATACATGAAAATACTTGGCTGTCACAAAATATATACATAAACATAGTAACGCTTTTATACCATAAGAGGTAAGCAGAGGCGTAGCACACGCCCACTTTTTTTTTAATAAGCTACCCTATAGTTATCTTCAACTGAGCTAAATTATATTGCCAATTTTAAGGACAGTAGAGCTTTTGGTGTTTCAAACGTCCATTTTGTGCTACTGTGAGACATTAAAAAATAGAAAACGAAGTTTACGCCGGATATTTGGAGTTCAAGATAACAGTTTTCTTGGTTTTAAAGGTGAATGAATGCAGGCCGAACCATCTTGTATGTATGTAGAAATACTTTATGGATGCTATGCCAAACTCTTCCGACTAAAACCACACGGTTCCCGGGCACTGCCTACCTCATGGGAGACCGAGTAAGCTTTCCCAAATACATCCTCTTAACACTTAAATTCAGTAAACCACTGACCACTACATAATACGGTAGTCACTTTCGGTCTTAGTGTAAAACGCGGAGACAGCAGTCACCCATATACCTACTTATAAATCTAGTTTTCCAGTCAATGTCCAATTTTCGGAATCCAGTGTATTGATCTAGATCTTGACGTTTTGTTATGAAGTGAATATAGAAGAAAAAGCTTCGCTTCTAATGTACCCAATATTATATACCTTGAATGGTGATGATCTATTGGCAGATCATCATCAGCAGTACGGTCACAACTTTCAGTAGATACGATGTACCTTAATACACATATTAAAAGTACTTGACCGTAATTCGAAGCTTATATAATGAGATAGGCATATCCGTTACCCGTAGACTTATCTTACTCATGTTTGATGACGTATTTCCGTCGACTCAGCAGGCAGGGGCGCCACCTGTGAACTTATAATAGTAGATGGCCGCCATTAAGCGTTATTTCCGTGAGAAAAAAAAACTGAGTTACCCCTAGTCGTGCCTAAAGAAGTTTTACTTCAAAAACCATTGAAATACAACTTTGCATAGCATAGCTCAATACTTTAACAAGTCAAGCGGTAGCTCCTAAACCAATTAAGGGTGCCTTGCCACCAGATATGTGCTATGCTACGTTGCTATGCATGCATTGATTGATATCCACCAATCGCATTTGTCGATCCACGTGTAACGTTGTTAGTTTTTTATAATTTTGACAAATTGTGCAACCGGCGAATGTGGTTAGTGAATTTTATCCGAGCTCTGGATAGATATAAAATATATAGTATTTCGCGTGAAGTCCTGCAGTCTATAAGTATGAGTATATAGTATTTATTTTTATCGGACTTATATTTTCCCGTAGCTTCGAAAGAAAAGAAAGAAAAGAATCATAAAGGATTCTCTCCAGTAGACGTATTTTTGTAGAACAATTAATTGAAATATCCCCAGCGGTTTAGACGTGGAAGCTCAATAAACAGTCGGCTTAATTTTGCCTTTTATACAATTATTCAGGGTTGAGTCTATCTAGAGGCTTCTAGAAAATACAGAATGAATTCAATGACATTATAATGAACACAATGATTAAGTATACAAAGATATGAACAAAGATTTATTTTGCTGACAAGGGATATTGCTTATCCCGTAGCCATTCATAATTGCACGCTTTGTTTACTTTGGTTGTTTATTCAGGAGCATGGGGCCAAATATCCTGTTAAAATTAATGTATATATCATACTCTATCATCGAGAACCAAGGTCTTTGATCTATCTACGTCTTCTTCCTTAGGGATTGAAGAGGAATCGCCTAAATACTTGTTCAGCTGTTTTAGAACATCACACGTATATATGAAAGTTGATTCTACTTGTTTAACATAATAATTTATTTACGTTAGTTCAGGAATTTTATTTCCCAAAATTAATGCAGTGATGCACCGATCCTTATCTTTGAACAACGGAGATTTGAGTGGTACAAATTTGTTGTTGTTTTGTGTTCCCGTGAAGTTTTGATAAAATTCCGTCAAAGTAGGGCCAGGTATTTTAATGAAAATAGTCACTCCGTATTGGTACAACGTCATTACAGTTTTTAAGTAAAACACCAATAAGACTTGTATTTAAACTTTATTTACAATATTAATCTATTTTAAATCAAATTAGATATATTTACATAACTGTAACGTTTATACGCCTATTTCTCATTTGCCGTTTTTCAATGCACATTTGGCAGGTAACTTGTCTATAACTCTCATACCTTACTGATGCCTCCGATGAACAATGTGCCACAGGGGCTCTTATTGGTTATAACAAACTAATATTTTGTCCGTTTGAGTATTTAGTAGATGAACGCATTGATCTTGTGGTCAGCCTCATTGAAGATGTATTATTGTTGCCACGACGTAGTAGTGAAGCGTGAAGGCCACCGGATTCTCTGTGAAAAATCAGATACACTTACTGTTTTTGAATACTTGAACAAGTAGAATAGTTTCGTTATTGAAACTGTAATTTTTAGGTATCAGGTATTATCGTATCATATTTTAAATTTGTGAGTGTAGATATCTAAATCTATGTTATTCTTTCACGTTCTAACGGTTGAACAAATCTGTCCGAAATTTAGTACAGAGAAAGAGAATGGTCTGAAATAACAAAGGCTACTTTTTATTCCGGGAACACGTTCCCATATAAAGCGGGAACGGTACCGAAAATCCATGTGGACCGTCGCGGTGGCCATCATAAAAAACGTAATATGCACGCATGTTTTCATATATCACCAGATGTATTTTCCCTTGTAATAATAGGTGAGCCTAAAACCTTATTGAAACGTACAGGTGCAAGTTGTGGCTACCAACCGCTGAAAAATTTCAGACCTCCATCTTGGCTTATCGGTAATCATGGTACTGTCAGCCCGGATCAACGGCTTAACGTACCTTTCGAAACGGTGGCCTATCTTTTTATATAAAATAAAGTAATAAAATATTACCTGTCACTACGCCGGTGGGCTCGTTTTTTGGGCCATAAATGAAAGGCACCATAAATTACAGGATTGACTAGACTATTTGACATGCCAAAAAAGAAAATTCCATTCTGGAGCTCTTCGCTTAACTGTAAAAAAAGTAATTTTTTGAAATTTTTTAAAACATAGAAAAAGCAAAATATAGTAAAAGTACCTACTTATTAATTTGTACATCAGACATTTTAGTACAGTCATTTGGTCGAAAAAAATGAGGTTGCCTGGAAAGTTTTCCGGGAGTTTTGAAAATTGGCAATTTTATAGATTTTGATATGTTCTTTCCAAATTTCAACTTTGCCACCTCGTACGTTTGCCGCTCGCGCCGCCATATTGAAAAAATGGCGCCCAAAAGCAGTTTTTTGATAATAACTCCTTTCCGGTGCATTTTACAGGAAAAACATATCACACAAAATAAAAGTAGAGAAAATTTCCTATATTTTATGTCATAACCTTTTCTTTCCAAAAATCTATTAATAGTTTTCGGCGTAGGAGCGCTGTAAACCATTATACATCCACACCAACGTGTAATATTTACTTTAAACTGCTCATATTGTGATTCGTAAGTTATAAAAATTCTACGAAGGTTAAATATTGTTCCATAGAATGAAAACCTAGCTAACTATAGTCTGCATGTCTCCGCAGGTATAGAGGGATGCGTTCCTTCTGTGTCAGGCTCCTTTTTTCCCTTCTAAGTAACATCTGGCCCCAGCTGGGCTCAATAGATATATTTAGTCTGAGTCATCAGTATACGTTTATCATTTCACAGTGTCGTTTGCATTTACAAAGCCATGGCTTCTAATGAAGTAAACTGCTTTATTTGTGGTGATATACTGCAAGAAAGTGAAGGAAAAGGGATTGGAAACTTGTATTGAATTAACTTTACGGCGTTCCTACGCCGAAACTATTAATTTTAGGGAAAAAAAGATTATGACAAATTGTAGGAAATTTCCTCTACTTTTATTTTGTGTCGATATGTTTTCCTGTAAAATGCGTTGGAATGGAGTTATTATCAAAAAAACTGCTTTTGGGCGCCATTTTTTCAATATGGCGGCGCGAGCGGCTAACATACGAGGTGGTAAAGTTGAAATTTGGAAAGAGCATAATATATTAAAATCTATAAAATTAGCATTTTTCAAAACTCCCGGAAAACTTTCCAAGTAAAAATACTGAATGACTGGACTATTTTTGCAAGAATTTGAAATTAATATTATGTAACTAGAAAAATGCTTCCCATTCTCCAACTTATGTAAAATTAATCCTTACATAAAATATGAAAGGACAACCTTTAGCCCTTTGATCGAAATATTGAAATACTTTAGGGCTCTTAGGCACTTCTGTTTTTTTTGTACGTGACGGAAAATCCACATAATACAAATAAATAAATATAAAAAAATACACGTAATTACATTTTATTCAAAATGAAGCCTGTATTTTTTCACGTCTAATAAAATAAGAATCATTTACTAGAACCATTCAGTAAATTACGGGCTATCGTTTTAGACAAAACTCCAATTATCTCGGAATCAACGTTGAGGTATTTATGGCCTTTTCTCTAATGCCGGCAGAATAATTTATATTAGTAAATATTCAACACACAACTTTTATTCGCAGCTGCTGCGAGTGAGTTGTGGGACTAACCTCCCATTGCCCTAGAACATCGCATATAGTGAACCGAAAATACAATTGCAAGGACGCACTCGCAACTCAATTATTCAAATTAGTACATTCCATTGCATGTCACCTATAAATTTCGACATGATACACCATTCAGTGTCCTCAGCTCCCACCAATTCAATATACAGTCGCTAGCTCTATTTGTGGCTTACTCATCGCTGGCAGTTGAACGTGTCTTAGGCTTAGTATAATATAATCAATATCATACAATAGTTCCAAAAATAGCACCACAAATCATGAATTATGTTACTGAATGTTATTTCATATTCATTGTTCAGTAATAGAGGGTATAGAAAGGACTTGATTTCGAATACTCACCTCATTATCTGGATTCCAAAACATAAATATCATCATCATTACATAATAAGGAGTCCACCAAATGAGAAATGCTGCCACTATAACTACAGACATTCGTAAAGACTTCATTTTTGCCCTATTTATTAAACGACGCCTGTTCATGTCTGGTGTAAACTGAATTTTTTCTGGTCTCCTCACTTCTGGTTGGAATAGTTTTTCGCTCACTGGATGTAAAAAAATAGATCTTATTATAATACATTTCATACTATTATACATAAATCAATTGGAACTTGATACATTCAAAGAAGTTATCAAATGTTCAAACTCATCATCTAACATTAACAAACAAACTAAGAACAAACTTTAGTTTAACTATCTATTCGGCTAGGGGTGACTCAGCCTTCTCAAATCAATTTCATTGCCAAGCATATTTATCGATAACCTCACTAAATTGTTCTAAGTATTAGAATTATATTAGTGATATTCAGAAAATATGAAAGCTAGCTATCATTCAGAGAAGAACATCATGACTTTCTTTGTCTTTGAGATACCAATTTTTTTTGGCACGTCACTATGATATTATTTACCATGCACATATAAAGATATTTTGAACTAACTATATGGAACCAGACAATGTAAATGTTCTCAACATCTGAAAAATAAGATAATTACTGAAATAACTATTGAAGAATGGTGGATATCCCAAAGTTGATTAGTGTTATTGTCTGGTTCTGTTTATTTTATGTATAAATATATATACATAAAATAACAACAACGCTTTAATAAACGAAACATATTCGAGGTAGGACATCTAGGCAAGAACAAACGGCTTAATTAACGAAACATATTCGAGGTAGGAAATCTAAGAATCACCAGTTTAATCAATAGAATGTTTCTTACTTTTGATGCTTATTTTTCTATGTTTAATTTTATTACTTACCATGTCCTCAATATTAATATTTGCTCATTTACAGATTAGAAAGTGTAATTTTTTTTATTTTTTATTATTGTATTATATTTTTAATTATACTTACGAGCTATCGTCCTAACTGTAGAAACATAAGTTGAGACAAGAATGACTAGTGGTAGAACGAACATGAAGAAAAATGTCAAGGTTGTGTAGGTTGGTTCTTGCCAGGGTTCTGTATAGAATCCATGAGTGACACATTGAGAAAAATCTTCGACGAACGGCCCTTTGGCTACGTTAAATATTACAATCTGTAACAAATATATATTATAATATCAGCAGTGGGTAGGTTAAACAAGATTGTAAAAGATTTTCGAGGCAATATAAAACGAAAGGTTCTGAATGAAACTTTGGTTAATATTATTGGCTATTAAGTAAAGTAGTAAGTATTCCTTCAATACAAAAAAATAAAAAAATCTTCACTGACCTTCAAATTAAATATTTTCTGTCAGTTGTTCTTACTGGTGAACTACTTTTTCAATTAATGACCTCGAATGGTGATACTTATAGCAATTTATCAATTGTATAATATCAAAAACGACAGACATTAGGAGTTATACACGTCATTATACGAGTGGTCCATGTACGTGTTCAATGATAGGATAACATAAAGTTATTATATTGTTGGAACGAAATTCGTTACGGAGGCTTACGGGTAGTACGATTTAGTGGAAATCGTCACGTAACGAAATGCTGTGTGTGTATCTAGTTTATAATTACTATCAAATGAGCACACTAGTTTTATAGGGAATATATAAATTGAATATTAACATATGGAAATTGAATTCGTAAAAAACTTCGTTCCTGACGAGGATACTCCGACCGCATTTTTTTCTAAAACACCCAAGCAACCGTACCAAGTACCTATCTACTTTAGGCTAGAGTGGTGCCTCTCCAGGCAACCTTACTTGACGTATATAAATTACCTCTTTGATTTTGACTTGCCCTAAAGGATCATTGTATTTACATCAACATTTACAAACATGATTCCAAGATTTCAAAGTTTCAAGTTAATTAAGAAAGTTATTCAAAGACTGCCTGAATCGAGTTTTCATTGCTAAGAAATAGTTTGAAACTTCCGTCAACAGTGATTAATAAAGTACTTACCTGTGGTATGCTAAGTAGGAGGCTCAACATCCAAGCAATAATTACTAATCTTCCACTTCTCGTTGCTGTTGCCATACTTTGCATAGGATACTTTACAGCCAACCATCTATCTACTCCAATCAGTACAAGTATGAAAGTACTTAAATACAGAGCAAACATTTGTAGATATTTAAATATTTTACATCCAATATTTCCACCGTACCATTCAACTGTCAATGACCACGCTGCTTCACCAGCTAGACAGAAGACAGTAACCAGTAAATCTGCTATACTTAGTTGAAATATCAAGCTATAAATCGCTGTCCACGAAGGTCTGGCCCTCCCACGTCCTCTTTTACCTCTTTGAATACTAATTAGCGTTGCTAAATTGCCAAAAAAGGACAAAACGGCCATCGCTGATAATACGCTTGCTCTAATTATGGTGCTTTTTGTCAGCACTGGAGCATGGGGTAAACAGGTAATTGATGTTTCGTTGTAAGAGAATATTATCTGTGTAATATTATCTTGCTGCGTACTATTTACAAGAAATGTTTTCATGCATTTCTCTATAGGCCATACCAATCTATTCATCACAGTTTCTGTGTGATTTATTTCTTCGTAATGTACATGCCCGGGTAGGTGTATTTCATCTTCATAGAATGTGGTATTGTTGTCTACGTTGTCCATGTTTCGTCATGCGTTTTCCACTAGCCGTTAGTCAATCTGTAACAAACGAATTTACACGTAAGTTAGGTACTACGTTTGAACAATAAAGGTAAATAACATTTTAATAGTAAAATATAAAAATAATCAATATTAATGGCAGTGAAATATATTTTATTATACCCGATTGGACTGAATGCGGAAGGCGCAAGACCGTGTAAATTGGAAGAGATTTCTACGGCTAGTAGTGGACTGCCATAGACTGCTTAAATTGATACACGATTAGAAAACTTCTGCCTGTACGAGGGCCTGGAATTTAGAATCAAATTGCATCCAGTGCCCTGAAGTGGAAAGAAAACCAAGGCAGTAGGTACTGTGACTAACGTGATTGCCGTTTGAATTGACAAAAAGGGTTCTGAATTCATCTAAAGTTGTGTAAACTACCGTTTAAGTTTCAAACCTTAGCTGCATCTTTGTGATAATAATAATATATTACAATAAACAAGTAGAATTTCCAGAATTTAAAAAAGTGATTTATAATAATGATGGAAAGCCTCGCTTGCTCAGTATTCTGTTAAACGATCATTGCTTTAAGCATCTATACAGTCAGTCGTGAAATTGAAGACCATTTATAGCAAATCCATTTACGAACGATTTTGTGCTTCAAAGGGCACGTTAAACTGTTGGTCGCAGATGCCAGTATTATCGTAGTTGTTAAGTCCAGACCAAGATTTTTAAACGACTGTTGTTTAATAATTACAGGGCGAGTAACCCTACCTCGAAAAAAAGCTTTACAGCGTATTACGTGGGACCAAATACAACAGATGAAATGGGCGTACAGTTTGCTTTAGTTGATTATTTGGGGAAAAAAAACTATATATTATATACAATGAATGTACCAGTTATGACCGCAACTTCATAGTAACTTGTATAGATTCATACTCGTAACAAGTTCAATCGATCAATCAAATCAGCACATATCAGTCTACTGCTGACATAGACTCTTTCAGATTATGCCACAACACACGGTCCTGCGTCTTCCGTATCCAGTCCATCTGGTGGGTCGACGTCGTTCCCAAAATTTGCCGAAAAGAATTCTCTACTTTAGAACTCATTTTCTCCTAGTAACAACTTGGTTATAAAATACACAATAACAAGAGACATAATTCTTCCTAGGGTAGCCATCCTAAAAGTAGCCGAGGCGCCCGCCGCTACACGGCTAGATAGAGAACGAGTTGTTTTAGTCCGGCATAGCATCCATTCGTAAAAAAAACAAGTCAAGTGGCTGTCGGACTCGCGTTTGAACGATTGAAAATCACGTTTCTTGTATGAAAGCACAAATAATATTTATAATTT
This sequence comes from Miltochrista miniata, assembly GCA_933228765.1. NCBI lineage: Eukaryota > Metazoa > Arthropoda > Insecta > Lepidoptera > Erebidae > Miltochrista > Miltochrista miniata. Next base: position 11,934,924 of record OW121759.1, on the reverse strand, counting down.
GTCTGTGTTTAGTATTTTTTGTTATACATACATGCATATGGTCACGCCTTTATCCCCGAAGGGGTAGGCAGAGGCATATTATATGCCCACTTTTCATCTTTGTATAATTTGTCCCACGTAATAGGTGGTGAGCCGTATTGCCGTGTTTAAATGGACAGGCGCAGGTTGTGACTGTCTGCTGTTGAAAATAATGCCTTCAACTTAGCTTAACGACTGCCATTTTACTGGCAACCGGGACCAACGGCTTAACGTGCCTTCCGAAGCACGGAAACGCTCAAATAAATGTCACAAAGTGATCACATGGATGGTCACCCATCCATGGACCGGCCATAGTGAAAGTTGCTTACTGCAGTGATCGTTTTCAGAACACTGAGTCCGCGGGGCCTTTGTTATAGCAACAGAAATTCAACGTCTATGAAATTTCAGCTGTACTAACCATGGTTTATGAAATTCAGCCTGATGGCGAACAGACGAATGACTGCGTCCCATTTTCACCCTTTGGCTAGGTACGGAACCCTAAAAATAATTTTACGGACGACATTGTCTATTTCTTAACTTGACCTCTTTCAAATTTGTACACTTCTACCTTTTTCCTTTCCTTAATTGAAATAGCTTCATTTCTAATTCGACTACTTCTTAGACAGTCTATTCCTCCGACAATTTCTATCTTGTCTCCTCTTAACTTTTTTTTTACAGGAGAGGAATTCTCTTGGATGCTATGCCGGACTCCTAACGACTAAAAAACCTCACATATCCTGCCCAACAGCTAACGGTTGGGAGCGCCGGGCCTCCTCTTAACTTGTATACCTATTATAGTTAATATACAAGAGCATCAACCAACTGTACATATACATATAACTGTATATATCAATTATTCTTCTCATTATGCAATTTTCATATTCAACAAGGGTGACAGAGGGATTGTAAAATGATAAAAATGTTCCAGGAGATGAAGCAGGAAATCAAATTGAATTGAATTTCCTTGGCCTCAATTGCACAAAAACAAAATCTAAATGAAACCTTATTTATGACAGACATTTTGATGGCGTGTTCCTTTTATTGAGTTACATTATTGTGAAGTAATATTTGATGTTTTATTAATGACAAGCTGTGCTCCAGGGCTTAGTCTGTCAATCTACAAAGCCGCAGTCCACATCTAACCTTTACATACATTCATGCCAGTATTCTTTACAGATATTATTTAACCCATATTACTCATTAACAATATAGTTTCTACATAATTGGTAAAAGATTTTTTATAAATCGGTTGTGCAGTTTCAAAGAGTATTATACAAACATAAACGAAATTCTTCCTCATAGACAACATCATGACCTGGCCGGGGGCTCCAGATAACTCTTGGAAAAGATATCCTAGTACCCCCTGTAGACTTTGGAGCCGCAGCGGTCTGGTTTAAGGATTCAGGAGCTAAACCGTGTTTTTGGGGTTGGTTTGGGTTATTCCATGTCTTGGGGGCGTAAGGCGCACGTGAATCTTTCATCTTACGCAGTCGTCTCGGACCTGCCGCTGTTAGGACGGCAATTAGTATCTATGCTGTCCAAAGAAATATCTTGCGTGTTTGGTGTGTATATAACTTGAGAAACCTATGTATCAATCCAGGTTATCGGTAATTTCTGTCCAAGAAGTTCAGGAATTGATTGAGCAACAAACATCTCCACAAACTTCCACTAAAGAGTTTGGCTAAGAACCCACCTGTTGAGATTAGTTTTAAATGCATTTAGGTATATCATTACTGTATCTTACAAATAAATTTATCATGCAACCTGTTCAAATTGGAATTCTGGGTAGGTAGTTGCCAGCTGAAATTGTGTACATAATTGAAACTATTTTAGGCAGTCAACCAAATTTACCAAGGACAAAGCAATAATTGTTTGTATTAAATACAAAAGAACGCCAACATGTTCTGATTCATTGAACAAAAGCACGTTTCCATTTTGTCGTAGCATCAAAATCTAGCGCAATTTAGAATATTGCAGTTTTATAAATAATGAAACAAAGGTCTGTCGTTTTGTAACGATATGAACAAATCAATAAGAGCGACTATCTTTTGCAATGGAAATATCGTCTCAATCGTTACGGCGCCACCAATGATAAACCAAAAAAATGCCGTCACAAGTCAACAGAAACCACTAGAAATGAAATCGACCGATATGAAATTAATGATAGATTCACACTATACGATAAAAATTACCATCGATAAACAGTCTATAATAATAATGAAATACGAGAAACGACGGTACGATGAAACGAGTCTTACGAAAACTTGGAAACCTCGTTTGGTTTTTCATATTTTATTATGGATAATATGTTGCTTTCAGAAAGTTTCTATACCTTTTTTGGTTTAAGTCAATCATAATAAAATGGTCTTACAAAGAGAATATTATATTATTATGATGGGTTGCCTATTAAGATTTATTTTCTTTGTAAAGAGATCCTTCGTCTACAGAAAACATATTGAAACACGAGTCCACCTCGGTGAAATTATGTTATCTTACAAAAATATTCTCTCGTAGGAATAAAATGTAGATCTTGGGTAGAAAGTGCGTCAGGTGCGATTCGGACCCGCGTACGGAGGATTCCGCACCAATTATCTGGTTTTTTTGTATAGGAGCTCCATTATATCATCTTTTTTTCTGATTTTATAATACCCCACCAAAAACATAAATGTAAAAAAGGAGAGCCAAGTTTAATACAAAACTAATGCTTGGCTTGGCAAAGCAAAAAGAATGGAGATCTAAATGCGTGCCAAGTTCTATGCAAAATCTAAGTATGTAGTTATAAGAGCAAAATCACATTATGAACCAGTAATAAACTCTATTTCTTTGCATTATTATCTACCTATTACAATTGCTTTTAATTTTAAAAAATGTGAATTTCTTAAAATAGGTTAGATTTGATTTGGCCAGTATTTATCAGAATTAAAAAATATGTATGTGTTGAATAACTTTATAAAATGACTAATGTAATGAGAACTGGCCAAGTAAAATCTAATCTATTTTAAGATCTCACATTTTTTTTAAATAAAGGCAATTGTTATAGGTATCCAATAAAGCAAAGAAATAAAGTTTAACACTGCTTCATAATGTGATTTTGTTCCTACTACTACATATTTAGATTTTGTATTGAACTTAGCTCTCCTTTTTTTTATGTTTTTGGGATGGGATATTATTACTTTTTGTTAAGATATAATAATTGGGATAGTTTCAAATATCTGCTTGTATAACGTTGTAATGGTTCCAACGCTACAACCTCGTGACAGACAAACAGACGGACAGCAAAATCTCAGTTATAAGGTCCCGTTTTTATCCCTGTACCAGAAAAAACATTAAGAGGTTGCTTAGATTATTGATAGGGTTCCGTACCCAAAGGGTAAAAGCAGGACCCTTACCTCTATCTCTGTGGTTACATATTTTGAAATAAAAAAATACAATAAAAAAGGTTTACAGTGGGCTCCCATACTAAAACATGATTTTTCGCCGTTATTTGGTACGGGAAACCCTCCGTGAGCAGTGCGACTCGCAATTGCCGGTTTTTTTTCTGTAAGCAATATAATAATAACAAGACTTTTTTACTGTAAATTACTTTCACTGTACATACTTCGGGAACTGGTTTTCAGTGAAACTGTCATTGTAAAATCTGCGGGTTAAAAATATTCAAACATTGACATAGAAATATTTGTATGCGGGCTTATCAATGTTGTTTATAATTTCTTTAAAATGAAATTGCTAACAGACTAATCGAACGTGTAATATTTCACAGTTACAGTTACTTTCACCCATTTTGCCAGTTACAGTAAATTATTTATTTCTATTGTGTCTGATCAACTTCAAACGGTATTTATGTCCCTCGGGGTTTAGGGGACATGCGTTACTTCTCATGGAGTTAACGTTACACCCTGAGGGTACAGTAGTGGCTTCTTCAATCAGATTCCTAAGATCCAGTATCTTAGGGATTAACGAAAAAGCCCACATTAGGAAGAAGGGCCTAACGGTACTCCGTTCGTTGAGCAGCCCGCCTGGAGCAGTACCTCCGCCCTGCAGAAGACCGCGGTAATAGTAACCTGACTCCGGTCGGGTTATGTTGTCGGTCGGTTAGCAGGGATCCAGAGCTCATTGGGGTGACATTGTGCCGGTGACGGTGAGACCAGAGGCTTATCTGTCTCCATTGGCAGATCGAGGCGCGGAATATTGGTACGGCGATCAGGGAGACTCGGTGAAACGGTTGACCGCTGACTTGTTGGCCGTGCCAATCTACCGCACTACCTCTGTCTGCCTTCGGTGAGTTCGAGCCTCGCCTAGTCTACTGCGCCGGCACAAAAGCGCCCCCTTCACCTTCTTAATTCCCCATTTTTTTTAAGAACTATGGCTAAAGAAAAAAGACGGAAAAAGGTATCCACAGCGGCATCGTCGTCCACACTTCAAGTGGACTTTTGCAACATCAGAGGTATGCGCGCAAACATCAACGTGGTCCACCGCCATCTTGAAACTGCGAAGCCGACCCTTTTTTTCTTAACGGAGACGCAGATCTTACGTCCGGGCGATACATCTTGCTTAATGTACCCTGGCTACAAGCTTGAGTACCACTTTAGGCAGAAAGCCGGGGTATGTATGTACGTCCGGGATGATGTCTGCTGTCGTCGTCTTACAAGCCTCGAAGACAGGGACCTCTCTACGTTATGGGCACGCTTGGATCACGGGGGCCACACTCGGATCTACGCGTGTGTAAGGTATGATTATAAATAAGTAAGTTACTATAATTTTCATTTAACACGTGGTGAACCACTGGATTGATATTTTATTTGTTATATTTTTATTTTAATAGTATTTTAATTTAATATTTATTTCTAAATTTAGTGTAAAGTATTTAAGTATCGAGAAGATAGGTTTTCGACCACTTCTACAATATTACGTAATATCCTACCCCACCAATTGCGAAGATATAAAAATGTCTGCACTTACAGAGCAACGCTCATTATTGTTCGTCAAGTTGTCTTTTGAAGTAGGTACAGATATGATTCAGTAGTTAATTAAAATTAATAGAATTAGTAAATATCTTTCTGTATAGTAGCAATACGTTATGATACGTATTACTTGGAATTTATATTGTTGGGCGAGTCAGTCGCTGAGCAGCCGTCTTAAGGGTACGTTTCTCATTAATAACTTATGTAATTTATCTGATCTGATGTGATGTGTAATATATGTGTTGAAATTAGCAGAGGTCTACGTCCAGCAGTGCTGAACTGCCAAAGACCGATTTGATTGATTGTATTCAAAGTTATTTTATACTGCCCATGGCTTGGTTTAAAAGATAATGTATATAGGTACTATCCTGCTGAACTATTTGTAAAGATATGACCCGTGTTGCTATTAATTGTAATGAATGACGTATACCAACTTTGGATGGAATTAGATTATAGTAGAAATAGATGTATAGCAATTAATGTGACTTTGAAAAGAGTGGCCGTGAGTTTTATTGCCAGGTTCTTTCTCATAGGCTCTACCTATTGCGAATCTGGCGGTAAATGTAGAATTGGAAATCTTGACGAGAATAAAGATATTTTTATCTCATATTCATTTCTTTTCATTTCATAACTTGTTAGCTAATACCCTCCTTACAGAATATGCCTCTGGCTATCCCTTCGGGGATATAAGACGTGACCGTATGTATTGATATACCTACCCTCTACGAGACGAATCTAACACGTGCGTGTATAGGTCTCACAGCGGTGGTAACACGGACGCAGTTCGCCTTTTTGACCACCTGCAACAATCGACTGACAAGGTGATTGAGCAGTATCTCTCCGCGGAGATAGTGATTCTGGGGGATTTCAACGGACATCATGTTGACTGGTTGGGCTCCCGGACCACCGACTTTGCGGGGAAAGCTGCTCACGAATTTGCCCTGACCTATGGGTTCTTTCAACTGGTTAAATCCAAAGACTTCTATATAAAGAGGTAGACCTGCCCTACGCACCAATTTTTGAAGCGTATAAACTGAGCTAGTAAGCGTGGTTGCGCCCAGTTCGCGCTGACACTATGTCACTGTCGTATCTCCCACAATTTAACAACAAATGTGTATTTTTAACGTGGAAAAGTACATAATTAACGTCTTAAAAGTGCTTAAGATTTGGTAGTTTACGAAGGAGTACTAATTTATTTGGTAAGTACGCACAATTTATGCGTAAAAAAATATTTTTCATCAATTTTATGATTATTCTTAACCTTATTAACCCACCAAATTGTATAGGCCTAACTAATCTGACGCGCCCAATACTTTTGTTGTACTTCGTATTTTGACAGCATAATACTTGCTGAATATGCCAAGCGAGAGTCAAGGCACGGGGATTCCCCGAATAGTTATAGTTCTTCGCAAGTACGGTTTGCAAGAAAATTGAATTTATATTTATGTTTTACTTTCAAGGTAGGTACTTACAACGATTGTGATCGAGTCAGTCATTTTAATGCCATTTTGTGTAGATACCATAAATAAAACAGTGGGAATGACAGCATTTTTTGACGAGGAATACATAAATTTGCCCAAATTAACAGATAGAAACGAAAGTCAATATGAAAGCAATGTGAGTATATTACTTACTTTGGTCTCGGACAATAAAATTTCAATAAGTGCTCAACAAATTGTTGGCTACATTGCTGAAAGGGTTTGTAGAAAGCTCATGAGTTCCATTAAATGTGAAACTTGTTTAGATGCACTATTTTCAAGTCAAAAGCTTCATTTCCATAAACTCATAGCAATAAAAAATATGGGTGGATTATGCTTTCCCTCCGAAGACGTCTAAACAATTTGTTTAAAATGTGAACATGTAATAACGGAATACATCAAATTGCACGGAGAAAATTTTGGATCTACACAAATTATTAAAAAAGTAAAAATTTCAATTTTGAATAGCTTCCTTTACTCAGACGTGTTCCGATCTTTACAAGATCATTCATTACAACAACCTGTTACATCCAATCATAGACTTCATATTTTAATAGCAGATATAGATAAGTATTTATCAGTAAAACTACATTATTTGGACTCCACCAATTATAAAAAGAATTTGACCAGCAAACGTCAGAAACTGACAAAATTAATTTTATTTGAAGGTAATTCGTTAATGGGATATTTTTATATACACATCTGTGTAATTTTCAGCACAGACTCTAAATGGTACAATCTTATAACTGAATAGGTTAGGTTATGTTTGAATTTTTTTATTCAATAATAATAATCGTTTTCGGTAATAATAATCGTCGGTTTTCCTTTAAAACGTTTAGATAATTATTATGTTTGTTGAACTATGGAATTGTTAGATAAACTATTTTGAAAATAGTTATTCGTTCAGTAAAACAGTTCTGCAAATACCATTAAACAGTACATTTAATTTGATTTATTTGGTGTGCATAATTAGTGTTTAAGTCAGTATTTTTAGTTTAACTTTGAAATATTTTGTTCGGAAAAGGGTCCGAAAAATTCAGATATCGATTAAATATCATTAAATAGGTATGTAATGAGTTTTTTAAGTTTACATTTAAATACGTACATCATTGGTCAATTTTGCATTTTATTCCTTTATACCTATTCTGCAGTCTTCCTTTATACCTAATTAACATTTTTCTGCAGTCTGTACCTGTGATACAGAATCGTAAAACTTCGAGAGTATTCGGTGGTACTCGGCTAGTAATTGGAGTCCATACGCCTTCTCTTTTACTCTTGTTCTATTCGTATATTGCTATTGCAGTTACAATTACGTAAATATAGTTTATTAGTAAGTGTAGTTTAGCAATGTGTGTGTATGAGGATTGCTTTTATGCTTTCGTTTCTTATAGTAGAGCGTATCTACCTCATTTTATATAGAAATCTTTGGTTAAATCCCACACAAGGATACCAGACAAGAAGAACGAGCATAGTGCATTGCTGGATCTCCTGCTGACAACGCGTCCGGACGGATACAGTGTTTCAGTGGATGCTCCGCTCAGATCGTCGGACCACTGTGTCGTTCGGGCGCATGTGCCTCTCGCAAGGCCTGAACCACCTCGGCCCAAGGAGTGGCGACATGTATGGCACTATAAGTCAGCAGACTGGGATGGACTGCGAGAGTTTTTCGCGTCGTACCCATGGAGGCGGCTTTGTTTTGGGGGAAAGGGGGGGGGGGTAATAAAATGAGGGTAAATAATAAAAAAAAAAATTATTAATGAAAAAAATTAAATTTTATTACAATTCCTTCACTAATTAATCGAAAGGAACTTCGTTCCATCCGGGTGTCCCTGGACACCTCTCAAGTTTTTTTAGTTTTTCTTCTTTTAGCTTTAATTTCAACCGTTATTTAGCAGGTGTACCACTAGAATCTACAACGCATTGCACCCTTTATTAAGTGTTAAACAATTTAACATTTAAACTAGGAGGTGTCCGCGGCTCCACCCTCGTGGGATTCTGGTTCCATTCCCCATCCCATGGGAACGTATTCCGAGGATAAATTTTCAGACTGTAGCCTATCTTTGTATTAAATTTTGGTCAGATCCGTTCAACCATTAGAGCTTCATTGCAAAACAAATAATATTTATTCAAACCTCGTCACAAACTTTCACATTTATAATATAGGAGGATACCCTTTTCTTGCAGTTGGGTAAAACATTGTAAAGCGAATGACATATTATTTAATCCTACATCTTAATTTTGTAATTATAATTCACGTGTAATTAAATTCTATAATGAGGTGTCACTTACACGTTTCGCCCCAAATAAGTATAAGTATGCTAATTAAAATTTGTTTGCTTACATAAAACTTGAGTACGTTTGAATTCTGAATATTTGGTATTATTCAGTACCTAAACATGATTTATTACAAACTAAATTCTAAAATGCATGCTATGCACAGCTAATTAATCTTAGTACCTAATATTTCTACTAATGTGAAAGCTTGTGAGTGTAGATGACAAGTCTCGATGTTTCTTACTTTTACACTCTCTAACGGCTGCATGGATCTGACTAAAATTTGGTACAGGGATAGATTAACCGCTAGCGGCCCAAGGTCCTTTCAGATACCCTTATTAACTTATGTTATTATAGCCCAAACAAATATTATGAATTTCTTATTTACTGCCCAGATCCTTTTTAAGGGACCAAACCATTTACTCGATTTTTTTAAATTACGGCTCTAGCAATTTTTTGATTGATTTATCAAACTTGTCAATCTATCACGAATTGAATCAACTAGCTTACCGGTCTCAAGAATAAAGACAAAAGTGTAATAAGCGAATTTCCATGAAGGCGTCATCGCTTCGTAAAGGTAATACATAAGCTACAATTTAATCTTATTTCATTCTAGCTACACATATTACATTTCATATTTTATAAAACATACATGATTTTAAAGATATATTATTACAAATACACAAAATATAAAACTTCCCGCAACTTACGTCCTGAAGGTAATCCAGAGGGACTATTCCTTTTCTACCAATAAATTATCATGAATACTAATAATTCCACGAAAATAAATAATTTAGAAAATAAATTATTTGTACAAGATATTACACTAACGAACAAATTATTTATTTTCGTAGAATTATTAGTATTTGTGATAATTTGGTGGTAGAAAAGGAATAGTCCTTCTGGATTCCCTGAATGATTTGTGACTGCATTTCAACCCAAAACCTTTTAATTACACTAATTTAATTTGTCAATTTAACTACACTCGAGAGCAATGAATCCGGGTCACTTAAAGAATCCTAAAAATCTCGGAAACTAAAAATGCTAGGTTAATGCAATAAATTGTATTTAATAGACAATGTAATACTCCTTAAATGAAGGTATTAAAACTTCTTAGTTATTGTAAAGTTATATCATAAAAAAATCAAATTTGAAAAAGGGCCACTTTCGAAGATGGAACTACGAAATTACAGCATTTGGTGTTGCTTTTGTTTGTAATCTGTCATTTATGTGGGTACATAAACCATGTTGATAGTGCTCTATATTCATTAATCAAGCTGAAATTATGTCGCTTACGCCTGAAGAATGCACCAGAATACTTACAATGCTGGAAACCGGCCGGAGTCAGCGCGATACAGCCAGGACTGTCGGTGTGTCGCTGTCAACAGTACAAAGAGTTCTCCGACGTTACGAAGAAACTGGTTCTAACCTACGCAGACCAGGAACGGGCAGAACCAGGTGTACCACAGCACGAGAAGACCGATACTTGGTGAACACCATGCTTCGAAATCGCTTTCTCACAGGAACTGAACTCACCAATCAGTTTCGACGCCTCGGAGGAAGTAACCCAAGTGCATGGACAGTAAGACGTCGGCTTGCTGAATCTAATTTAAAACCCCTTAGACCTGCAAACGGCCCTAAACTGGAGCGTGGGCATCGTATTTCGAGACTAAGGTATGCCCAGAGCCACGTAAATTGGAGTATTGAAGATTGGTCAAAAGTTATGTTCTCCGACGAATCAAAATTTATGCTCTACAAGCACGATGGAAGACACAGAGTGTATCGAAGACCAGGGGAAAGATTCAAGCAAGCATGCATCGAAGAAAAAGTAGCCTACGGTGGTGGGTCTGTACTTGTGTGAGCCGGAATTTCTTCTGAAAGTCGCACAGAGCTGGTGATCATAGAAAACGGCTCTTTAACTAGCGTAAGATATGTGGAAGAAATCCTCAATGATCACGTTGGTCCATTTATGGTCAATTTAGGTGAGGATGCTATATTTATGCATGACAATGCCCGACCTCATACAGGTAGGATTGTGAATGACTACCTTCAAGAGATGAACATTACTCGTATGGAGTGGCCAGCGCGCAGCCCGGATATCAACCCGATCGAGCATGCTTGGGACGAGCTAGGCAGATGCGTAAAACAACGAAACCCTCCCCCAATCACGCTTCGTGAGCTCAAAATTGCTCTCACAGAGGAATGGGAGAATATTCCCCAAAATCGTATAAGGAACTTGGTGTACAGCATGCCAAACCGCGTAAACGCAGTAATGGAAGCACGAGGAGGCAATACGAAGTATTAAAATTCAAGAAAATCGTAATAAAGTTCAAAAATTTCATGTTTCCTATTTTTGTTTTAAGGAGAGATCGGCAGTTTTTTCTTTATGTAATTTTGTGTTAATAAAATGTATGGTGACTCATATTTTTTTTACTTTCATTTAAGGAGTATTACATTGTCTATTAAATACAATTTATTGCATTAACCTATCATTTTTAGTTTCCGAGATTTTTAACATTCTTTAAGTGACCCGGATTCATTGCTCTCGAGTGTAGTTTAGGATCATTTTTCTAAACTTTTTTAGCCCCTGGTGAAAATATTAGACTATTAAAAGTGCCTTACCCCCATTAATTAACAAATAATTTTTGGGCGTTTGTTGGTAAATATTTTAGTCCCTTAGAAAGGACTTAGACCGTAATCAAGAAGTTCTAAAATATCGTTAGAGGTTAAAGTCAGGAATAACAGATAGTGTACTTTTTATCCGAGAAAGCGGGAACGGGTAATAAATTTCACGTAATCGATGTCACACTAGAGCGTGAAAGAGTCACAAACATCCAGACATCTACACATCCTCACCAAATATAACATTTATGATATGAGTAAGATTAGTACGTATAATGCGAAACTTTGAGTTAGAGCAAATTTGACTTTGAGCTGTACTTAAACTTAACTGGAATTGAAAGGACTAGGTCTTGAGTTTTAATATTTATGACTAGGCAGCATGGTCTCAGTTACCTTAACCTGTTCCATGTGGAATGAACAAATTAAAAAAAGTATTCAAACACATCTGATATGGTTTAATATTTTCAGTCGTAAATGTATTTTAACATATTGTCTCATTCACAGACAGCTACGCACATATAGACAACTCAATCACAGACACGAGGTCAGGCTGTCTCAACCGAATTTTCGATACTGATTTGTGCGCGAGTGTGTGTAGCAGAGGGTAGGTGTGAAAAAAAGTACGTACATGAGTTTTCCATCTGTATTATCTCTAATTGTGGTATGGGGTAGTTATAGAAGGCTCTTGCATTGTGTAGTGCGAATTTAGCGCCTCTGGTGTTGCAAACGTCCATTGGGTACGGTGAATACTTTCCATCAGGTGGTCCCGTGAGCTTTCCGCCACCTTAGTGTTATAAAAAGAAATTTCATAATAAATTTCAAAAGCCAACTAAACATCAGAGCTTGGTAATATACGCTTTTATTTTCTCGTACTTAATTAATTGTACTTAAGATTAATAAATAGGGCTTCTTAAAAGCTTGACTGATTTAAGATGCTGAGCAAAAATATTGCCAAAATGTTTTGTTTTTAGAGAGATTTTAAAAGTACCTATTAAATTTAATATTTTCATCTTCAAAGGGGATTAAATCAATTAGTTTTAACATTTTCACAAAAATAAAACAAATATACCTAATTGAATTCTTTACACCAAGCTAGCTCAAATTAATCTACATCTGGTTCTAGAGGGCTAGAGATGTATTGTGTACTAGCTGATGCTCACAGCTTCGCCCGCGGTAAATTTGGTTCCCGTTTCCGCTTCCCATGGGAACAGATTCCCGGGATGAAATGCTCGTGAGTTATTCCAGACTATAATCTACTCCGATACCAAATTTCAGCCCGATCTGTTCAGCCGTTAGAGCGTGATTGAGAACAAACTTCCAAACATCTAAACATCTAAACATCCAAACATCTAAACATTCAAACATCCAAACATCTAAACATCTTCACAAACTTTCACATTTTTAACATTAGTAGATTTAGGCGCTAGACAGACGACGGGGCGGGCCGGGCTTTTTGCCCGCGACGTAATAAAGACCGCGTCTGTCCGCCGATGCCCGCGACTGCCCGCCCCGCGAACGCAACGCACACGACGGCGACGGGCGCGCGGGCGGGCAGTTAGTTCACTACGTTCGGTCTAGTGAAGAGCGCGTCAGTGAAAATGGATACCCAGAGAATTCGAGTCGTTGCTTATTTAATGTACAAAAAAAGAAAGAGACGCAATCGTAATATAGTCCATTGAAATGTTACATGAGCTTTGCATTTATTAGAGGACGCAATTTTATTTTCGGGACATATGTGGGGGGTCAATAGAAGCTTAACCTCAAGTTTGTGGGGTCGCCACCCTTGGCCCCGGCCGCCATCTTGAAAAGAGTGGGGAAAAAACACTTTTTTCGCAACATTTCGGAAACTATGAGTCTTACAAAAAAATAGTTGAAGCATAATTTGTAGCATATTGTGTTGCCTACAAATGTGTATACAACTTAACAAAAAATTTTGAATTTTTTTATAAAAATTTTCTTTTAGGCTCTTTAACTTTTTTTATACATTTTACAAAAATAATACCTCAGACTAATCTTGTAGATGATCTTTAAAGAGAAATTTAAAAAAAAATGCCACAGAGCAAAAAAGAAAATTTTTATAATTTTATTTTCAATTTTTTGTTTATAATTTTTAATTTAGGACCAAAGTTTGTTTGACATATTTGTAGGCAAAACAATTTGCTATAAATTAAGTTTTCACAATTTTTTTGTAAGACTCATAGTTTCCGAAATGTTGCGAAAAAAGTGTTTTTTCGCAACATTTCGGAAACACATGTCCCAAAAATAAAATTGCGTCCTCTAACAAATGCAATATTCGGTCCTTAAATTGTAACATTTCAATGGACTAATAGGGAGTACTGGGTACTCGATGACAACTCATCCCATACTGCAGGCGTATACAATATTGCCTGGCAAATTTGGTTCCATAGCTTCCTCTTTTCATTTACATCGTGATATTCTTTTAATGCCGTATTATAACGGCCCGCGCCGCCCCTCGCCGCCCCGTCTGCGTTACTTCATACAAACTGGTTTGTGTGATTCATGGCGGCGAGCCACGGACATGCCGCGCCGCCAGTGCCCGGCGGACAGCGGCGGCGCGGTCTTTTTGCCCTTCGTGTGCGTTGGTAGTATAGGATTCCTTTAGCGCTATCGTTCGCGGCGAAATTGACCGGCCCGGCCCGCCCCGTCGTCTGTTTTACGCCTAAACTTCTATAGCAGGGGTTCCCAACCTGTGCGCCACGGCGCCCTGGGGCGCCGTAGAAAGGCCAGAGGGGCGCCGGGAGGCGCCTCGCGGCGCCCCTCTCTCAAAAAATAAAGAGAGCCCAAAAAGAATTGCCCACCAAGATTTTTGCAAATTCTGATTAAGCGGGCCGCGTTCTGAACTGGTGGTGGTACTAACTTTGATTTGTATTCATGAACGTGTCGCAAGTGCATAAGTAGTAGGACTATGCGATATAAATGTTTTTTGAGTTTGAGTTTGACCCGCGTCGCTGTCGTTTTCCGAGTCGCGGACTCCGCTCCAAAACTCCTTTGTAAAAAAGGGTCTGTCTGTCAAGACAACTATTTCGATTTTTAAAAACTAATCTACGCGGTGTCTGAGAATGATTAGAGGCGAAAGTTGCCACCATCCGCCTTAGGAAATCGGCCAAGTCCTCACCGCGTTGACAATCTTGAAGTGTCTTAGTTGATCTCTCAACTTAGGTGGTGATCAGATCGATAATAAACGAGTGGCTGGAGAGGAGCCATGGCAATCTCTTCTACCGGTTGTCACCGATAATTAAGGGCATGGATGCTTCGATAAGTATCTGTGGCAATTACGCCGGGAGACCACGACTCGGTGTCAGCACTGCGAAGGAAGCAGCGAGGACACAGCGCTCCATACAGAGCATAGCGTGGGCGCCAGGTTCTAGTAGCAGGTCTTGATCTGAACATTATCTCGATGGAGACTACGGTGCGAGCGATGATTTCCAACGGGAGTACGTGGGACGCCGCGCCACCGCGTCTTTCTGCGAGCAGGTCATTGTCGTGAAAGAGATGGCGAGGAGGGAGCAGGGAGATAACTCACCAACCCGAGATTTCCAGTCTGCGGCGAGGGTGCCATACACTCGATTTTGTCCTTACTATCAGACTCTATGACCGGGGGCCTAAGATCGGGGCGGGGGCTATTCACCGTCCTTACAGAAGCAGACCCAAGACGACAGCGTGACGTTAAAGTTTTTCGCACGACACACGACCCAGGAAGCGAGAGTGACACCCGAAAGCTCCCTCCTCAGACGCGGGGAAGTACTCGAACCAAAAGAAGTAAAGTATATGACGTCGCAGTGGTAGCCAAGGTCTGTCGGGAATCCTGGGACATCTTTCCCGAGGCTCCCGACCGTAGGTAGTGGTAGAGCACCGCATGGTTTCAGTCGGTAAGATTTCGGCACACAGATTCCACAAGTAAAAAAGAAGACAGTTTCCTTAGATAACGCTGGTTTGACATGTTTTCCCGGATTTGGTCAGCATATGACTTGGCCGAGGCTCCATGGCACAGGAAAGTGGCTTGTGAGGAGGATTACTAGTCGAGGGGGGGGGGTGATAACACGTGATATGACGGGGAGCCGCGACAAATTTCAAGACTTACAAGGGCGCCGCGGCCTGCAAAAGGGTGGGATCCCCTGTTCTATAGTATACATCTTTGTAGTTGTTTTAAAGTTGAAAAATATAATCACAACATTGAGTACAAAATTTTTGTAACAGTGAAAATCCTCACAGATTTTCGTGTCAAACTCGATCCAAATAAAACTATAGAGTACTAGTTTCTTAAAATCCCATATGGGTTAACTTTTTATAAAAATATAAACCAAAAATATAAAGTAGTGAGTGCCTACGATTATTTTTCAATTACCTTCTAGGGCTATCAGAACGCAGCTATATTTAATATCGTTGATCCCAAGAGAAATTAGTTGACGTAACCGAAAATAGACTGGAATGAGGACAAAATAATAAATCAACTTGACTGATAAGGAAAGTACTTGACCTTAGTCGGCAATATTATTTAATAAAATACTCTTTCAATATTTCAAGCACTTTATAAGCCACAGCCTTTGATGGCTTTCAGTATGTAGCCTTGATTTAATACGTTACAGATATGTAACATAATATACTACCAATTACCACTGTTAAGCTAGATTACACTAAGAACATCATGTCTTTTTGTCGTGTGGAATCCTCATGGATACAATGCGGGACTTCTACCGAATAAAAACATTCATGCCTTGCCATCTATCTAAGACTAGGAGCCCCGGATACGCTTTTGGAAGGGAAACCTCAGGCCTCAACGAACAACTCTTACCTAAGTCTTGTTTATACAGACGAATTCCGGCATCCGGCTGAGTGGTTTCTACTTTGTTGGCTAAGCAAAGAATCAGGATTCATAGACACGCAAACACAATGCGTGCAACCGAAGTGAATCTATTTCACCAGGCCCCTATCATGTGCGCACTGCATTGATCGTTGCTCCCGTAACCATCTACATGCATAGAGTATGCGTATTTACATTGAAAATGGTGTCTTTTGCAGTGAAAAGATGTAAATAATAAAGTGAAAGCGTCCATCTGAAAGTACCCGTATATTTATGTGAATGCTGCCGTGTATTAAAACATATAGTTTACTCGTATTTATAAATTGATTGTATGCACGCAAGCGCACCATTCACTAAGCGAACTATCAGTCTATGTGTTCCAAGTTTATGTAACTAAGTAGTTAAGCATGATGCATCATTCTACCGACTTTTTCAAAAGGTCTCACGTTAATAGGTGATCAAAGAGATCAACGTAATGTTTTTCTTCTTCTGACATTCCACAGACACTTGTCTTACTGACGACTATTGTTGATTTAAAAACAGTTCCTACAAGTGCCGACATTAATTACAATTTGTACTGGCACAGTAAATAATAGTTACACAGCTGCAAGCGAGAGCATGGAAGAGACTTAGTATAAATTTAAACACGGCGCAATCAAATCGATAAAGGCTGTACTCGAAGGTTATTGCGGAGAAAACGAGAAATAATGTTTTCACTTTATAATAAAATATAACGAGAAATAAATTTTTGATTATTTACGGTTTTTGCCCGAGCAACCTCCACAGTGCTTATGATACCGTCTGTCAAATTCTCTAACTCTTTTGACAGATGTCTAGAAATATCAGACTAATGTAAGCTAAAAGAGCAACCGAAAACAAACAAAAATTCACAAAAACATTGAATAAATTTACTTGCATTTGACCGAATTTCAGTACCGTAACTCCTTTCCGCTGATCGTTACTTTTACCTAAGTAAATAAAGTAACCGGTCAAGTGCGGGTGGCTTTTGAAGCAGAAAACTATCAAGTATCTATATTTTCTGAGTTGCTAGACTATGACTTGTGAAGCCTACTTGTCAGCCTAGTCAATACCTTGGGCAACAAAAAAGGTATATCAGCTTTTATCCCACTTCATTGACCGAGTGAGCATAGCGAGCAAGAGTGTCCGATTTGACAGTATGGATTTTGCTTTCGTCCGTATGTCTGTGTGTATGGATAATATAAATGTATGGGTCTAGAGGACACTTTTCTTAACCGATTTTCACTAAACGTGGCACACGTGTTCTTTAGTTTACAATTCAACTTTTGTCAAGAGCTTTTTTGATAGGGCAGGAGGGAGGCAAGAGAAAAGCGGTGAAATTTGTTGTCGCGTTATTTATTAACGGATCTTGACGGTTTTAGACTGAAACATCGAGTATATAAGCGCAAAACTTGATAACGGCTGGACACAGCTTATTTTTATTTTTAAATACGTTTGTTAAACTGGGCAAGGTTATTGAGTAGGAAAAATTTTTAAAATTGAAATGAATCGTCGGAACAGCGGAAGTGTGCAATAAATGCTGAAGATTTGGTCAAAAATCACTGCATTATTCTAAAACTAGATCTATGAAAAAAAAAATTTTGAGTTTCATTTCTGAGTATGGGGACCCCCAAAATTTACTGCTTTTTTTCTAGTTTTATATAAGAATCTTAATGCGGTTCACAGAATACATCTAGTTACCAAGTTTCAATATCATAGGCCTTATAGTTTCGGAGGAAAGTGGCTGTGACACACGGACGGACAGACAGACAGACAGACAGACAGACAGACAGACAGACAGACATGACGAATCTATAAGGGTTCCGTTTTTGCCATTTGGCTACGAAACCCTAAAAATGTAATAGAATAATGTTAAAATATAATATTATTTTTAATTATCTCAAATTAAAGTTATACATAAATGTAAGCCACACAAGAATTCCCTGTGTTGTGGAGGCTTCATGATAGCTAGCCTATTTCTATGACTTGGAAAGGAATAAAAGAAAAGCTATCTTATCCATAAACATTTTGTTATCACAGTTTTATAGCACATTCAATAATTCTGCGCGACTACAAAATATTCGTAGAGAAGGAAAAAACACTTCTGCTCAGTGTGGTGCATGCAGTATGGATAAACACACTCCAAATATAGAATACGGTGATCATTTTTCATCATGTCTTAACTACAATGGGTCTTTCGCCGTGAAGTGGACTGCGATATATTGATTTAATTGATTGACAGAAAGCACCGTCGAGTCAAGAAAAATAAAAAGTTATTTGCTCAAGCAACCAACTTTTCTTTCATCCTGACATTGTGCCGTAGGATTTTGACAGAAGATTGACAGGACAATAATAACGACTTGCCTACGTACTTACAAGTTTACAAAGCCTCTATCTATCTCTCATGTCGACTAAGAGCGTTGTCACATTGTCCAATCCGATATCGGTGTGTCGGACGCGTACCTGGGTAAGTAAAATGTATGAAATGTGTACCTGTCTTTCTTATTTTTAGACCCGATATGGGATAACGGAGCCGATATCATATGACCGTTTACACATTATCCGACCCGATATCCGATATATTTGTGGCACGCCCGTGAGTCGTTGGAAGATAATGTTCGTATGTGTGCGTACTCTAAGTGTTCATAAATTGTCACTATGTGCTGAAACAAGACAGCAGATCATTATGGTCAGCTATCGTCGTACAATATCCGATATCACATCGGAAAGTGTGAAAACGCTCTCATAGTGTCGGCTATTGGATGTCGGCTGTCGTCTTACGACACCGATTCTGAATCGGTAAATATATAACGCTCTCAGAGTCACACACTTGTACCAAACAGTCAGCTTCGTCTATTTGCGAGATACACGAACTCTGCAATCACAAACAAACCACAAACACAACATACTAAGTATTACGTTACACAAATCCCGTTTTAATTAAGATTATTTTCAACTGTTCAGAGGGTTGGAGATTCATTATCTTGAACGTGTTTTGAGAAAGTATTTTATAATTATGAAAATATAGAATTCATAATGCTATTGTGAAAGATATAATTGTGTGCAATAAATGATAATTCATTAAATATTCTAAAGATTTTGCTACAATATTGTTCTGCTAGGGATGCGGGGTCTTACATATGCTTAAGGACCCTAATGGTTCAGATCCTCCTCGTGGTGCATCCTGGGCAACGGTGTAGTAGCCACTCCCCTTCCTCTGTTGGGGAGTGGTGCAACTCTGGCTAATTCCAGCCGCGGCAGGAGCAATCCACCCTTGGGTTGTTATGTTGTGTGTGTTTCTGCCGGCCGTGATTGAGTCATTTATCACGGCCGGCAGCTGCAATGCGGGCCGGTGTCGCCTCATCAGTTGACGAGGTGATGGTGTCAAACCGGACGGCGCACTGCGCGGGGGAGCGGGAGTAATGAGAAATGCAACCGCTCCGCCGTGCAGTACGGGGGCACGCGGTAAGGAGTCACTGCGCGCCCTAGGTGGTCTAAGTGTTCATAAATTGTCACTATGTGCTGAAACAAGACAGCAGATCATTATGGTCAGCTATCGTCGTACAATATCCGATATCACATCGGAAAGTGTGAAAACGCTCTCATAGTGTCGGCTATTGGATGTCGGCTGTCGTCTTACGACACCGATTCTGAATCGGTAAATATATAACGCTCTCAGAGTCACACACTTGTACCAAACAGTCAGCTTCGTCTATTTGCGAGATACACGAACTACAATAATTTTTGTTCTAGACCTTTCTGATTTTCTTGAATACGATCAATTTTATTACACACCAGTATAAAACATTCTAACAAAGATATTAAATTTTTATAAATCTCCAAACAGAGAGTGGCCTTACCAAAAAAGCAAACTCCTACAGATTTAACATCATCATTGTTTGAATTTATAATAACTTGAAGAACAGAAGTGGCATGACTAATATTACCGACAACCCTGTTTATATAAATAATAATTAATGATTTTTTTTCTGTTTATTGGTTGAAGTTTTTGGCGATAAAAATGTGAGTGATATAAGAAAATCATGGCGTCTGAGAACATTCATCAAAAACGCTGACTCATCCTGCAGAGATAGAGCTGAAATGAATTCCATATTTTTAGATCTAGTGAAAAATTCTCTACGGCATATATCTATCATCTATCTTTTAGTAACAAGTCATGCATGAAGTTTATAATCTCGAATATCGGGAAATTGAGCATTCGCCCGACAGAAACACCAATAAATGTCCGTTTGTCACAAAAAGGACCCATAAGACTTTGCATACCACACAAATAAATAGTTTACAGGCATCTGGGAGCTTCGCTGTTTCCGGCGATGTGCAAACAAGAACAAATACGTATTTACATTATCTAGTAGCCCTCTTGTTAAACGGGTGAAATAGACTACAAAACTGCCAACATGACTGAGAAATATAATTAACCGTGAATTCATTATTTTATTTATGCGCGAGTGTAGCACCCCTGCTTCTAGTGTGCAACACCACTGATATTAAAACTAACAAAACATTGTAATATTTTGTTACTTTTAATACCAGTGATGTTGCAGACAAGGAGTCTGTAGCCCTATTCGTTTTATGTCAGTAAATTCTAAGATGTGTTTTACGTTTCTGAAATTGTTACAATAAAGACTACTAATCAAAACTTACGTCTTTCAACTGTCACAGCCCACTTTCATTGAAGTTGTTATTAATTTATTAAACACTGTAATTACTGGTCTTGTCTATAAATATAATTATTACTTTTCTGTTTTTTTAGTATTTTGTTGTAATAGCAGCAACATGAATATATCATCTGAGAAAGTGCAGACTAAGCGGATTCAGTAAGGCCATTGATAGGGCTGAAGACCTTCACCATACAAAACACGCGTCCTTTAAGCTAGGAAATATGGTATTTTATAGATTATTTTAGTTGTAATATGATAATACTCATACTTATTTGAAATCTAAAAAAAAAAACAAATTATAGATGTATGTTTTCTTCATATTATATTTTTTTCTTTCGTGTCGATAAAAATGTTAGTCATAAAATGCATTCATCTAAAATTTGGGGCTGATTCTAAGATCATTTTACACATCCCTACTATCCCTACTTCCCTACTATCTACTAAATATTATAAATGCGAAAATAACTCTGTGTGTCTGTTACGCTTTCACGCGTAAACCGCTGAACCGATTGATAAAATTTGGTATAATGATATTTTGAATCCCAGGGAAGGACATAGGCTACTTTTTAACTGACTGCGCATAAGGAGGGTATTGTAACTTCTACGCGGACGAAGCCGCGGGGAACAGCTAGTTATGTATAAATACAATAATAAACAATTTATAACAAAAGCGATCAGCCTTAATCTACAACATTTGTGAGTAAATCACAAATGTTGTAGATTAAGGCTGATCGCACATATGTCAGCACCGTACGCGCCGCACGCGCCCTACGCGCCGCATTTCCTGATAGCCTCGCACATACGCGCCATATGCGCCGCACGCGCCGTACGCGCCGTAAGCAAATCTTGTATTGCCAACTATAGCAGTTTCTTTTACCTCTGGTGTGAAAAGGTAAATTATTATAATTTATTATTTATTTTTTTATTTATTTAAATTCAATTTCTTAGAAATATTAAGAAACTTCTCTTTGCATTTGCCTGATAATTCAGTATACAAACCCGTGTGCATGTATTATGTATTGTCCGGTTTGAACATTATTTCCGTGTAGATACGGGCAAATGCGTATATATGGCAATACTGAGCATGCATGCGGCTACACCGAGCACCAGCACGCGCCGTACGCGCCGCATTATGACGTCATCAGAATGTTATTCGGATGCCTACCGCATTTCACGAAATGCGGCGCGTACGGTGCGGGTGTAATGTGCGAGGTTTCATATAATTTCATACAACGAATTCTAAAATGCGACGCGTACGGCGCGTGCGGCGTGTACGGTGCTGACAAATTAGCGATCAACTTAAAATCTACGTTTGGCTATTAATCGTCGTTCACGTATGCTGCCGAAAATGATCTTATTTGAATGTGTCTATTTCGTCATTTTCTTAACTGGACCCTATGCGCAGCTCGCGGTGAAAACCGGGTTTAAAGGATCGCAGATATTTCTTTTCGGTAAAATCTTCTAATTCAATGACATAAGTGTCGGTTAGATAGTTACTAACTAAATACCTTTTTGGACATGTTAACGTTTCACAATTTAACATGTCCAAAAACGTATTAGATCCGTTTCAAGACACTTTACCAAGTTGTAAAATATTATTGTGTGTTTTCAAACCTATTACCTTCCTCCGAGCCTTTTCTCAATCCAGTTAAGGTTGGATTTCCAGTCTAACCACAGTGCGGCTGAACTTTGTTATTTTCTTTGATGCGACAGTGATCTGATCTCCACAACCAATTTTGCGATATCGAACTAATAAAATATGAAATACTGGAATTTACTTGTGCCTTCGTCTAAATGCTTCGTAGACCCTTT
Organism: Miltochrista miniata; assembly: GCA_933228765.1. Lineage (NCBI taxonomy): Eukaryota > Metazoa > Arthropoda > Insecta > Lepidoptera > Erebidae > Miltochrista > Miltochrista miniata. Next base: position 11,912,237 of record OW121759.1, on the reverse strand, counting down.
CTAAAATATGATAATATACAATCCCCTTTTAAGTTTCGACAAGATTCTATGTAGCAAGTCTTATACAGTTTTGATATCTGTTAGGTTATAGCCCAATATTTGTGTAGGTATATACAGCACACAAAAATAAAAACATCAAGTAATTTTAAAAGTTTTATCTTCAATTTACAGGCAACAATTTTACAATATGGACGACATAAACTCTCTGTATACTAGGTCCCTAAAAGTTCAGTGGCAGAAGTTTATCTTATTTTCTATTTTGAATACGATACGAAATCAGTCAGTAGGTACACTAGTTTTTTATTAGTACTACATGAGCAGGTGGATGATTATCTCCATGTAACATGGCTCGTGTTATCATTTTAATATTTTTTAGATTTCTGAATTATCAGCTTTTGATAAAACTTGCGTCATTCTTAATATCTGTATCAGAACGTATACAACTTTTTTCATACCACTCATGTGGCAGTCAAGCTTACGGTCTACCTGATTTACAACACCGGAGTTGCTTCACTCGTGCTGCCGATCCTACAAGAACCTTTTATGATCCCTTGACTATCGGCCTCCATGACCGGGGGCCTAAGGACGGTGAGAAGGCGCCTCACCGTCCTTACAGAAGCAGGCCCATGACGGCAGCGTGACGTGAGGAACTCACGCCCCCCCCCCCCTTAGAAGCGGGATCACACCCGAAACCCCACAAAGACGCGAGACAGCACCAGAACCACCCCTGGGTGAGACCGCAATAGCGGCCGTAGGTCTGTTGGGAGTTCTGGGACATCCTTCCGAGGGCTTACCCGGGGCTCCCAACCGTAGGCTGTTGGGCGTTACGCGAGGTTTTTTAATCGGTAGGAGTTCGGCATAACGCCCATGAGGCTTGTCCCTAACGTTAAAAAAATCTCGTTTATTTGCCCTATTTTTTTGGGAAAGCTTAATAATCACTATTCAGTTAGATAAGCGGATTTACGTGAAGGGACCGCATCGCCTAATTAAATCCTGCTTATATCAGCTACCTTCATTATCGTTGATAACAGATCTATTAAAAGTGAGGTGGGGCTACAATTTGGACTTCAGAGAAAAGCCGGCATTGCTGAATTACGGACGAAGCCATGGCAACAAAAAGGAATATTCATCCAAAAACCTTGTACACGTCTGTAGTATGGGATTCTTCAAAAGGAGTCATACGTAGCTTGCAGGGTCGGCAGGGCGAGTGTGGCACCTTTAGTGTTGCAAAGGTAAGGTTAAAGCAGGCTACGGTGAGCACTTTTCATCAAGTGGGCTACCTACGGTCAGTCCGGTCATGGACGAGTGGCTGGAGAGGAGACACGGTGCTCTCTCCTACCGGTTGTCACAGATGCGGCAGCTTCGGTAAGTATCTGTGACGCAGAGAAACCACGGCTGAGTGTCAGCACTGCGCGGAACGCAGCGAGGATACAGCGCTCCACACGTTGGTGGGTGCACGGCGTGGACGCAACAGCACCAGGTCTGGCAGGTCTGGACGTGAGCACTCTCTCGCTCGAGACCATGGTGCGAGCCATGATTTCCAGCAGGAGTAAAGTGGAACTGCACCGCCTCTCTCTGTGAGCAGGTCATGCTCGTAAAAGTGAGGCTGTTCGGTGTTTCGTGAGGTTTTATAGTCGGTAGGAGTCCGGCATAGCATCCATAAAGGATTTTCCCTCACGTTAAAAAAAAGGTGGGCTACCGGACCATTAAGACCGCGCTACACAGTAAAGTCTGTCACCCAGTTAAGCTTCAATATTCTCTTGACTCTGGGTGTTACGAATTAATTATTTCTAACAGGTTTCTATAATTAAATATTATAAAACCTGTTCTTACGGATTAAGTATTCTAGAGCGTTAAAAAAGTGCCAGCTAACCCGAATTAAGCCAATAAACGTTATTATTATGAATTTAAAAACTAACCAAGTGCGAATAGGATTCACGCACTGAGAGTTCTGTACCAAAAAAAATCACGATGGTTGTGTTTGTTACTTTAATATTTTTGTTGTAACAGCGGCAAAAGAAATAATAATCATTTTTGAAAATTTCAAATAAATATTCGCTGATCACACTAAAATTTATGTCATGACCGGAATTTGAACTCTGAACCCTGGCCACAGCAGTCACTCTTTGATACTAAAGTCAATGTACTTTTTATGACGCTTGAATTATTCATGTAACAGTCCCATTCGTAAATCTGCACATTAATATTCGTATTAAAAGAAAGATGACGAGCCTCAACTCGTTTTAGGTAAACAGAGAGCGTGTCGAGTATACTTCAATTACAGATTCCTTTCTGATTCGAATGTGCTCAAAGGGATTTAGATTACAAGAGTAGCAAGCACGGCAAAATAACAGGTAATAAAATTATTCTTAACTGATGTATTCTGAAATAAACAGTAGGTACCAGTTTTGTATTTTATGCAATGTTATTTTAAGATGTAAATGGTAAGTGTGTTACTAGGTTAGAATGTTATATGTATAACTGTTTAATTAGTTGCTCATAATAAGATTCTATACAAAAACTTTGCTTTTATCCCTTTATGCGCCAGTAATTACATTAACGCTTAATCGACTTGTACTCGAGATTGTACTATGAAAAAATAGAGCAACAGAAAAAATATTTTTCACCTAATTATTATGTCATAATTATGTTATCATTAAATTTTTTAGTACAATCGCGAATTAAGTGGACTGAACTTAAGGCGAATTGCACGAATTGCGTCGAAAGGTTTTTATGTCAAAAAGTGAGAATACTCGTAATACTTCTCGGAAAGAACGAACTAGATTCATGAACTGGGTTAATAAAAAGTGAACAAAAAGACACAAAAAAGCAAGTTAATCCTAGCAGGGACTTCCGCACAATGTGAGTCATACATGCATAACAATAATTGCCTGACAAGCATGTTATATTATTATGCTTTCGTTTGTATTAGTTTGATATAAATATGCTTTACGTATATTTATTGACATTACTCCAACTTACTCTCGTATTTGATTTCGGCTTACTGCTCGGTGGCACAATGGCATCAAAGGGAGCCTTGAGGCGTTAACCGGAGCGAGTAATGTTTAAGTTTAAATTCTTAGCAGCTGAGCTACTCAGACTTAACGATCACCCACTCTCTTATTTAGATACAAGATATCATGCAGATACTGTTTCAGGATTTGCTTAAATAGATCACTGTTGTCACTATTTAAATTAATATTTAACTTTGTATGGTGCATAGTTATGGCGTATAATGTGTCAACCTAACCTGCATGTGGCACCATAATTATTAGAAAATCTACTACTTATTAAAAAAAAACATTCCTTTTAAGAAAGAATGAAAATAATTTTTATTTTATATCACAGCGCACATAGACCAAACAACAGTAACCTTTTATAAAAAAAAATTGTTTTATCTATGTAAAGAAAGACCTTATTAAGACCTTATTCAACGTCTTTCTTAAACTCTTTAGTGAACTGAGAACCCCTATGGTGACATACGACGTTGTCAGTAATGTCGATGGAGGAAAAATACGTTTTTAGATAAGAAAATTAATATTGAAATTGAAATAAGGACTTTAAATGTTGTTTTATAATAATAATAATAATAATAGGGTGAATCAAAGACTGCAGTGGTTGTCTGTAAGTAAACACAGATATATAATTTATTTCAATTTAAACATTGTTTTCATACTTTTCACCTAAAGCTTACAAAAATACTTACCTGTAAGTAAACACAGAAAACAACATTTAAAGTCCTTATTTCAATTTCAATATTAATTTTCTTATTTAAAAACGTATTTTATGTATAGATTTCAGAGAACTGAATAAAATTGTAGTACCACAATTACAGCCATTTCCTTTGATTGAAGATTTAATGGTGAAAGCTGTAAATTGTGAATTCTTTTCTACTTTTGACATAAATTCTGCATTTTGGTCAATTCCTTTAAAGATTCAAGATAGATACAAAACAGCATTTGTTACACGAACAGCCCATTTTCAATGGACTTGTCTTCCGTTTGGGTTAAAGACAGCACCGGCAATATTTCAAAGAATATTAAGTAATATAATAAGAAAACACAAACTCTCTGACTTTACAGTGAATTTTATAGATGATATTTTGATATTTTCCAAAAGTTTTGACGAACACATAGTACATATATCTAGACTCCTTGAAGCAATACAAAGAGAAGGATTTAGACTGAAATTTTCAAAATGTTCTTTTGCAAAAGATTACGCTGAATATTTGGGACATATAATAGAAAATAATTCAGTTAGACCTCTCAAAGATTATCTTGCTGGTGTAAAAAACTTCCCGACTCCAGAAACAAGGAAAAATATTCGCCAGTTTCTAGGGAAAGTTAATTTTCATCATAAGTTTGTACCACACAGTGCCATTATTTTAGACCCGTTACATAATCTATTACGAAAAGATGTAAAATTTATATGGTCTCCAGAATGTCAGAAATCATTTGATAAAATGAAAGAATTACTATGTTCAAAACCAATTCTAAAAATATTTGATCCTGCACAACCGATAAAAATTTACACAGATGCTAGTATTAAAGGAATGGGAGCAGTGTTAAAACAAGAAGATAAAAACGGAGTGCTTAAACCTGTAGCTTATTTCTCAAAAAAATTTACAGAAACTCAAAAGAAAAAAAAGCTATATATTTAGAATGTCTGGCAATTAAAGAAGCAGTAAAGTATTGGCAACACTGGCTCATGGGAAAGGAATTCGTAGTGTACTCTGATCATAAACCATTGGAAAATCTGAACATTAAAGCTAGAACTGATGAAGAACTTGGTGATTTGACATATTACTTATCACAGTATGATTTTAAGTATAACCCCGGAAAATCTAATCAAGAAGCAGATTGCTTAAGCAGAAATCCAGTCTTAGAATCATGTGAAAATACTAATGATATTTTGAAAGTTGTGAATTTAATCAGCCTCGATGATATAATAAAAGATCAATACGCAAATCTAGATCTGCAGAATAGAAAATCTAGTTTTGAACTGAAAAATGGGATTTATTACAAAAAGAATAAAAGAAGAAATAAAATCATACTATCAGAAGTACTTAGTAAAACATTAATGAAAGATGTACATGATACCTACTGTCACATTGGAAGGAGCCAGATGATAAATAAAATAACACCATTCTACAAAGCAAAGAATATCTTCACAAATATTAATAAAATTTGTGATGAATGTGACATTTGTATAAAAAACAAATCAAGAAGGAAACCAAAATTTGGCTTGATGTCACATTTAGGACCAGCAACACGCCCATTTGAAATTGTATTAATTGATACCATTGGAGGCTTTGGAGGATCACGATCTACAAAAAAATACTTACATATTCTGGTTGATCACTTTACAAGATATGCCTATATATTTTGACATCGAAAAATCAGGGCTCAAATGATTTTATTAAATTAATAAAAAAAGTGACACAAAACCATACTATTGATATGGTATTAACAGACCAATACCCTGGTATAAATTCCAAAGAATTTAAACATTTTCTGGAAATAAATAAAATAGCATTAGTGTTCACAGCTGTAGATGCACCATTTTCAAATGGGTTAAATGAAAGGCTTAATCAAACTCTTATCAATAAGATAAGATGTAAAATCAATGAGGGTGACAACAGCTCAGCATGGACAACCATTGCACAAAAATGTGTTGAAAAATATAATGAAACAGAACATACAGTCACGAAATTTACTCCAAAATACCTTTTAGAAGGTGAAACTGTGAACATTTTGCCATTTGAATTGAAAGCAAAATGCACAAAAGAAGATCTGAGAAGAGATAGAAAGCTGGCCTACGAGAACTCCATAAAGTCTCATAATTATAATAAAAGAAAATATGATTTCCATAGGGAAGAATATAAATTCGAAGTAGGGGACAGAGTCTTTGTAGAAAACGGAAACCGGCTGAATAGGAAGAAAATGGATGAATTGAGAATTGGACCGTACAAAATCTTAGGTAAGATTTCTAACTCAATATATGAACTGGACACCGGACACAAGAAAGCGGAATCAAATCTCTATCATATTTCAAAGCTATCTCCGGTGGAAGCAAGCACTTAAACGAACAATTTCTTACAATAAATTGTTCTCTCCGAGAGTGGGAGACGTTAAGAAAGACCTTATTAAGACCTTATTCAACGTCTTTCTTAAACTCTTTAGTGAACTGAGAACCCATAGAGTGACATACGACGGTGTCAGTAATGTCGATGGAAGAAAAATACGTTTTTAAATAAGAAAATTAATATTGAAATTGAAATAAGGACTTTAAATGTTGTTTTCTGTGTTTACTTACAGGTAAGTATTTTTGTAAGCTTTAGGTGAAAAGTATGAAAACAATGTTTAAATTGAAATAAATTATATATCTGTGTTTACTTACAGACAACCACTGCAGTCTTTGTTTCACCCTATTATTATTATTATTATATCTATATATATAAAAATGTTGTGTGCGTTTGTATATCTATTAAAAACTCAAAATTTACTGAATCGATTGAGCTCAAAATTGGACACGATATACAATAGGATTCAGAGATGGTTTTAGGCTACTTTATGCACTTTTATCATAACAGCAATAAGAATAAAATAGCTTTAAAAATTGATTTTACCAATAGATGGCGTTGGTCGTTTTTTTTTAATTATATTCTGCCAGCTTCAGAACAAAATATTATAAACAACCTATTTAGAAGGTACCTACCAGATTGATGTTTTTTAAGAGAAGTTTGATTGCGGCCTCCTTGCATTCAGAATAATAAAAGAGAGTACTTACCTAATACAGAGGTCAGATATGTTTTGCATGTTATTTTTGAACTTTTTGGACATTCGGAATTTTGGAGTTTTGGACTTAAGACTTTTGGAATTTTGGAGTTTTGGAGTTATGGACTTTTGGACTTTTAGAATTTTAGACTTTGGAGTTATGGACTTTTGGACTTTGGACTTTTGGACTATTGAACTTTTGGACTTTTGGACTTTTGGACTTTTGGACTTTTGGACTTTTGGACTTTTGGACTTTTGGACTTTTGGACTTTTGGACTTTTGGACTTTTGGACTTTTGGACTTTTGGACTTTTGGACTTTTGTACTTTTGGACTTTTCGAGTTTTGGGCGTTTGACATTTTGGACTTTTGGAGTTGGAGTTTTGGAATGTTATAGTTTTAGACATTTAGAGTTGAGTTTTGGAGTTTTAGAGTTTTAGACATTTAGAGTTTTGGAGTTTTGGAGTTCTGGAGTTTTGGAGTTTTGGAGTTTTGGAGTTTTGGAGTTTTGGAGTTTTGGAGTTTTGTAGTTTTGTAGTTTTGGAGTTTTGGAGTTTTGGAGTTTTGGAGTTTTAGAGTTTTAGAGTTTTGGAGTTTTGTAGTTTTGGAGTTTTGGAGTTTTGGAGTTTTGGAGTTTTAGAGTATTAGAGTTTTAGAGTTTTAGAGTTTTTGAGTTTTGGAGTTTTAGAGTTTTGGAGTTTCGGAGTTTTGGAGTTTTGTAGTTTCGAAGTTTTGGAGTTTTGGAGTTTTGGAGTTTTGGAGTTTTGGAGTTTTGGAGTTTTGGAGTTTTGGAGTTTTGGAGTTTTGGAGTTTTGGAGTTTTGGACTTTTGGACTTTTGAACTTTTATACTTTTGGAGTTTTGGAATTTTGGAGTTTTGAACTTTTGGAATTTTGGAGTATTGGAGTTTTGGAGTTTTGGAGTTTTGGAGTTTTGGAGTTTTGGACTTTTGGACTTTTGAACTTTTGGACTACTAACTCCTATGTATATTTCATGATATTTCTTTCGAAAAATAAGGTCATGAAGATTTCCTTAACCGAACCCATCATTTAGTTTGTTACTCATTTCTCATAGGTACATAAAACCACCATAAAAAAGTCGCAGCGAAGCGTGGCAGGGTACCGCTAGTATTTTATATAATAGATATTAATATATTTTATTCTTTTCCTATATCCCTTTACTATGAACCCTAAAAGAAGTAGGTATGCTATTTTAAGTGTTCAAAACTTGGTATATTTTTAAAAAAGTAATGAACCTTATTAATTTAGGTTCAGTGATATCTTGTAACATACTCTATTATCCTGGGACATCCTTCCTAGGGCTTAATACCATGTGGTTTTGTCGGCAAAGGTATAAATATCCTCCATGAGAATTTCCGACCGTTAAAAATATAGGTGCATTGAAATATCGTCCAATTTTGGTTGTAACCGATAAGAGAGAAGACGCAAATAGAGTAGGCTCGATCATGAATATTCCAAATTAAATTATGATACAGTTCAGCCAACTAATTGCTTTTCAAAATTAACTTTTCCCTGTGTTTGACAAGCTGATTGATGATGATGAAGACTTTTCATTGATCATTATCCATTTAAGTCAGAGGAATGGTAAGACACTCATTTATATTCAATTGTTACCCATAATCGTTTTACATAAGTATGTACTAATTGACTTCACTCAAGAAACGCATTGATGCTTATAATGAGCTTGATAAACTTGAGTAATGATGAAAGGAATCGTTACAATACACTTGTAATATAGTTGCTCCCTCTTGAAGGGGATAAACTTTAGATGGGCAAATTGATGTAACTTTCAAGTCAATTTATGATCAACCATGCCCATTATTGACTACCAATTATTTTAACTTCACGTAGGTACGTATACGTATGATTAACAGTCTGAGCGTTTCTATAGTACGTAAATAAGGTCGGGATTATTCATGCATGTTTGTATGTGTACACACGAGACATTGGGATGTAGTGGGGTAATAGCGCCTATTTCTGCCAGCTGACTTCTATTATAGAAGTGGCAGAGATGTGTTAATTTCGTTGTTAGCCCATAAACTCTCACCCACTGGTGAGAGTTTATGGGCTAACAACGAAATTAACACATCCACTGCTCCAAGCAGTTGTGATGCGCGCAGCGGCCACACCCCGGTAAACCGCGTCGGCTCGCGGGCTAAACCTGGTTGAGGGGGCTTGTCACCTCGGTGGCAAGTTTATTGCGGATCCCTCCCGCATAGCGCATAAAGTCTGATTCGGCAAGGAAGGCAACCCACCGTAGATATACAAAAGGGCTTGGCGGACTCAGCGATTCAGCAAGGCAAGGTGGATGGCCTAGGGCGGCGGTAGAGGGCGTACAGTTACCGTCGGCCAGACACATCATCCGACCTTTCCTCCAGTCGTAGCGGTCTCCCGTTCCACTGGGTTCAGGAGGGGGAAGACGAGTGTGTGCGCCTGCGTTTGCGCGAACGCTTGCGCACCTTCAAATATCCTGCGCACTTGACAGCTTCCGTATTTTGGACTCCGAATTACGTTAAGTCCTATGGCGATGGGATGAGGTAGAGAGGTCTGGTTTGATGCAAGCTAGTCTTTGTCTGATTCCTGCACATGGGCGGTCTTGGGGGTGTGAGTACACACCGTGGTCGCTTTCGTACTGCAAATTGGGAACGACAGTGCGGATTCGGCAGCACCCGGGATGACAGAGCTGCCCTATTTAGGGAGGCACTGCTCTCCTCGCTCAGCCGGGGAGGGGGCTAGAAAAGGTGCCCTAAAAAATGCTCGTTCCTACTCGGAAGGTGATAGTAACAGCGGCTGTCACTGCATCATACTAAAACGTGGTCGAAATAACAAAAAGCATTCCATGAAAACACCTATCATGACATTCGGCGCGTGGAACGTGAGAACGCTTATTGATCGCGATGGCAACGCCTGCCCTGAACGCAAAACTGCCATAGTAGCTCGGGAACTACATCGCTATAACGTGGATGTGGCTGCTCTTAGCGAAACTCATCTTGCCGATGAAGGAGAGCTGGTAGAAGAAGGTGGCGGCTATACTTTCTTTTGGAAAGGTACCGCAGCCTCCGAACCGCGACGTTCAGGCGTAGGGTTTGCCATCAAGAATAACATTGCTAAGCGACTTGAGGAGCACCCAGTGCATACTTCAGACCGCGTTACCACACTGCGCCTTCACCTGGATAAAGACAACTACCTTAATGTCATCAGTGTCTATGCCCCTACGCTAGACAAGGCTGATGACATCAAGGATAAATTTTACGAGGAACTATCTCGATGTCTTGACAGTATAAACGCCAGAGAGCAGGTTATATTGCTAGGCGATTTCAATGCCAGAGTTGGACGAGACTATGAGGCTTGGCCTGAAGTCCTGGGTAGACACGGAGTTGGCAACATGAACAGCAATGGTCAGTCGCTACTCAGTCTCTGTGCTCAATATGAGCTTGCAATATCGAACACTATGTTCAGACTTACCGCTAAGCACAAGACAACGTGATGCACCCTCGATCCAAACACTGGCATTTGATCGATTATGCTATTGTCAGGCAGAGAGATACTGGTCAAGTCCAAGTCACTCGTGTCATGCGTGGTGCTCATTGTTGGACTGATCACCAACTTGTTGTCACCAAGCTACGGCTCCGCCTCCGTCGACCTCGTAGATCCACACTTACAAAGCCTGCTTCTGCCTCTTTGAACGTAGATAGGCTTGAGAATCTCGAGGTGAGGGTGAAATATGCTGAAGCTGTGTCTGGAAAGCTGTTGCCAGTGAATGAGGCAGGTGATGTTGATGCGGTCTGGGGAACTTTTTCTTCTCATCTTATGGAGGCAGCCTCAGCTACTTTAGGTATAAAAAGCCGTCGTAGTGAGGACTGGTTTGATGAGAATGACGAGGTTCTTAGGACAGCATTCAACAAACATCGAGACCTTTTGCGACAGCATAGTAGGCAAGGTGGAAGCGTTGCGGTAGTCAAAGCGAGTGACCTTGAATTGCGGAAGCTGTCTCGTCAAGTAAAAGACAAATGGTGGCGAGACAAGGCTCTCCATATGCAGTGGCTCGCTGATACTAAGCAGCTCGGGGAGTTTAACTCCGAGGTACGTAGGCTGACTGGTACATCCTACCGAGCAAAGGTGCCATTGAAGTCGTTAGACGGTATGCACCTATTGACAAACAAGGAGGATGTACTAAATCGTTAGGCCCATCACTTTGACAGCTTGCTCAACGTAGATCGTTCACCTGATTTACGAAGTGTGAGTCTAATACCTCAACTCCCTCTTTCCATTGAGCTGGATGAGCCCCTGTCATGTGATGAGGTTGTCTCTGCCATCAAGCAGCAACAGAACAAGCGAGCGGTTGGTATTGACCTTATACCAGGAGAGCTGTTGAAGTACGGCGGCGAGGAGTTGTACAGGTTGGTTTGGAAACTTTTTGCTCGTATGTGGGAGGAAGAGCGAGTCCCGGATGATTTTAAAGTGTCTCGCATTTGTACCCTCTACAAGAGCAAGGGTGACCGTTCCGACTGCGGCTCTTACCGCGGTATTTCGCTTTTGTCAGCCCCTGGAGAGGCCTTTGCCAGAGTTCTTTTAAACCGCTTAAAGGTTCTGTCTGAAAAGATACTGCCAGAAACTCAGTTTGGCTTCCGACCTGAACGAGGCACCTGTGAGGCAATCTTTTCTGTGCGTCAACTGCAAGAAAAAAGCAGAGAACAAGGTCGTCCGCTATATCTCTGCTTCGTTGACCTGGAGAAGGCATTCGACAGTGCGCCTCGTGAAGCTCTCTGGATGGTTCTGGGGAAGCTAGGATGCACGGAAGAGTTTGTGAGACTTCTTAGACTCCTGCATGACGACATGCAATGCTGCGTCGGTGTCGATGGCGAACAATCAAATTTCTTCCCCGTTACCTGTGGGGTGAAACAAAGGGTGTGTTCTAGCGCCCACACTGTTCGCCATGTACTTAGCAGTAGTAGTCAGGGATGTTTTACAGACTCTTTCTGAGGGAGTCCGCTTCCGCTTCCGCACAGATGGCAGTCTTTTCAATTTGGCCAGACTTAAGGCGCGCACTAGGGTCTCACATACAATGATTACAGAAATCATGTATGCTGACGACCTATGCTTTGCGGCAGAATCCCCTGATGGCCTGCAACGGCTAATGACCAGTTTTCACCAAGCATGCTGCAGGTTCGGCCTAAAAATCAGTGTCAAGAAGACGGAGGTGATGTCTCTGGACACACATGGTCACGAGACACTGTCTATACAGCTGGGTCAGGACATGTTGAAGCAGGTTGATAAGTTAATATAATAGTTATATAGTTAATTTTTTTTTTTTATTTTTTTTTTTTTTTTTAGTTTCGCTATCTGGGGAGCACTATTACATCTAAATGTGACCTTGATGATGAGATCAGCAGCAGGATCTGTGCCACAGCTGTGGCATTTGGGAAGCTGCGTTCCAAGGTTTTCTGTTCGCATGACCTTAAGCTGGCCACCAAAATATCTGTGTACATGGCAATTGTGCTGCCAAACCTCTTATATTCCTCCGAGACGTGGTGTGTGTATCGGCGCCAAATACGTACTCTGGATTGTTTCCACCTCAAGTGCCTACGTTCCATCATAAAGACCCGATGGTCCGACCGAGTGCGTAACACCGAAGTTTTGCGACAGGCCAATGTCGGTGGCATTGAGTCCTACTTAATGCGTCGGCAGCTTCGGTGGTGCGGTCACTTGTCACGTATGGCGGAGGAGAGAGTGGCGAAACGCATCTTCTACTCTGAACTAGAGGAGGGCAAGCGGAAACATGGCGGCCAACTCCTCAGGTTTAAAGATGTTCAGAAGCGTCATATAAGAAGATGCAACATTGAGCCGTCTCAATGGGAAGGTTTGGCAGCACAACGTCCAGAATTTCGCAGGGTGGTGCAAAGACGAGTAAGCGATTTCGAGGAACAGCGAAAGGCAGACCTCGACGCTAAACGCGATGAGCTGAAAGTCCGCCCACCCGCTGTCATTTAGTACAATGACGTAAGTGGTGTTCTCACGTGCCCTCTGTGTACACGTGAGTTCACCGCAAATATCGGCTACGTTAGCCATCTTCGAGCGCATCAGCGCCGAGCCGACTAGGAGTCGAAGTGGTCGCCATGGCCGAAATCGGTCGGAGGCATCATCACACACGAGAGAAATTAATATGAAAACACGTCCAAAGTTAGTGTGGTCTTACTTAAAAATGATAAAATATGTGACAATTCTTGTCTCTATATTTAAATCTATGTATGTTTTCATGGCTAAAATAGTAGAGCATTATAGTGACGAAATTGCATGCATAGAGATGACTTAAACACATTAAGGACATAAGCTACGGTTGACCTAGATAGCAGATAAAATCACATAAATAAGCTAGTAATTAGCTATCCGTTTGTCAATCGTCAGTCATCCTTTAGAAAATGTCATTAATATTTATAAACCTTTGGGATTCTACCCAATAGAACTGCTTTTAATCTTAATTTCTTGCAAGACACGTATTAAGCTTATCTAATGATCATTTGTATTGAGGTTAATTCGGACTTTTGTGCTACTTTCTCAAAACTAGAATATTTTATAGAACAACTAACTATTTTCAATTAATTCTCATCTCAAACAATGCCATCTAAATCCAAATTAAGCAATTTTTTTTATTGTCTCGCTGGTCTAGAGGTCGAAATGTGCGACTGCGGATTACGAGGTCATGGGTTCGATTCTCACTAAGGCGACAATTTTTATGTAATTCAAAAATATTTTTTTACGATAGTTTAGGTGTTTCTATGCATAATATTAAAAGTATATGTATAAGTATAAATATCCGTGGCCTGATGTCCATAACATGAACAGGCAACACTGTTCCTAATTTTGGCGAGGGTTTTCTCTCGCTATAAATATAATTACATACGTATACTTATAATAAAATTGTAGAGAATCGAAAATATTTACTTCGAAGTTATTTTGATATTTTATAGGACATCCTAAGTCGATACTGAAGCTAAGAAAATGTAGAAAACTAATTAAGTAATTTAAATGATACTTGGCACAATGCGAGCTTATAATCTGAGAAAGGCTTAAGGATACTTTTGATCATGATAATCTGCGCGGTTCCATTGGGACAGAGGATTAAAGTCAAATTGGTTCTTGAGTTGTAATTTGTCAACGCGTAATACGTTTTCTATTGTTTTTTTTTTGGTTTTGAAAAGGGTGTGCATTAAGAATTATCCCGGACTAATGCAATATTGTAGGATATGAAGCTCAAAAACTAGAGACATCTCCACCTTTGCTTTTTTTATATAACACTAAGGTGGTAAAAGCAGTCAACATTCGGCCCACCGGAGGTTCCACACTGGCGCTGCCAACCTTGTTATAATATCTAAGACCCATTTTGAAAAATCCCATACTGTAGACGTTTGGGAAAACCGACGCAGTGACATTATTCCACAATCTAAGCGTGCTTGAAAGAAAGTTTCTGTACCGTGCTCGAACGCTATTGACTTAAAAGGTTTGTGACGAGTGATGCGATGATAGAACGTAGCCTTGGGCATTATATCAAACAATTCCATTGTACAGGCGGTAGAACACGCACAAGGAGCAAGTTGCAACCCCAAACTATGTGACCTAGTAATTTGACTGTTGTCTCTCAAAATTTTCCGCCAATTAAACGGGCGAACTTGTTGCATCATCAAAATTATGCCTGGCATTTGCTGAGAATAGAGACATTGTATCACAGTGTATTGTTGAACTGTGCGATGTTGTCATAAAGGTAGCTATTAATTGAGGTAGTGGTGCTTTATCAATCGATTGACTTAAAACTTTGAGCTATCAGACTATAAATATTATTCCTAGGTATTATTTATAGTTTGGGGAAAAGAGGTTTCTGCATGTAAATCGTTTAGGTTTTAGAATTCAGTACCCAAAAGATAACAACGAGACCCTATAATCACAAGATATTACGGAGACTACGCTATCCGTCTGTCCAACAGACAGAGAGACGATTCATTAGATACATAATTATCTCATAGCCACCATCATGGATGCTATGCCGGACTCCTACCGACGAAAAACTTCACGTAACGCCCAACAGCCTACGGTTCGGAGCCTCGGGTAAGCTCTCGGAAAGATGTCCCAGGACTCTTTATCGCATAGCTAGGCAGTTAACATTTTTACAGACAATGTATTTTTGTTGCCACGTTAACTACAAATACTAAAAACACATAAATATATTTAAAGGGGGTTTCCCATAAAACAAACGTGATTTATTTTAACGTTGTTTTGCACGAAATCTTGCATGCACGAGTCCAATTCGCACTCGCCCAGTTTTCATTATCCCAAGCTAAAACAATGCACAAAAAAGGGAGATAATCTTTGCAGTCCCTATCGTTATTTATGTCCCCTTTTACTCATTTTAGTGCCTAAATTATTCAACAGATTTGGACAAGTAATGTACTTACTTATCAAGAAACGAATCCTAATTGAGAGCAGGCCATAAGGACATAAGATTGTTAAGGAGGCACCTTCTAAACCAAAATAAAGCCTTACAAAAGAATAAAATATATTTATGTAAATGCGGTGTTTCATATAAGATGAAAGGACTTGATTATCACGTTACGACGAATAAATTCTTTGTTGATTTCTGGTTGCGTGGTTTGTTTTCGTATTTGTTAGAGTATGATTTTCATTTCTCAAGTTATAAAACTTAAGTTATTCATTTCAATTATTGCTGAATACAATATTTTTAAATATATAAAAGAGAAAAGGTTACAATTATGTTGTGAATCACAGCGATACTAGATCCTACGAATATACATATTTCGTTGCAAATTAGAGCCTAAGATCATACATTAATTATGTAGTAAAGAAACACTGAACGCTATCGTTTGCTAGTTTTATTCGATTGTTCGATAAGTGCATCGTCAATTCGTCAGATATACAGGAAGCAGTCTGTGAAAAATCTGCGATGGCCATTGCGCTCCAAGCGGTCTCTTTGTACGCCGCAGACTCGATCGCACAACCCTACCCCTAGGTGAGGCTGTAGTGGTAGCCGTAGGTCTGTTGGGAGTCCTGGGGTCATACCTTCGAAAGCTCACCCGGGGCTCCCAACCTAGGCATTAGGTAGAAAAGGTGTGGTTTTTAGTGTCCGGTAAATAGCATTCAGCTAAGATTTTCCTCATGTTACAAAAACAAGACTCGATCGCACATAAGTCTGTCATCTGCGCTGCACCTTATCATACGAAAGATTAAGTCGATCCAATGGGTATTTTGGGAAACTAGGTAAGTGGAAAATAGTTTTACGGGAGTTTGGAAGTGTAAAGTAATATTTCGCGAGACTATTTTGTGTTTCGGAACAATAGTTGACAGTTGTCAGGAAGTTCGTCCCTTTCTATTCAGTTACGACAGTCACCAGTTTCCTTTTAAGTTATTTATAGCTAAGTTTGAATCACATTTATTTTTTATAAATAAAGATTGAAACAGTTGAATAATAAGGACATAAGGACTCCCTTTTTCTGCTAAAAATGAGCCTTATTGATTTTACTGTCATCACATAATTTGTCTGTCTTTAAATCTGATGAAGAATACAAACATACATTTATCCCTGAAGGCACAGGTAGAGGAAAGACGCCCATATTCCAGCTGTGATTTTCTTTGTCCCACGTAATAGACGGTGAGCCGTATTGCCGTATTGAAATGGACAGGCGCAAGTTGTGACTGCCCGCTTTTGATATTTTTCAAACAGTCTCTGTAAGACCCTCAACTTGTCTTAACGACTGTCGTTTTTCTGACAACCGGGACCAACGGTTTCACGTGCCTTTCAAAGCATGGAAACATTCGCAAATAAAAATATCACAAAGTGGCTACATGTTGGTCACCCATCCAAGGACTGATGAAGGAAAGTAACTCACTGTAGTGATAATTTACTGAACATCCAGTTTACGGTTATTTTGTATAAATTATATGTACAAAAAAATCTCTGCAAAATTTGATAAAAAAATGATTTTTCCGAAATAAGTACGGCACGCTTCATGCGTACAGTATTACTTTTCAAGAATCACGTCTCTTCATTCCTTATGACAAAAAAAAAAAACACTGCATAGACAAACACATTTTTGCATTTACATGCATAACATGGAAATATGAACACAATAAGTTTGGAATAATGGATATTATTATGCTTTGTGAAACTTTTCACCCCTCCGCTCCGCCTCGAATAGAATGGAGTAAAATCCTTAGATTTTACCCTTTTCTTTTGGAGATAGCAGAGCAACTTATGAATTAGTTATTTTTCCACCTTGTAATATATTTATGCCATAATATTAATAGTATGAGCAGTTTGATCTGTTTGTTGAAGTTTAGTGCTGATTATCCTTCAACAAGTGCGTTGAATGGTATGAAATTAGGAAAGGCTGCTGGAATTGATAGGATTTCTGTCGAGAGGCTGAAAGCGAGACGTGGCGTGGTAGCTTGCCAGCTGTACCGCCTTTTTAACCTTTGCTGGCGAAGTGGCAGAGTACCAGAGGAATGGTGTAAATCTGTCATAGTGCCGCTGTACAAAGGGAAAGGGTCGCAGCAAGAGTGCAAGAACTACCGCGGCATAAGCTTGCTCAGTGTCGTAGGCAAATAATATGCAAAAATGCTGATAAAAAGAGTGATGAATGAAACGGAAGGAAAAATGTGGGATGTGCAAGCAGGATTTCGAAAAGGAAGGGGGTGCACGGATCAGGTCTTTTCCTTACGATGCGTAGCTGAAAAGGTTTTAGCAAAACGTCAAAAAGTCTACTGCATCTTTGCAGACTTGGAAAAGGCCTATGATAGAGTGGTGAGGAATGAAATATGGACAACACTGTCCAGGTATGAAGTAAACGGAACCTTGATACGAGCATTGAAATCTCTGTATGAAGACTTCAGTGCTTGTGTCAGGATAAACGGAGCTTGCACAGACTTTTTTTAAATTGACAAAGGTGTGAGGCAAGGAGAAGTTTGCGAAGTATAGCTGGAGTGACATTGATGGATAAAGAAAGAAATTGTGTGATTAGGGAACATTGCGGCTTGACAGAAGATGTAGTGACTAAGATAGAGAAAGGGATGCTCAGATGGTTCGGACATGTGGAGAGAATGGATGAAAACAGACTGACAAAAGAGATTTATAAGGCAAGAGTGAATGGACAATCTGGTAGGGGTCGACCGCGTCGCATTTTTGTCGACCAAATTGGACACCTTTTGGAAAAAGGCCAGGTCAAGAGTACCCTTAATCGGAAAGCATGTATGAAAACACGTATGAAAGTAGAAGAAGCGAAAGTGATATGTCAGGATCGTAGCAAATGGAAATCCATAGTCTCTGCCTACCCCGTTGGGAAACAGGCGTGATGATATGTACGTATGTATCCTTATACTTAAAGAGGAAATATTTTAAGATAATTTTTGAAAAGCAATTAGTAAGCTCACGGTGATAGTTTTGTGATAATAGAGGGACCTTATTATATCCTTTAGGTTCGGAAGGTATTTGCTATAAATTGAAAGTTATTCTGTATTGATGGTAAATCCATAGATAGATATTCAATTAGATTAGAAGCTAGCAGTACTGGCTATATTCACCATAGAATGTAGAAAAACTATTACCGTAAGTAAAGATAATTTATAAATTCACTAGCTGACGTCACGCGGTTTCACCCGTGTAGTTCCCGTTCCCGTGGCAATACGGCAATATAATATAGCCTATGTTCACCGCAAAGAGTGTAGCTTCCCGACAGTGAAAGAATTTTTCAAATCGGTCCAATAGTTTCGGAGCCTATTCGTTACAAACAAACAAACAAACAAAAAAACAAATCTTTCCTCTTAATAATATTAGTATAGATATAGAACAATTCGATCTAGATTATAGGAAGACACCTTTATTATGTTAACCCGATACCACAGACAGGGCGGAAACTCCATACAAATGAATCATTCTCAGCCTTCTCACCTACACTAATAAAAACGTTATGTTTGTACAGAGCGTGAATGTGTGTGTGATTACTAAGGTTATGCAAAAGCACGAAACCTCAAAACTAAACTCATACGGCTTTATTACAAAACATGGTTTAACGCTACTAAATTTGTAGAAAAGTAGGACTCATCCCATAATGTCCTTTTCTCGAAATGTCCGTTCTCATAATGTCCTTTCTCAAAATGTCCTTTTCTCGAAATGTCCTTTTCGCGAAATGTTCTTTTCTCAAAATGTCCTTTTCGCGAAATGTTCTTTTCTCAAAATGTCCTTTTCGCGAAATGTCCTTTTCTCAAAATGTCCCTTTCTCAAAATATGTACTCTACAGGAATAACCCCGCTCAATCCAACTTGGATAGGTTAGGTTATTTTTTTTATAACCACCTTAGTTTTGTTTAGGTGGTTATAAAAAAATAACATCAAACTTACCGAGTCAATGGTGGTTACTTCATCACCATTCTCATTATAATAATAATGACCATCATCATCATCATCATCATCACCTTTAACGTCATCAAACTGTTATGAAGATCATCATCATCATCGCCATTATCATAATCATGATGACGATCATATGGTTATGACGATCATCATCACCATCATCATCATCACCACTATCATCATTATGGTCATCATCATAGAAGATCATCATGATGATAATGATTAATATCATCATCATGATAATGCACTGGAATCCTGCTCAATAATTCTTAAAACGTCCGATCTTGAGACTAACTTGTGAGAATGATATGAAAGCTCTACTATACACTATCTTTCTACATATTTAGTACTAGCTGAGCCCGCAACTTCGTTTACGTCACATAAGGTGTATGAAAGGAAAGGTATTTCTTCATCAGAGTCATCAAGCAGCGTCTGAAACTGCCCTGTTTGCTTAATCATAAAAGAGCTTAATGATTAAGTCTATTTTAAAACAATTCAGTCCAGGACTGAATTGTTTAAAAATAGTCTTAATCATTAAGCTCTATTATGATTAAGCCAACACGCCAGTTTAGGTTCATTCACATTCAAAGAAACCCCTACAATTAAAATTTTCAAAATATCTGATTCTTAAAAGTGTTATAACTCTTTTATTTCTAAACCGATTTACATAAAACAAACGCTAAATGTTAACTGGAGCAAACCTCAACACAATAAAAAAAACCGCATTGCAATCGGTTGAGACAAAAATTCTAAAAATCATTGTTTTGGGTTCTATTGCGTTCATAAAGCCCCCTTATAATATTTTTTCTTATTTATCTTCCATGTACAGACAGCGACCTGTTACGATTTTATTATATGTATTGATAGTACTATAGTTAAACCATGTTTCGTAATAAAGCCGATACCTATTATTAAGCTTATTTTTATACCAACTGATACCCGCAGCTTCGCCCTCAAAAAGTTTGTTCCCTTGGGAACCTATTCCCGGGATAAAAAGTAGCTTATGTGTTATTCCAAACTATAATCTATCCCTGTACAAAATTCAGAAAGATCCGTTCAGCCGTTAGAGCGTCAAAGAGTAACAAACATCCACACTCACAAACTTTCACATTTATAATATTAGTAAGATGGTTGTATGTTATTCAAAATAGAAATACTTGATAGACTATCAATAAATAAGATAAATCTTGAATATTTACTTACTCATCTAACACTATTATAATTAGATTAATCGTTCCTTCCCCGTGACACTACAAAGTTGTACCCCCAGTGGTGTCATGGGGAATCAACTCTTCCCCGTTGCACCACCGTGGTGTCACGGGGAATCGTATTTATCCCCGTGACAATAGAAATTAAGGTCTTCCCTCTGGCGCCACTGTAGTGATGCCTCACATTTCTTGCCTTCAACAACAACGCCTTCAACACCTTGCCCTGGAGCTGAGTTAGGGAGGCGCTTATTTACCATGAAGTGCCATGAAGCTCCCTACCTCCCTCGAATTTTCGGGGCCTATCTTTCCGAGAGTGCCATAACGTGCTCGAGCTGGCTGGGGCCGCCCGGGTCGGCGAGATGAGCCGTGCGGTGTACCACAGGGATCGGTATTAGGGCCGCTCCTGTGGAACATCGGTTACAATTGGGTGCTGCGTGGTTCGTTGCTCAGAGGGGTCCGCGTAACGTAATACGCCGACGACACCATCGTTACGGCGCGAGGAGCAACGCACCGAGACGCAGCACTATAGGTCACGGCAGGGATTGCTTAAGTGGTGGGTCGGATACGGCGGCTAGGTCTCGAGGTCGCCGTTCACAAATCCGAGGCTCTGTCCTTTCACGGACCTGGGCCACCTGCAGGATCCAGCCTACAGGTAGGGGGCGTCAGCTTCGGCATCGAGCCCTCAATGAAGTATCTGGGGCTCGTACTCGATAGCTGGTGGAACTTTGGACACCATTTCTGAAGTTTGGTCCCAAAACTGAGGGAGGCATCAGCCGCACTCTCGCGGTTGATGCCCAACATCAGGGGACGCAATAGAGCCAGGTCCTCGTGGTGGGTCTAGACGTGAACACTCTCTCGCTCGCATGAAAGAGGCGGCGCGGCGCGGCGGGAGCTGAGAGGACTCCAACCCGAGTTCCGCAGTCGGCAGCCTGGGCGCCACCGACGTGTCTCCGCCGAAGCGGCCTCCATGACCGGGGGCCTGAGGCCGGTGAGTGGGCTGCTCACCGTCCTTATAGAAACTAGAAGCAGGCCCATGACGGCAGCGTGACGTGAGAGATTAACGCACATAAGAAGCGTGATCACACCCTAAAACCCCCTAAAGAAGAGGGATAGCACACAAACCACCCCCAGGGCGAGGCCGAGGTCTGTTGGGAGTTCTGGGACATCCTTCCGAGAGCTTACCCGGAGCTCCCGACCGTAGGCTGTTCATCCATGAAGGATTTTCCCTCACGTTAAACAAAAAGGACTGGTTTCATATTAGAAAATAATGTTAGATATAGAGACCAAAAAAATTATGATCGCACGGAAACTATGATTATTCTATTTTAGTAAAAAAAATTGTTATAGTATATCAACTTGATATCTATAAAATAGCCCAGGTATTATTTTTATTTCACCATTGTACAGACATGACAACTTTACTATATTTTATTAGCGTTAATACTATGAATTGAAGATCAAATTCCACCAGATTTGTTTTAGTATTAGTTTAACAGTATAATTCAACAGAGTTGAAACACGCAAGACTCCTATCACTATTAGTCGGTATTGCCACAGGGAAGACCTTAATTCCCATTGGTACCACTGGTGGTGTCACGGGGATAAATACGATTCCCCGTGACACCACGGTGGTGCAACGGGGAATAGTTGATTCCCCATGACACCACTGGGGGTACAACTTGGTGGTGTCACGGGGAAGGAACGATTATAATGATTATATGCCGATACATAACTGTCCGTTCTTATATAACACAGCAAAACCAATTGACTGTCACTTTACGGAACTTACACAAAACTACTAAGATAAATACACTTATAATTTCAGTCACAGTTCTATTTTTGTACATGATAATATGGCCGTTTGAATTTATGTATTGACAGACGGATAGTCTCCTTACGATGCCTCCTGATCAAAGCCATAGGTCGTATTAGTTGCTCTATGAATAGTACTACCAAAGTACCCAGAACAGAGTTTTAAATGCAACTGTAAATTAACGAATGCTTACAAATTCGAGTCATAAAATACTGTACCAATGTACAGCAAATTTATTGTTTCAATGGAACTGTTACACTATCTCTGAATTTTATACGAGTAATGAGCGGTATTCATGCTGATTCATTAGTCCCTTTCCGTCAGTTTAGATTTTCAAAGTTAGTTGAAAATCCAACCATACAAGCAAATATTTTATCTATAGGTACATGAAGGTTTTATATTTTTGAACGTTTTTATTCAACCAATTGCAATTCAAGTTAAAATAACTGCAACGTAATTTCTTAAGTACATTTTATGGGCTTTAGCAAAACCCTAAATATTTTTATAATTACAAAAATATATTTTCTAGTGTATCAAAACAACCTTTACGTTAATTAATCAAACAATATGAATTATTCATTACCTACTTGTTGTGACCTTGTGAAATGTATTTAAATAAATAAAATTAATTTATTCCCGGCGTTAATTCATTGACATAATACCTATTTAAATTACAAATTTGTATTTAAATTAATTGTATGATAGGTCATAAAATGTTACAAAATAATGCCATAATGATTTTTTTGGACACAAATTTTAAGGTGTACTTTGGCGTTAATAGAAGATGAGGCTATGTTCCCACACAGAAATCGAGTCAAACTACAAAAACCCACATATAATATAAAGTTTTAGTAGTTACTATGTAGCGAAACTTCATTCCACATAATTCAAAAAAGTTTTCCAGAAGCAGGAAAATTATGTTAAAAAAAAATAATATTCAAAAATACTTACAAGGTTTCTAAACCGCAAATCCTTTTCACATAAAAAGGCAATAATATTATTCATAACACAACCAAAATAGTGAAAACATCAAGTTAACGAACGTTTTTTTCCGACACGACAAGTCGTCGCGGTAACTCGCATAGGACTGAACTTGAACGACGTTATTCAATGTACACTCGTACTGAAAATGCTTTACAAAACTCTCTACCATTTACAATCATAATAATGGAACTATATTTCTTCAGCTGTTAAAAGAATTTGCAACTGTGTACACTTACATTGAACAGACCAGTGCTACTAAATTGTTTGTAACTTTGTTTAATAAGTTATTCGTCGCAACGAAAATAATTTAGTATGCTATTTTAAAAAAATATTAATAATTTAGCCAGTAGCAATATAAGCTTATTCTATTAGGTCTCAACAACTGATAAGTATTATAATAAAAAATACATTCCTGTATTATATCTTAAACATATAAATCTTTAACTTTGAATCAAACATAAGTTGCGGATTACAAAATAAATTCTTGATTCGATTACAACTACGCGAAGATTTATCATATGAATGAATCATCAGTAAATTATTTATATTTTACTAGCTAATGCCTACGGCTCCTCCCACTTGGAGGAGTGTAGCCGTACCTACCTGTTTTCGTCAGGAACTCGCTATTTCGCTGTCAAGTTTCAATAGAATGACAAACACTCATCCAATTTAAAAAAATAAATCATTGTGACTTTCGCGTTTATAATCATTGTGATCTATGGGGGTTCCAACCTTTTGACTCCTTGGTTTAAAGACCTTCCTGATAGAGATATAATCAAAATAGTACAATCACAATAGAGTAGTAATCCTAGGTCAGGGTTAGCCAAAATACTGCGTACTAGTAATGTCCGTTTTGTACCTAGCCTTATTTATTTTCTATGGTAATAGAAAATAAATAAGTATAGTATAGTTTGGCATAGTCTCAAGATCCAATCCTGAGTCGGAAGGAATAATAATAATTTATCTGATTCCCCGATGTTTGTTTTGAAGTCTCACTGGCCTCTACGTATAAAGTAACTGAATACGAAACCGAAGATCGTGTGTCCCACTAAGAACAAATCTTTCTCTATGATGAGCGCGTTAACCTATTTTGTGTCTATGTGGTCACATAATAATGTGTATTTTTAGAAATGTCGGTCACGATGTTTGTATACGATAGACTCCGGAGTTATTTAACTAAGTGCTTTTTAGAAACGTCAAGTATTTCGCGTGAAGTCCCGAAATCTATGAGTATAAAGTTCTTTTTCATTCTTTTGGATTTTTTCCAACAAATCCTAACACCATGAATGAAATAAGAAAAGAAGTATGTTGAATAAATAAATAAATAAAATAAAACCTAGAATTTAGGACATATTTTAACATACTAATAAGTTTCATTAATCAAAATAATTTAAGGTAAACTAAGTCTGTTCATTTATGTCTCATACACTTATTACCTGAAACTTAAAATTGTTGTTAAGTTTCTCTTTTAAACGGCCAGCAATGTTGCTAGATTGCTGAGTCCACAGAGGGCGATACCGTACGATCTCAAGTGAGGCGGCATGTCTCCTAGCCGGGACCCCTCCATGGGACTTGGAAGCGAAAGCCCTTGTGTCACTGTTCAAATGGCGCAAGGAAGCGCTGGGGCGGGGCCAAAGGCCTGCGTCTTGAGAAGTCGAGCCCCAGCGAACCCAGCTCCACCAGGAAACCGTGGAGATATGGAAGGTGCGATTTGAGCAACCAAAGGGGGGATTCGCCACAATCGGCCGTCAGACCAGTCATAGACGAGTGGCTGGAGAGAAGACACGGTGCTCTATCCTACCGGTTGTCACAGATACTTACCGGGCACGGTAGCTTCGGTAAGTATCTGTACCGAAGACACCAGGAAACCGTGCCAGCACTGCGAGGACCGCAGCGATGACACAGCGCTCCACACGTTGGTGAAGTGCACGGCGTGGGCGCAACCGCGTCAGGTCCTCGTGGCAGGTCTGAACGCGGACACTCTCTCACTCGAGACCATGGTGCGAGCCATGATCTCCAGCGGGAGTAAGTGGGACTGCGCCGCCTCTTTCTGCGAGCGAGTCATGCTCGTGAAAGAGACGGTGGGGCGAGAACGGGAGAGAACTCTCCCACCCGAGTTTCGCAGTCAGGAGGCAGAAGTGGGATCACACCCGAAACCCCTCAAAGACGCGGAATAGCACCCGAACCAACCCCCTAGGCGAGGCCGCAGGGGCGGCCGTGGGTCTGTTGGGAGTTCTGGGACATCCTTCCGAGGGCTTACCCGGGGCTCCCAACCGTAGGCTGTTGGGCGTTACGTGAGGTTTTTTAGTCAGTAGGAGTCCAGCACAGCAGCCACAAAGGATTTAAATAACTAAAATTAACTTATTACATACTGAAGATTTTCATATTTAAGACAACTAGTGAGCACTCGATATGTCGCATTAGTTGGTTAAAAGCATTATGATTTTTTTAAGAGTTTTCCTCATTCAATTGTTCATTTCGCTGAATAATTTGTTGCGCTCTCCGTGAGTTGGACAATAGAGATTGCTATCACCTAAATATTTCGTTGAAGTTTATTTATAGTATTCGGATGCTGTGAAATCAATAAGTTACTTATTTTAAAACTATGTAAGATGGAAATAAAAATCATGGGAAGTAGTCTTTTTGTTACGCGTTGTAATGAATTTAATGCAAGGGAAAGAAGACGGACTACTCACTGAACCTAATATGTACTACCCTTCTACCGAGTCGCAGGACTCGATTATGTGTAATGTATAAAAAAGTAATTAAGATTATCGATGTTTAAAAATTGTAATGAGGTAATTAATAATGTTGTAGGCACTTAAGTATTTGGTTTTATAAAGTGAATCATCAAATTAATATATACCTACATAATCGATCAATCACAAAACAGTTTATTCAAGTCCGCCGCTGGATGAAGGCTTCTCTCATCATTTTGGGTTGATTTGCCTAACAGTAGTGTAATTTTGTATTTTTTTTTACTTAAAAGAAAATCCTACATGGTTGCTATGGCGGACTCCTACTGACTAAAAATCCTCACGTATCCCGCATAACAGCCTTCGGTTGGTAAACCCCGGGTAAGCCCTCGGAAAGATACCCCAGGACTCCCAACAAAACTGTAGTGTATGGATTTCGTTTCATGTTTTCGTAATCTTCACAATGACCTTGCCCGTTAGTCAGCAGGTGCACCTCTTGTATGCTGGTGCAAGTGGAGCACGAGCTCCTTACACATCCATCCAGACAGTGTATTTTAATAATAGGAAATAAAAAGCCTGCCAAGTACGATTCCGTATTCCGCATTCCGCACGGAGGGTTCCGTACCAAAATACGACAAAATATCACGTTTGTTGTATGGGAGCCTCCCGTAATTATAATTATTTTTTGTTTTTAGTGTTTGTTGTTATAGCGGCAGCATAAATACATAATTGGTTAAAAATTCAGCTCTCTAGCTATCACCGTTCATGAGATACAGCCTCGTGGCGGACAGATAGGGTCCCGTTTTTTTCCCCTTTGGGTACGGAACCCTAAAAATCAACGTTACTAAAAATATGAAATCGAATAATATTCACTCTCGGCCTATGGTATTTAACAGAATCACAAATTTACTTACATACATACCTACGTTCAAACGTAGAACGACCTTATAATGTGGACGGCTGAAAACAAATGTCAACAATAACCGCTATTCATAAGATTCTTTTGTTCAAACTTTGGCATTATTTTTAAATATTCATAACACAAAGTAACATTCAACATGGAACATGATTAAAATAAAATATGCCCGTCGACCATTTTGTAAATTTTGGTAAAAACAATAAGATATCTTACCATAAGCCGCGTTAATGAGTAATTTTAATGAGAATGTGTTTGACACAAACGATTTAAATTGTTTCTTTACACTGTTAAGAAGAAAACAAGCGAAAATATTGTATGGAGCATAGATTTAGGATTTTTAAGGAGAGTACACTTGTACCCGCTCACCCCTTCCCGCTGCCTGTTTAGCGTAGGTACCTTGAAAAAGTAAAGATTCAGTGTCACAACCGCTTTACACGGATAGAACTATATGATGCTTTCGGCTTTGCCCGCGTGTAATTCAGTACACGTTTCCGCTTCCCGTGGGTACATATTCCCGGACTGAAAAGTCTATGTGATTCCAGAGTTTTATCTATCCCGGTACAAAATTTCAGCCCGATTTCTTCACCCCATAGAGCGTGATTGAGTAACAACATATCGTCTAAATCGTGATTGACTTCACAACATGTTGTAGGAATCTTAATACTTGCGCTTTGAGTTCTCAAGGTGAAGGCACTCTGGTGCTCTTCAAAGCCTCCTTAGTAAGTTTTATTATTATGTCAAGAGGTCTAATACTCTACTTACTGCGTTTCAAATAACTGCGCAAAGGGTAAGAAACCGACGCGACTAAAACTTTTCTAAAGAACTTGTATTATACATGACTGCTTTCAAGGAATAATTAATTTCGTAGACGGGGACATTCTATTGTTATATGATATAGTTTTTGTATGGAAATGAAACTAGAGACTACCAAGAATAATATTCTTCATATGATAGCTCTAGAAGAGTTTTTTAATGAAGCAGTTTTGAAACCAAATTTATTATTCACGAGATATCAATATCAATCAATCAATCAATATCAATCAATAAATCCTACATATTATGAAATCGTAACAGGTCGCTGTCTGTACATGGAAGATAAATAAGAAAAAATACCATATATATAGCGCTTTATGAGCGCAGTAGAACCCAAAACCATGATTTTTTGAATTTTTGTCCGTTTGTCAGTATGTATGTACGTCTGTATGTCTGTATATCTGTTTGTCTGTCCGTTTGTGCACGTTTATCTCAGTAACCGCTTAACCGATTGCAATTCGGTTTTCTTTATTGTGTTGAGGTTTGCTCCACTTAACATTTTCATGTCAATCGGTTTATAAATAAAAACGTTATATTATCACTTATATACACACTAACTAACGTTATATAATCTAAACTAGCGTTTTGGCTTAATCATACTAGAGCTTAATGATTAAGGCTATTAAGGCTTAATGATTAACAAATCCTTTCATACACCTTATGTGACGTAAACGAAGTTGCGGGGTCAGCTAGTTAGATAATATTATACTAGGAGATAATGATCCCAAGACAGGATTTCACTTTACAATACCGACGGTGATATTATCATGACATGAAATCAAGGAATAAGGATTAATATAGATTTCACGAAAAATCGCCGATGTTGAATTTTTTGAGTGGATTTAGAGTAGAATAGAAAGAGTATAGTAATACAAAGTGTATTATAGCAAATAAAGAATTTGTACTTTTATTATCAGTCTATCTATATATCTATAAAGAGTACAAAAAATAGTCCAATAAGTTTTAATGAAAGGTAATAAATTTACAAAGGCTTTTATTGCAAGAGCAAAGCAAATATCACGATCGTATCGATGTTTACGGTTGAAATTGTGATTTAGATCACCTACATGTTGTTTGTTAGTAAATACTTCTTAATAATACCGGGTCAGGAAAAATATTTGCTCAATCTGCAAGGAAACATTTTTATCCGAGTTTGAATGTTGGCACATTTTTTTTTTCATTGGTTAAAATGTTATCTATAATCAACGCTGAGCTACGGATCATAAAGAATTACGAAAATATTTTCACCCCATTCTGACCTAATCCTGACCTGCAATGGCACAGATAACATAAGCGTGTCTCATTGTCGCCATTACATTGTGTGACGGCGCTATAAACACAAAATGTACGTCAAAAATGACTGTAAGTAGTTTATTCCTAAAAAAAATTCTTCAATACGCGATAGCGAAAACGATATTGAGAATTGCGAAAAGTATATGAAATATTAAAATGAAATGAATGCATTTACTCCGGAATTTTATTATTTCTAAGTTTCCGACTCATTCCATTAATAAGATTTTTTTTTACCATATCGCAAATTAGAACGCAAATTTTTAGGCGTGTGTAAGGATGTCCCAGGATTTGGTTAAAATCAGGGTCTCACTTTAGGGGTTGATTAGGGTACTATTCCGATACTTGAGGTGGGAGGCGAGCATGAAATTCTCATGTCACGCTGCGCCGCCATCTTGGGCCTTCTTTTGTAAGGACGGCAAACAAATTAGTTGGCATCAACGTAAATTTCTTAAGACTCCTCAATCTACTTTCTTAAAATATATTCAGTGTAGAAAAATAATCACGTTACAGTTTTGTATTAAGCTTGGAGGAATAAATGACTTAGGACGGTGAGTATAATGTTATTATTGAAAAGTTATCTATTAAAAGTACGTCGTCAATTTGGCGAGTTTAATATAAAAAAAAAAAATATTTTGGGACGTCCTGTTGTTTTACTGCCTCTATATGGAGGATGTTTAATATCTTTCTTGATTGAATCAATTAGGGAATGATACATAAATTGCTTTTTATTATGATCATAACCTTGAACCTTTTAAAGGACGGTTTGTATCGATACAAGGAAATCCTTATAATTATGATACCTACAATATGAGTGATTTGTTATGCGTTTATTTATACATTTGCTCTGTTATTGCTGGCTTTTTTTTAATAATTTTAGCACACAAATTTGCATTAACTAAAACTCGTTTTTGAAGGTGAAGGTTACAGTTTCGACTCAGCCGATGACATCTGTACTGACTGTAGGAATTTTAACTTCTTTTTGTTTAAAATATTAAAGTTTCGGCACAACATTAAATTCATTATATCTAGATATTTTAATTTTTTTGTCATTATGATCTTTTGATAATGTGATTATAAAAGAGATAAATTAATTTAATGTTAAGTGTTTTTTAAACTTTTTTCTCAGTATAGTCATTTAGTTAGCATACCGGCTATTTGCCAGTTATTTTAAATCTATTTTGTCATTTTTGTTAACTTAATTGAGTTGTCACAAGACATAGATCGAATGCGTTGTAACACATTGCAGATTTTCTCCACTGTGTTTTCAAAGAGACGCAAGAGTATATAAATAATCTATTGTAAACCTTCTTGCTATTAATACACTAATTAACAAGATTATGCCATAAAAAGTGAATACCTACTCTCAGTAATAACAGAAAGATATCCCATGCATTTACATTGAATAGGAAATACTTAATTATAGTGTCACAAGCTGTAACAGGTTTATTAATAATCTTTATTTTATTCTATAATAGTATAGGAATAGCTATGATTATAAAAATTGAGTTATAATCGTACCGTTTTTAGGACTCTGTACCCAAAGCAAGGAAGCGTTTGATACTGAAATTTAACAAAGTGGTCTCCCATCTGGGAACCAGCTATAGCAAAGGATCCTTACGGCAGTGATCGTTTATCTTCATAGAATACTAAGTAAGCGAAACTACGAACGCATAAAAATGAACAATTGTGGAAAAAAAATTACATAGCTAACCATTGGTACTACCGTGCGAACGGGCGCCTGCGCTTCTGCGCCTCTCTCCGTCCTGTCTCTACCTCTTCTGCCTATAGAGGGGTGCTCAATAGCGATGGAGCTGCGGGCTTGGTTCTTCAGATCCTTATGGACTTCCAGGTGTCGTCTATTCGGCTTCCATCAAGGCGAGCCCCGACTCCCTGGGGCGTTCCATTGCCGAGTCTCAATGATTTAAACCCTGGATTATCCTGCAGTCCGAATAAGGGTGAAGCAGAATGCCATTGTGGTTTAGTGGTTAGGACGGGTAGACATACATTTCCAAGGTTACCAAAAAAAAATGTTCAGCATTGTCACATAGAATAGCTCTGGCTATTACATTTTTGCCCAATTTATATTGTTCTAGCGGACGTCGCGTTGTTCCGGTTTCCGTGGGAATACGGGAATAAAATATAGACTATGTCACTCGGGGATAGCATAGCTACCCAACAGTGAAAGAATATCTCAAATCGGTTCAGCAAACTAAGAAACAAATGTTCAATTAAATCTTTACTCTTTATCATATATTAATATTAGCTGATGCCCGCAGCTTGGCCTGCGTAAAGGTTGTTCCCGTTCCCGCTTCCTGTAGGAACTTATTCCCGGAATAAAAAGTAGCTTATGTGTTATGGCACCAAATTTCAGCCAGATCCGATAGGCCGTTTGAGCGTGAAAGAGTAACAAACATCCATACTCACAAACTTTCGCATTAATAATTTTAGTAGGAAGTAAGATTGATAGGTATTTAACCTACGGTCCATGCTTTCTTTTTAAAGTGAGGCAAAATCCATCATGGATGCTATTATCGGACTCCTACCGACTTAAAAACCTCACTTAACGCCCCACAGCCTATGGTTGGGGCAAGCCCTCGGAAGGATGTCCCAGGACTCCCAACAGACCGACGGCTACCACTGGGGCCTCGCCTAGGGGGTGGTTCGGGTGCTATCCCATGTCTTTGGGGGGTTTCGGGTGTGATCCCGCTTCTAAGCTGCGGTCTCCACTTACAATATAATTGTTGCTACTCGGTTAAGAATGTAAATGTAAACTGTGTATTAAACGTGTAAAATAAACTTATGAATACCAAAAAACCCACCAAAACTTGTTAAAAAAGTTTATTAAGACTGTATTAATTTAACCTCCTAAAATAGAACTGTTGTCACCTGCTCTACGTGCGGAATGTTCTCAAACATCCAAATAATGAACAAACACATTTGTTCATTCATTATGTACCTACCTACGACGAGATAAATAAAGTTATACATAACTGTTAGAAACAGGCGTTATATGGCGAATATTCATTGTAAAACAATAATAAAGGGGGGAGGTAGTGGAACCTACCGTATATATAAAACAAATAAAAAACATGCAAAATGACACATGACAAGCTCACGAACCACCTGATGGGATGTGTTTACCGTATCCTATGAATGTTTGCCACACCAGAGACGCTACAACATAACCTTGTAAGGCCGCTTTTGAAAAGTTCCATACTGCAGGCAAAACAGGAAAATAAAGGCAGAGAGATCATTCCAACAAAATAAATGTGCACGAAAGGTAGAAAGTCCTGTATCGGACGATGCTTAAATGCGGGTAAAAGATTTTTTTCTGTCCTGCTTTTCCCTGTCCTCGAGAGTAAGCAAATTATTGACATGCCTTAGAATTGAAACTATCAATCGCTAAACATACTCAGTCAAAACTATTTTTACCCGAACTGCCGAAGAAAGGAGGGTAATGTTTATGAAAGATATAGTTGTAGTTTTGAAAAGAATGACCTAATTTGTTGATTCTACCATAAGAACTATTCACCTCTGCTCGCCTATGCTTTCATTAACTATATTGCGAAGTCTGCGAAGTAATTAATTTTCTCTTCTACAATATATTTAATCATGTATATTAATATTACTATAGTAGTGTTGACTCTCAATATTCTTACCACATAATATGTATCGTATTAATAATATGTGAAGCACGTCTACAAATTATTATTGAAACGAGCTACGCCTACTAATAATAATAAAAGGGAACCGTAAATATTAAATGCTTAGTTATATTATAAGTACTACAATTTATTTTCTTACTACCAAAGTAATAAAGTTTTAATGAAAACATACCTAAATAATGCAATATTGGATTGAATCCTAATGATAAGTTATTTAATTTGATGATGTTACTTATAATATGTATTAC
This sequence comes from Miltochrista miniata, assembly GCA_933228765.1. Classification (NCBI taxonomy): domain Eukaryota; kingdom Metazoa; phylum Arthropoda; class Insecta; order Lepidoptera; family Erebidae; genus Miltochrista; species Miltochrista miniata. The sequence goes on along the minus strand of OW121759.1, from coordinate 11,879,391 downwards.
TGTTATTCTTTTATCGTATACTATAGCGACTCGTAGTTTGCATCTCGTGTTAACGTTTTAATTATCCCGTCACCTATTTAAGAACATTTGCCAAGACAAAACTTAAATCTGTGTAGAGGCTTCGAAGATACAAGATAATATAGAATATCACATGCATACAAGATATCAACGCCAGAATACAAAACCCTTCTTTGCAGTCGGATTTATTAGGACTAATTCCACTAAAATATACATTACTGGATTTCCCTGTAATTTTATTAATATAGATTAAAATAGGTACTACTTATGTATATTTTACTTCAATCTATTCACAGTCATACGAGTCAATAGGCTTACCGAGATCCGTAACTAGGTCAGGCAAACATAAAGAAAAGTTTACTCAGCTAAGTTCAGTGAGAAATAGTATTTTCCTGTTGCCGCTGGGATAAGCCAAAATACCCGTTCATAGTTCATTTTATGTTTTGTGCGGTATATTACACGCAGATCTATTGAACTACTCATGGGTAAATTTGTTGCGACAAAATTATTTTTGAAATTCTACATTTCACTCAATAACGGTGTTCCATCAAATCAACTCATCTTATTGTATCCATGTGCCCGTGGAGGTAGTATTTAATGTAGGTTTTTTTTTGAAATATTCGATATCGTGATGATAACAATAGCAGACGTCACACGGTTTCACCCGCTGTACTCCCGTTCCCGTGGGAATACGGGAATAAAGTATAGCCTATGTTCGCCGGAGATAGTGTAGCTCCCCAACAGTGAAATATTTTTTTAAATCCGTTCAGAAGTTTTATTTATTTTATAAATTTATTTATTTAGATATATTATAGTTTTGGAGCCTATTCGATGCAAACAAACAATCAAATCTTTCCGCTTTTTATTATTACTGCAGATAATTCCACGCGTGGTTTATTATTTGTCACACGCGTAACTCTCGAACTGTTTGATGTCCATTTGAGGTCAATTAAGAGAGATGCAATTCTGGTTGGCCATAGCTCAAAAGAAACTCAAATGCGACCATTCAAATAATGTTTGATCTATATATAAGAGTCAATGCTCAGCTGGTTATGATGTTCCGTACCAGAAGGGCATAAACCGGATTACTGAAACTTTGCTGTCCGTCTGTCGGCCATGAGGCTTTATCTCAGGAACTGTGATACAGCCTCATGGCCGACAGACTAGAGAGCTAAAATTTTCACCGATGATGTATTTCTATTACCGCTTTAGCAACAAATACTAAAATCACTAAAATAATAATATATGATTTTAATCCATTTATAAAGTTATTTATTTTATTGATAAAGTTTCGACATTATCCAAATTTAACATTCTGGCTCCAAATTTAAAATTATTACAAAAAAGTTCTCTCCTACTCCTAGGTTCTCCCGTTTTTGAAGATGCTTTTGATTCTTTTATTGACGAAAAAATTCAAAATTTTTGTGCAGTTTCAGACCGACTTCTTCATATTAATATCCATTCCGCGTTTACAATCCTTCGGTACTGTCTTTTCGTCCCTAAATTAACACATGCCCTTCGTTCAGCTCACTTATTTAAACATTCTGCACTTTTGGAGAAAATGGACAAAATTATTCAAAACACACTTTGCCAAATTTTAAACGCAGATTTGAACGACCGAGTTTGGCTCCAAGCATCTTTACCTATTCGATTGGGCGGCCTCGGCGTTCGGAAAATTTCCGATGTGAGTTTACCAGCATTTTTGGCTTCAATACATGGCACTGAAGAATTGACCAGGAAAATATTGTTTCCTACACTGGTTAATTCTGAAGTGTCAGGTAAGATTGAAGCCATTAGTGCTTGGGAAATGGCTTGCCCAAATACTGATCTGCCCACCTACCCATGCTCCCAGAGACAGTGGGATAGACCGCTCTGCAGCAGAGTTAGAATCCATTTACTGAACTCTTGCTCTAACGTTGCAGAGCGTGCTCGCCTTCTGGCTGTGGGAGAGTGGGAATCAGGTGTCTGGCTTCAGGCTCTTCCGTCGCCCAATATAGGTACTATGTTGGACGACACTACGTTCAGAATTGCCGCCTGCCTTCGTTTGGGTGCTCCTTGCGTGTCTCCACATCGTTGTCACTGTGGAGAAGCAGTCGACACGCTTGGGCACCACGGGCTTTCTTGCAGCAGGAGTGCAGGTCGTATGTCTCGCCATGCATACCTAAATGACATTATCCGCCGCGCTCTTGTCACCGCCGGCGTGCCAGCTGTTCTTGAACCAAATGGTTTGGCGCGCGACGATGGCAAGAGACCGGACGGTATGTCATTAGTGCCATGGAAGATGGGAAGGCCTTTGGTGTGGGACGCAACTTGCGCTGACACCCTTGCCCCTTCTCATCTTCCTAACACCGCAGGCTGCGCCTGTGCTGCTGCTGCATTTGCCGAGACACTCAAACGGCGCAAATATAATAATTTAATTGGTAATTATATATTTGAGCCGTTTGGTGTCGAGACACTAGGTTCGTGGGGTCCAAGTGCACGTGCGCTGTATAAAGATATAGCAAAGCGTTTGGTCGATGCTTCTCGTGACCATAAGGCTGGCCTCTTTCTCGCTCAGAGAATAAGCATTGCCATCCAACGTGGCAATGCGGCCAGTCTTATGGGAACCTTACCAGTCGATTGCGATGGGGAGGAATTCTTCGACACCTAGACGAGGGTTACGACAGTCTTGTGTGTTTTTTTTTTTTTTTTTTCGTTTATTCTTACCCTAGTTTTCTGTAAATATTTAATTCATAGTTTATAATTGTAAATAGTATACTTTATTGTAATGTTGTAACATAAAGAAATATATAAATAAAAAATCCATTTATTGATACGGAACCCTCCGTGCGCGAGTACTACTCGCACATGGTCAGTTTTACTTTCTTTTACAGCACTTTAAACAAATCATCTTAAATATTTATTTATTATTTTTACATTTTCTCATAAAGCTTTGTTTTATTTAGCCTTAAATAATAATACTCTATTCCAGGTAAAGCTCTAAAGGCTTAACCTAGAATGGAACATTTCCTTTTAAAAGAGGGCAACCGACGATATAATTTTAATTTGAATATTTATGAATTACCTACAGGCAAAGTTAGTTCTGTCTAATGGTTTTGAATGGATGAAGTTTGAAAGAAATCTCAAAACTTATGTAATTAAATGGAATAAACAAATTGGAAAGAAACTTTTCTGAATTGCTTTGCCAATGAACAGATAAAAAGTAATGATCCCCAATTTGAAACTTTACTTAACTGTCTAATTTGCTCATTTTATGTTCGCATGAACAGAAACTAGTCAAGCTATCTCGTAAACACGTAAACAACCGAAGGCCGATAGCAAAAAATTAAACGGTTGTAGCATTTATTTTTTATGTGTAGCAATCTGGTCTCGGGCTTGACAATAAGCATTGAGCGTGTAAAGCCGGGCGGCTTTACACGCTTAATCAATTCATCGCTGGTTTTTTTACCTGTGGGTTTCCTTTGACACAAGTGACAGGTTTTGTCTACGGCACCCGATGATTTTGCATTTAAAGGAACAGGTTTTGTTAAGATTTTTCGCGAAGACTGACTTTGACCGGAGACCTGCTTAGGGGTAGTTGGAGGTCCTTTGGCTTTTTGCTCTGAGTCTGTGCCGCGAATCAGTTTTCGCTCAAGCGCGATTATTCGTTACTTCGCATATCCTCTAGCAGGCTGTGAATGGGTTGCTGCATTACTTCTTGCTACATTTTACCCAGAAAACTGGGTCGCTTATTAGGGGCTGGAGGCTGCCACTGTATAGTGGGAGAAGCCACACCCCAATCATACGTGGACTGCGCGAGCAGGGTGCATGTGTGAGAAGCTCGCCGTCTACACCTGGCATTACCATCAGCCACTGCCACTCTCAGCTCACACTTCAGGCCAGTACTTGTCACCCATTTATACATGTGTAGTCTAGCCGCTTACTTCCTTACCAGCTCATGCGGAAATAATTTAGTGCTCTAGTACCTAAACCAATACTATTTTTTAGTATAACTGTTCTTATGTATGTCTGTGCTTTCTATCTCATTGTCTCTGTAGTGAACTGTGTGTTATATAAATATATGTGTGTACACCCTACCTGGCTGTTTTCGTGAGAGCCCTAGCCTACCTTTGCACGCACACTGGAATCTCTGTAGTAAGGCGCCCTGGGAAAGAGTTCTCTGCATAGCTACCTCGCGCTAGTTGGTGAGTAACACTGAACATCACTGTGTTACACGGTTTATTTATTTTTTTGTGTGGAAATCCCTCTTGAATGTAATTTTTTTATATATTTAGCTCGCCAAAATGATGCCGCCGTCTGATGGAAAGTCACAGCGACTAGCAATTGGGGGCCACTGTCACAGTCTGTAAGACTATAGACAGAAGTTCTCAAGTTGGCGGCTCTATAATGTGCCTCTTCACGCTCCGCTTGAAGAACCCAGGATTGAAGGAGGAGGGAAACACGTGCGCTGGCAGGTCGTTCTAGGTTTTTATGGTCCGACAGAGAAACAATCTTTTGAATAGCTCAGTCCTAGCGAAAATTCCTTCCACTGTGTGAGAGTGGCACCTTTGTTCAGTACGTGTTGTTCGGGACTGGAAAGGAGAGGGCGCAATTAGGTTGAAAAGCTCTTCAAAACACTCACCCTGTATGCTGGAAAATTACCGACTAAAACCAAACGGTGGCCCGCGACTGCCTCCGCCCGGGAGACCCGGGAATGCCCTCCCGAGATGCCCCAGAAACCGCCTAAGTGCTTACCAGGCCACGAGAATAGCGTTCAAAAGTAATTCAAATGGCACTTAGATTTCGAAAGCGGATTGGAAAAGTTGTCATTGATTGACATCCAGAAGGCCTTTGTAACTCCTGAACTGACAAAGTTATATAAGCCCCTATAACTTTCCTTTAAATTTTATTTCATGGACTAATAATTGACTACTATTATTAGCTGTCATATTTTTAGAGGGGGAGGGGGGCTATTTTTACAAACTAAATGAGCAATTAAATTGTTTTTTTTTGTTACACCGAAAATTTAACTTTTAATTAAAGCACTTTTATAACGTCATAAATATACGTATACATGCAAAGTTTAATTTTTCTATGTACTAACCGTTTGGGAACTAAGATAAGGACAGACATGACAAAACTACAAACGTTCCAAAACCCTGAAACCTGTATGTAAAATAGTGCCCTTGTATCTCTAAATAATCATTGTATTGAATCTAATTATTTAATGTGCCTAACGTTCCTTTTAAAGAACGAAAACAATAATTGTAAAAAAACGCCACAATTTACAGATGAACAAAGAATTAGGTATATATTATTATTTTTCTATTACTGCCTTCAAAAATAAACAACTAATTTTTAATATCAAAGTAAAGTTTGCAAGCTTTGTCAGAATCATGAATTCATGATATCATTGTATACAACTCAATTTTAATCAACTGTACGAATCTACCTAATAATAATTTATTACCTTTGACAGAGACAGAGGCAAACGCGTTCATTACTGAAATACAGTCAGAATCATTTATATTATCTTCTATTAAATAACAAACATTGGAGAAGGTTTTCAGAATAACTCTTTGACTTGCACGAAATAAGAGAAGCATTCCTTCTAATTAAATTAGGTATTATTATATTTATTACAAAACATAGGTTAATTTGATTCACTTGGAAAATTTACAATCTTCGATTGATTATATGAGTTCAGATAAATTCCTACCTAAATTAAGTTCAATAATTTCTGATTCGGTGTGACTGCCGTAATAAGGTCCCGGTTTGATTCCCGGATCGAATGAACTATTTGCGTGATCAATTAATGATTTTAGCTGTTTTCTTGACTTCTTCTTCTTCTATCGTATCAATGATTCACTAAATTGACTTTCATATAGTATGGGCATAAAACTCTGCCGTCTTAACTGCATTGTCAGTGGCCTCGTTAAAATCCTTCTTAGTGCAGGAGACGGGGCACAGGGGACACGAAAGCAAATGCAACATGAATTGCATTGGGGCTCCACAGTCACATGCGGTCAAGCCCGGGTCCCGCATTCCCCACCTGCACAAGTTCAGTCTAGACCGGCCCACCTGAGTGCGCAAGCGGTTAAGCGACCTCCACACCGGCCATCGGAGGTCGTGTCCGGGAGGTAGTTTTTCCTGAGGCGGTAAGAAATCAGTCGGTGGTGGGAGTCTCTGTTTCCATAGAGAGACTCCCACCACTTGCGGCTTGCAATTTGTAAATGAAACTCTTACGACTTGACTTGTTATGTATTTACGGTGAATCTGGTGACTGACTCGTGGTACACCTATTTTGTCCAACTAAGAGGTCCACGAACTTATGCGTTGTAGCATTTATTTTCTGTAGATGCAGCATTGGGAGTGTAGAAGCACCCTAATCGATCTATCGTTTTTTAATCGGTTGTCTGTGGTGACATTTCTGCTGTCAGAATGACAGGATGTCATAAGTTCGGTGACGAATCGTTTTTGCATTAAAGGAAAACAGGTTTTAAGAGAATTCTGGACTATTCCACGTGAGAGGGGAGATAAAAAGCCCTGCCTTGGTTCCAAGTGGTTTTTTGGACTTTTTACTTTTACCATCCGCTAAGCAGGAGTGAATTTTGAAGCAACTCTGAGTAGCACACCTCAATTTCGATTTAGAGGTTGTAAGTTCTAACCTGAGGACTTGTTAAGGAGAATTTCCTGCGTTTCACCTATTCTTATCAGAAGGAAGTGGACTCTGTGACGACCAATACCCAGATTCTGGTAAGTTTCAATTAACTATTTGCAAAGCGGGTCGATTGTCGTCTGTCGCGCAGCCAAGATCTTAATTTGTCGTTTCTTTCATGACAGGGTTTTTTAGTACGGGGAAAAGTTGTACAGCCACACCCCAATCATACGTGGACTGCGCGAGCAGGTTGCATGTGAGAGAAGCTCGCCGTCTACACCTGGCATTACCACCAGCCACTGCCACTCTACGCTCACACTGCAGGCCAGTACTTTGTCAGCATACTTTTACATGTAAACTAGCCGCCTACGTTACTTCCTCACGCTGATTTAATGTAGTGCTGTACTAATAATACCTAAACCTGTAATATTCTTATGTATGTCTGTGCTTTCTGTATCTATGTAATCTCATTGTCTCTGTAGTGTACTGTGTACTATATAAATATATGTGTGTACACCCTATTGGCTGTTTTCGTCAGAGCCCTGGCCTCCCTTGCGCACCCACTAGAAACTCTGTAACAAGGCGCCCTGGGAAAGAGTTCTCTGCATAGCTACCTCGCGCTAGTTGGTGAGTAACATCATTGTGTTATAACGTACCTATTTAAAAATATAATTAAGTATGTCTAACTTATACGTACCTATTTAAAAATAAATTAAGTATGTCTATCAGTTCTATCGATGTCATTCTAAAAGCTTATTTTAGTTTAATATGGGATAGATGGCAGTAAAGAGAAAAGTCCAAAAATATTTATTTATTTAATCACACTTCAATACCTAAAAATAAAAGTCTACAACCAGTGCATTCTACCAAACGGTGCGAGACGTGGACACTTAGGTATTAGTGGGGTAAGCTCAAGCCCTCAATGTTGCCTAACTAGCTCTAAAGCGAGCTGAGCTTTATACCCCACCTTACAAAGGTTATAAATGGAGGGATTCGAAGTCACGAAACGTGTAGGACCATGGATGAGGTCGTGAATTTAGAGAACCTTGTGTTCAGCCGTGGACCGCCATTGATAGATTTGATTGATTTAAATTCATAGCTGATTGTATGTAGCTTATCCTTAGCCCGCATGAATGGCGGTTATCGCAACCAAAAGTATAATGATCTCATGGAAATCAAACCTTGATGACTGATTCCAAACTTGATTAAATGCCTATTTTTGATCAGATTATTGATACTGTTGATTGATGGCACTTGATGAAACTTGCTACACATATTGAAAAACTTTACTTGTACTGTTCCACAACATTTATTATTGTAATACCTAACCGGTTTTGCCTTCCGGCATTCTCAAAGGCTATTTACTGATTTAGATCATAATTACACTTCGAACGCATAAAAAGTTTTCAATTTGTATTTTTGATCATATTTGCGGTTCTACCCAATCGATTGCGATCAACTCGTAACATAGTGAGTGTGATTAAAATCCTTCTAAATAAATAAATGGTTTAAAAACCCCTAGAAAAACACGCTTTTATAATGCACGAAAAAATCAAAAATAAATTATGGATCGTTCAAGTTGCCTCTATTTCTAGGCTGAAGTGTTAACTATGTGCTTTTAGTTATAATATTTGATTGCAAAAGCGTGGGGCACTGGGACAGGAAAGACTTTCCTGGCGGAAGCTGCATGATGTCTTGTCAGATTAAGGATAAGGTCACATTTATAAAAGGGATATTTTTAAATGCACCTCTGTTTAATTTTTCTGCACACTAGGTAACTACACTAATTTACTGAATGCAAACCAGAAAATTAAATGCTGTGCAAAAAAACCAATTGATTAACTAAACATGTCCTACTTAAAATACTTAAATATTACCCAGAACGAGATGACCTTTTTAATCGAATTCACACCAAAAATGTGATTCGTACATCGATCAAATATATGATTTGTGAAACAGAAATACGAATTGCATATCAAAAATACTAACTTACACTCTAAATAGTACTATCTTATAACGGAATAGATTAGGTTAGGTTAGACTTTTATTTTTTTGATCAATAAAATTTAATTTTGTAGAGGTGAGTGATTAAATTGGGGTTTCACTTAGAATAAACGATGTTCCTAAATATAAATTAGGCGATAGATTTCCTTAAAAAAGTTTTAACATTTTTGTTGAACAATGGAATTTTTAGATATACTATTCTGATAATAGTTATTCGTTTAGTAAAACAGTTCTGCAAATAACAAATACAAAAAAAATGCAAATACAGTGTAATGAATTTGGTTCATTTAGTGTGCATAATTCTTCGTGTATATATTGTGGACGTGTATAAGCATAGTGCTTCGGCAGGCACGTTAAGCCGTTGGTCCCGGTTGCCAGTAAAATGGCAGTCGTTAAGCTAAGTTGAAGGCTTTATTTCAACAGCAGGCAGTCACAACCTGCGCCTGTCCATTTAAACACGGCAATACGGCTCACCACCTATTACGTGGGACAAATTATACATAGGTGAAATGTGGGCATATAATATGCCTCTGCCTACCCCTTCGGGGATAAAGGCGTGACCATATGTATGTATGTATGTAGTGTGCATAATTAGTGTGCAAGTCAGTATTTTTGGCTTATGTTTGAAATATTTTGTTCGGATAAAGGGAATAAACAGATTTCGATTTAAATACATGCCTTTATAAAAGCGTGTTTTTCTCGTGTTTTTAAACTATTAATTTACACTGTCAAGCTATTATATATCTATTGTGATTTTTACTATTATTAATATAATTTTATATTTCGGAAATGTATTAACGATGATAGGCTTTAATTGAAATGCATAACACACCTACTTGAAAAGTAAAGTAGTTAATCACGCCTACGCTTTTGCCAATTTTTCGTGACGCCCGCGTAATAGGAGCAAACCTATTACCCTTACGGATCTCTATTAGATAATTCATAGGTAGATCCTTAAAGTTTCGGCATTCAAAAATGCAAATTAAGTACAATATGTAGAAATCATGTAATAAGAATATAAACGCATATATCCCCAAGCGGGTTATCAAAGGAATCTTAAGATATCTCGTTCTCGAACAAGAACTCTACATTTTTCCACTGTTAACGTATTCCCCTCATGTATCTACTTAATTGCTTGAAAGAAGAGGCGTTCCCTTTGGCAGCATAAACTTTATGCTCTTGTGCGACCTCATGCTTTCGCCAGGATTTTTATTATACTTAAAAGGATTAGTATTCATAGGAATTTGCTTACAAAAAGTCTTTCTTGTTCCAGCGACCCACGCTTTTACAATCAAATATATAACTAAAAGCACATAGTTTACACTTCAGCCTAGAAATAGAGGCAACTTGAACGATCCATAATTTATTTTTGATTTTTTCGTGCATTATAAAAGCGTATTTTTCTAGGGTTTTTTAAACCATTTATTAAGCTATTGCATAGCTTCTATCGCGGGCCTTGCGTGGAGACCGAATCCAGAAATTGTGTCACGAAAACGAATCACACTCTCGGCTACCTTCGGCCACGTTCGTGTATCTTGTCTTGGACTTCATAAATTTTTTGTTTACGTCAATTATGAACTCTGCAGTCGTTATATATTATGTCAAATAATCCAAAAATTGATGCTTGTACCCAGAATCGATCTTGCGCCTTCTGCGTACCGATCCGCGTCTTAACCACTCGACCAAAGTTGAATTAAGAGTGCTGGTCGAATTTAGAGTTCTTAATGTGAAATGACAATTTCGATGCTGTCAATTAGGTACATTAGTTGCTGTTAATTTCAATCAATCAATCAAATCAGCCTATCTCAGTCCACTGCTGGACGTAGGCCTCTCCCAAATCACGCCACAACACACGGTCCTGCGCCTGTTAATTTACTTCGTCTAAATAAAAATTCGACTATAGGTGTATAGGTATTCATCATCTATGTACAACAGTGAACTGTACTCGTATAATTTGTGTAAAAAGTGTTTTAAATATGAATAAACAAAGTGCATTTATTAATGAAGAAAGTCACGAAAAATAGTGAAAGAAAATGAGTGAGTACTCTATATACATAGATTTTATTATTATTATCACCGATGCAGTATTATTTTTTGTTTTGTTAATTTATAATAATATATAATACTGCTATAAAGATAACCAAACCCGGGACGTGTACGTTCCCATGGGAAGCGGAAAGAAATTTCCACGCTGACGTAGCCGCGAGCGCCATCTATCCCATACCTATGTACTTTAAACGTGTCATAAATGTTACAACAATACCATAAATGCACATTTCAAAGAATGACTATTATTACCATAAAATTTGTAAAAATAGTTTTTAAGTAGATAAGAAGAAACCTATTGTTTTATCTTTTAACTAGCTGACCATCGCAACTTTCTTTACGTCACACAAGGTCTATGAAATTAGAGGTATTTATTAATCATACTCATCAAGTAGCGTGTGAATCTGCCCTGTTTGCTTAATCAAAATGGAGCTTAATGGTTAAAGCTATTCCTCAGTATAGAATTTTCCTCAGTATAAACAATTTACATACAAACACCGGCGTGTTAGAATTTTATTACATGTATCAATGTAGTAGACGTAACGTGTTTAAAATGACATCAATCAAATGTCATCAATATTCTGAAAAAGAAATTAAAAATAGAGTTCACAAACTCTTTTGAAAATACATACTGTACCTACCTTAGAGGATCGTTATGAAGATAACAGGATAGTTAACAACCATCCATAGAAAATAGATGGTATTATGCTGAATACCGCAAAGAACAATGGGTGCAGCATAGAATGGGGCCTATACTGATATCCTGGAGGATTTAAATGATGCCAATGTCCTGTGCCTGCTGAGGCACACACACGCCGTCATGCATGTCTGCAGGACAACGTGCAGGACAACGAGCAGGATGAGGCAGCGAATGGCTGGACTGAAATTAAAATCGACAGACGCAAGAGATGTGGTGGAGGCACTAATTCACGTACCTCGGGAGTGTCGTGTCAGAAACTGATGGGATAGAAGAGTACCCTACATCATTTCGAGTCTCGCCAAGGCCAGAACAACCTTTACACAGCTGCGCCCCGTAGGCAGTTGCGAAAATGGACACGAAGAGTGAAACGCAAAACAAAGTAAACGTTAAAACTGTACTGCTAACTGCTATTTTCGGTCTTTGAGGACTTTTGGGACTTCAAAAGTCCAGAAGTCCAAAAGTCCAAAAGTCCAAAAGTCCAAAAGTCCAAAAGTCCAAAAGTCCAAAAGTCCAAAAGTCCAAAAGTCCAAAAGTCCAAAAGTCCAAAAGTCCAAAAGTCCAAAAGTCCAAAAGTCCAAAAGTCCAAAAGTCCAAAAGTCCAAAAGTCCAAAAGTTCAAAAGTCCAAAAGTCCAAAAGTCCAAAAGTCCAAAAGTCCAAAAGTCCAAAAGTCCAAAAGTCCAAAAGTCCAAAAGTCCAAAAGTCCAAAAGTCCAAAAGTCCTAAAGTCCAAAAGTCCATAAGTCCAAAAGTCCAAAAGTCCAAAAGTCCAAAAGTCCAAAAGTCCAAAAGTCCAAAAGTCCAAAAGTCCAAAAGTCCAAAAGTCCAAAAGTCCAAAAGTCCAAAAGTCCAAAAGTCCAAAAGTCCAAAAGTCCAAAAGTCCAAAAGTCCAAAAGTCCAAAAGTCCAAAAGTCCAAAAGTCCAAAAGTCCAAAAGTCCAAAAGTCCAAAAGTCCAAAAGTCCAAAAGTCCAAAAGTCCAAAAGTCCAAAAGTCCAAAAGTCCAAAAGTCCATAAGTCCAATAGTACAAAAGTCCAAAAGGCCAAAAGTCCAAAAGTCCAAAAGGCCAATAGGCCAAAATTCCAAAAGCACAAATGTCCACAGTCAAGTAGGTACTTGGTACTTTACTTTGTTGAACATAGGCCTTAAAATCTTACTTCTTACTTCTAACTAATATTATAAATGCGAAAGTTTGTGAGTGTGGATGTTTGTTACTCTTTCACGCTCAAACCGCTGAACGGATCGGGCTGAAATTTGGTACAGAGATACATTATAGTCTGGAATAACACATAGGCTACCTTTTATCCCGGGAATAACTTTTACGCGGGCGAAGCTGCGGGCATCAGCTAGTATTCTTAAATAGAAATTATTATACTAGCAAAGTTGGTAAAAAATGCTATGTAATAGCTTTACCGCGGCAGTCTCCGAGTGCCACACGCCTTTTTTTTATTTTATACTTTTTAGTCACAACATTTATACCTTTACTAGCTGTTCCCTGCGGCTTCATCGGCGTAGAAGTTGTTATCGCATAAAATCATTACCCTCCTTTTGCGCAGTCAGTTAAAAAGTAGCCTATGTCCTTCCCTTAAACTTAAACTATCTTAATAACAAATTTCATCAAAATTGGTTCAGTGGTTTTTTTTTATACCACTAAGGTGGCAGACAAGCATACGGCCCACCAGAAGGACCGGTGGTCACCGCAGCCTATGAACTTTTGCAACACCAGAGGTGCCACACTCGCGCTGCCGACCCTAAAGGTTTAGCGTGAAAACGTAACAGACAGACAGACAGAGTTACTTTCGCATTTATAATATTAGTAGGGATTTCTGTATTACATGGTGTTTTGTCTGAGTTCGACTAATGTGAAAATATTTCATTATTACTCTAATACACATACATTTTATGCAGGTACCTATGTCAATATTTACACTCAATATTAACTTCAATATAAATATAACAAGTTTGTTATAAGGTTATAACCTTAAACCCTAATCGTGGTCAAAGTTCATTACAAGACTTTTCTAACAAATCCAAACACAGCTATGATACGATGTTCAATCATGAAGTTACAGTTCATACCTTACGACTCCATCATCAGATCAGTTTGACAGCACCATATTATTATGTTGTCATCAGAACTACATACAGCTGCCAGTTTTCGTGACTCTACGATCCTTGGAAGCTGGTTAAATTAGCTACCTTAGATTCCACTTGTTTTCAGAAAGTATTTTCCGGCTCCATCATCATATCAGTTCGATAGTACCATATTATTGTATTGTTATCAGAACTACATACAGCTGCCAATTTTCATGACCCTACGATCCTTGGAAGCTGGTTAAATTAGCTACTTTAGATTCCACTTGTTTTCAGTACCTATCTTCCGGCTCCATCATCATATCAGTTTGACAGTACTATATTATTGTATTGACATCAGAACTACATACATCTGCCAATTTTCATGACGCTACGATCCTTGGAAGCTGGTTAAATTAGCTACCTTAGATTCCACTTTTTCCATCGAAGTTTCAGTGCCTATCTTCCGGCTCCATCATCATATCAGTTTGACAGTACCATATTATTGTATTGTCATCAGAACTACATACAGCTGCCAATTTTCATGACCCTACGATCTTTGGAAGCTGGTTAAATTAGTTACCTTAGATTCCACGTGTTTTCAGTACCTATCTTCCGGCTCCATCATCATATCAGTTTGACAGTACCATATTATTGTATTGTCATCAGAACTACATACATCTGCCAATTTTCATGACGCTACGATCCTTGGAAGATGGTTAAATTAGTGTCCTTAGAATGTAGCATTTATTTTCTATAGATGCAGTATTTAGGATGTGAAAGCAGCCTTATCGAGTTATCTTTTTTTAATCGGTTGTCAGTGGTGACATTTCTGCTGTCAGAATGACAGGATGTCATAAGTTCGGTGACGAAGCGTTTCGCATTTAAAGGAACGGGTTTTGTTAAGATTTTTCGTGAAAGACAGGACTTTTGACCGAGACCTGCTTTGGGGTAGTTGGAGGTCCTTTGGCTTTTGCTCTGAGACTGTGCCGCGAATCAGTTTTTCGCTCAAGCGCGATTATTTGTTACCTCGCGTGGCCTAACGGGCTGTGATTGGGTTGCTGCATTGCATCTTGCTACATTTTACCCAGAAAACTGGTGAGTCACTTCTTCTTTTGCAAAGCGGGTCGATTGTCGTCTGTCGCGCAGCCAAGATCTTAATTTGTCGTTTCTTTCATGACAGGGTTTTTTACTACGGGGCTAGTTGCCGGATGAGATATTTGGTGCCGCACCTATAAGTTAGTGGGCTGCACGTGGTACGACAACGTGGAAGTGCGGACTACACGAGCTTCTCATGTGAGAGGTATCTGCCGTCATCACCTGGCAGTAACAACAGGCAGTCACTCTCACTCAGCTTACTCTGCAGGCCAGTAAATCCACTACTTATGTGTAGCTTAGTAGCATAAGTACCTAAGCACTGACTATACTTCTGTGTACCTGTGATATTTGTGTCTATCAGTGAATAAGCTCTCTGTGTGTCTCTGTGTATCTCTGTGTTATATAAATATATGTGTGTACACCCTACCTGACTGTTTTCGTCAAAGCCCTGGCCTACCCTTGCACGCACACTGGAATCTCTGTAGTAAGGCGCCCTGGGAAAGAGTTCTCTGCATAGCTACCTCGCGCTAGTTGGTGAGTAACACTGATCATCACTGTGTTATAAATTGGCTCCCAACGTAGTGGCAAATCTCTGGGTCTACTCTGCGGTAGCCTCAGTCTAGTGTGTGTGCATAGGTGGTTACCTCTGGCGAAACCATCCTGGTGAATCGTCCGAGACGCTCCAGGACGTTAATTGGTGGTGCTAGCAGCTAAGCACAAAACCTTCCCTTTCGTCTTCTTCCAGCTCCCTACATCTTTGGCTGGAAAAGACACAAAATTCTAAATTCAAAAATTTAAAATAGCTGTGATTTTGGAAAAACTTTTTGATTTTATTTGGAATACCCACTTCTTTTCTTATTGTGTTTTTTTTCTTCTTTATGTTCTTTTTTTATGGTGCACACATATATTTATTATATTATTAGTGTAGATTAATATATAATATATATTATCCTATAGTTTCACCTTGTAAGGTAAACTTAGTGAATCTCTCTGTGTTAACTTAGTGAATTTCTCTGTGTAACTTAAAACTTTTTATAAGGTGTGTACATACCTTGTAATTTTGAATGTTAACCTGAACTGTGTTATCAGAAAATTTAGAAACTTTGCTCTCTTAATATACCCTTAATCTTTGTTAAATTCTAAAAGTCAATTTGAAACATAATTACCTAACTTAGTACACTTTGTTGTAACTCAATTTACATTTTTACTTTGTAATTGATCCCTATCTGTGCCATTTTATCTTTATAATTGTTGTAAGTAAATTTTTACATAATGGCACAGATGAAAAAATATATTAATTATTTAAGAAAGGATGAACTTGCTAACGAGCTGTCCCACATGGGTATTTCAGTGGAACCGGAAACGACAGTGTCTGGCCTTCGGAGTGAGCTAAGAGCGGCACACCGACTCGTCCGTCGAGGTAGCATCAAAGCGAGTGCTCCGGTACCCGCTGATGCATCGGCTGAGCTCTCGATCTGCCTCCCGAAGGTGTCCGAGCTGGAGGAGGCTATTCAGTCAGGTGACATCTTCATTAATAAGGGTAGTCGTCTTAGGGTGTCCCTCAGGGCCAACTACTTATTGAGTAGGTTAGCTCGTTGTGGTCTGGATTGCCCCGACCTGGTGGATATTCGTGGTAGGCTAGTGAAGATCATCGCTAGGGCTGAACCCAGTAGTGATTCTGAATCCGAAGGTTCGGATGATGATGGTGATGATCCTTCGGGTCGTGACCAGGTGGAATATACTTCACCAGTAGTGAGAGAGGACCGCTCGGTGCGAGCTAGTTCAAGTAGGAATAGTTCTACATGTAACATAGTGTATAAAGAACGTCCCCTTAACTTATGTTCATTTAACTTAAAATATGATGGTTCTACTTGTGTACGTGTGTTTTTAGAGAGATTAGAGGAACTTAGATGTGCTCGGGAGGTTACTAAGCCTAGACTCCTTATGGCTTTCTCCGACCTGTTGGATGGACCGGCTTTGTCTTGGTTCCGTACAAACAAAGCTAACTTCATCTCATATGAGGATCTTATTAGTGAGCTTAGAGATACCTTCGATATTCCTGATTATGATTACCGCCTCAGGAACGAGATAAGACAGCGTACACAAGCCCGCTCTGAGTCCTTGGTTAACTATATATGTACAATGCAAGCCATGTTCTCAAGGTTGTCATGTAAGATGCCCAGTGAGGAACAGCTGGACATTCTCATGCACAACATTAGACCTGACTACATGAAGGAACTGGCCTTGCATGATGTCAACTCTGTAGATGACTTGAGACATTTGGGTAAGCGCTTGGAGCTTGCGCGTACTAGGGCAGACGCTTTCCATGAGCCTGCTCTTGACAAGTTTGAGATTACATCTGACTTACACCAGCTTAAGAACAAAGGTGTACAAAAGCCCGCTAAGCAGGTGTCTGCAGTGGAGACGCCGGTTACCCCCCACGATCGCAAATGCTTTCGTTGCGGCGGGGGCGGTCACACTGCATACAGCTGCACACAGTCAAGGGAGCTGGTGTGTTTCCGGTGTGGTCTCAAAGGAGTCAAGACCCCAGACTGCTCACACTGTATTAGCAAGTCAAAAAACGCGTAGGCCAGGGCCTTATTAGGAACTCTGTGCATCACTCTGTATCTGAGTCTATTTCTGATAAGGTCCTGTTTCCTAAACGGGATAGTGACATTAGACCGTATCTAGTTGTTAAGGTTTTAAATTTAAATGTCTTAGGCCTTCTAGATTCCGGTGCCTCCTGCTCTATACTAGGTAAGGGAGCGCACCGCATCTTCTTGGAACTGGGTTTTGATCTTGTGAGTATCAATCCTACTTTTCGTATTACAACTGCAGACAGCACTCACTTGCAATGTCTGGGTTGTATCTCTTTGCCAATTGAGTACAATTCGGTTATCCGAGTTGTCAAGTTCTATGTTGTCCCAGGTATAACCACCTCCATGATATTTGGAGTGGATTTCTGGCAACAATTTAAGTTAAGTGATAAGTTAATTTTACAAAATATTAGTCTTGATAGCTTTAGTGATAATAATCCTATAGAGTCTGTGTCCCTTAACGGTGGCCTCGAGGATTACGACAACCTGACAACTAAACAAAGGTGTGTAATCAACGAGGTCATTGAAAAGTTCGACTCGTTGAACACTGATAAGGTGGGTTTAGGTCGGACCTCACTTGTGCACCATGTCATTGACACTGGTGACAGCAAGCCGATCAAGCAGCGTTATTATCCGCTCTCTCCCCTTAAGCAGAAGGCCCTGGAAGCCGAGCTGGACCGAATGCTGGAGATGGGAGTAGTGTCCCCGTCTCAGTCCGCCTGGAACTCTCCAGTGGTCATGGTGGAGAAGGCGAACGGCGACCTCAGATTGTGCTTGGACTCTCGCAAGCTGAACTCTGTGTCTAAGAGTGACGCCTACCCCTTACCCTATATCAATCAAATCTTAGACCATCTTAATAATGCTAAGTATTTAACCTCTGTAGATCTGAGTGCGGCCTACTGGCAGATTCCATTCGACTCACTCCAGTCTGCTGAGAAGACTGCTTTTACGGTTCCCCGGAGAGGATTGTTCCATTACAATTCCATGTGCTTCGGTCTTGTCGGTGCAAGTGCCACGATGCAACGCCTCATGGACCGTCTGTTTGGTCCCGAGTTCGACAACAAGGTATTTGCGTTTCAGGATGACATAGTCTGTGTGTCCAGCACCTTTGAGGAGCATGTAGAGCTCTTACATAGAGTCTATCAGCAACTCAAGGATGCTGGCCTAACTATTAATATGAAAAAATCCCACTTTTGTCGGAGTGAACTCAAATACCTGGGGTATTATGTGGACAAACATGGCTTACGGACAGACCCGGGTAAAGTTGAGGTTATCCTCAACTATCCCACCCCTTCTAACCCTAAGGAGGTTAAGAGATTTCTGGGAATGGCCGGCTGGTATCGTCGCTTTGTTAACAACTTCTCGAAGATTAGTAAACCTCTGTGCAAACTCACTTCTACGAACCTTAAGTTCGAATGGACCCCTGAGGCTGAACAGTCCTTTAACCTGCTAAAGTCAGCCTTGGTTTCTGCCCCTATATTAAAAATGCCTAACTTTGAGATGCCCTTCCGCATTCTTAGTGACGCGTCAGCTTACTCAGTTGCTGCTGTACTGACACAAACTCACGATGGTGTTGAGCACCCTATCGCCTACTGTAGCCGTTCTCTCAACAAGAACGAGGTGAACTACAGCACAACTGAGCGAGAACTTCTGGCCGTGATTTTCGCTTTGGAACAATTTCGACAGTACGTCGAAGGCCAAAAATGTACGGTCGTCACGGATCATTCATCTCTTCTGTGGTTCCATAAGCTAAAAAATCCCACGGGTCGTCTAGCACGTTGGAGCATGAGGCTCAGTCAATTCGATTTTGACATAGAGCATCGAAAAGGTAAAGACCACGTTGTACCTGATGCTCTGTCTCGTATCAAAATTGATTCCCTCGATGCAGTACCCACTAAAGACCCGTGGTATGACCACACCATGAATAGTGTTCGGAAGAACCCTAGGAAGTCACCAAATTATGACATTCGTGACAACCTTCTATATAGGTTAACTAAAAATAAATATTCTTTGACTTCAGACTTTGACTGGAAGCTGGTGGTACCTCAGGAGGATCGCTTGCCCCTGCTCTCTAAGTACCACGATGACACACTTAGTGCCCATGGTGGCGTTTGGAAGACGCATAAAAGGTTAGCCCTAAATTATTACTGGCCCAAGATGTACGAGGACGTCAAAGAATATGTTGGGAATTGCGAAACATGAAAGCAGTACAAACCCGTAAATACGTCTCGTCCCGGCCTAATGGGTAGCCCGAAGCGGGTTTCGAAGCCATTCGAAGCTATCTCTGTCGATCTGCTTGGTCCCTTTCCCACTTCGAGCAATAGAAACGTACACCTGATCGTGGTCTCCGACTACTTTAGCAAATACGTCATGTTGTGCCCTGTTCGGGTTGCCACAGGCGCTGTAGTCGCGAGGTTCATAGAGAAGAGTGTGTTTCTCGTGCACGGAGTCTGCAAGACTATTTACATGGATAATGGCCCTCAGTTTGTGAGTAAGCCATTTAAGGATCTGTTGGCTAAATACAATGTACCTAATATATATTATAACCCTAGGTATCATGCCCAAACTAATCAGGCGGAACGAGCTATTCGCAATGTGGTTCAAGCGATCTCATGCTATGTGAAGTCACAACACAAGTCTTGGGATCAGTTCTTGGTTGAGATACAGTGTGCTTTAAACACTGCAGTTAACGAAGCAACTCGTTTCACCCCTTACTTTTTGGTACATGGTAGGGAATTTATTGGGGATGGAGTGTTATACAGGCAGACAGATATCGCGTGCCATCCTACTTCAGTCTCTGTAGACGATCCATCAGCCTTCGGTGTCAAGCTGAGAGAAATACAACGCATTTACGACCAGGTGAGGAAACATTTGAACGTTGCCCACCAGCGTAATGAAAAGTATTACAACCTCAGAAAAAGGCATGTAGAGCTGAAAGTGGGACAGATAGTTTACAAACGCACGTTCTACCTGTCCAACAAGGCCAAGAATTTTACTTCTAAGCTAGCTCCTAAGTTCCTTAAATGTGTGGTGACTGCTAAACGATCCCCTTTAGTATATAGGCTGTCAGATCTGGACGGTAAGGATCTTGGGGAGTACCATATCAAGGACATCCTGAAGTATCAGGAGGAGCAGTCTCCAATACCTAACGTAACTACATAGCACTGTTTCTCTAGTTTATTAAACCAGTGCTATGTGATCATTATGTAAGACTATTTTAATCTTTTGTTTGTATTTCTATATGTGTACGTGACTTTAAATTGTCACGTTGTAGTTTCTTCTATGCACCGCACCGAGCGTTTTTCTCTCATTCGCTTCTTAGTACTCTACATTATCCTGAGAGCTTGGGTAGTGTTAGGGTATCGGCAGTGAGTAAAGGGAGCATTCGTTTTCTATGAAGGGCATTAGACTCTAGTTACTTAGCCTAACCGGTACACGAGTCAGTGTCTAGTTAGGTACATAGGAGGATCTTTCTTTGGTATTGTAATGGTCGTAGTCAGCTGGTGTTTGAAGGACCTAGCTGGTTGTCTTTGTTTATTAGTCAGTACTTTTCTGTTTTCTTTATTGTGTATTTCCAGCGTGTCATATCCGCAGGAAATACTATTAAAGGGGGGGTGGTTGTAGCATTTATTTTCTATAGATGCAGTATTTAGGATGTGAAAGCAGCCTTATCGAGTTATCTTTTTTTAATCGGTTGTCAGTGGTGACATTTCTGCTGTCAGAATGACAGGATGTCATAAGTTCGGTGACGAAGCGTTTCGCATTTAAAGGAACGGGTTTTGTTAAGATTTTTCGTGAAAGACAGGACTTTTGACCGAGACCTGCTTTGGGGTAGTTGGAGGTCCTTTGGCTTTTGCTCTGAGACTGTGCCGCGAATCAGTTTTTCGCTCAAGCGCGATTATTTGTTACCTCGCGTGGCCTAACGGGCTGTGATTGGGTTGCTGCATTGCATCTTGCTACATTTTACCCAGAAAACTGGTGAGTCACTTCTTCTTTTGCAAAGCGGGTCGATTGTCGTCTGTCGCGCAGCCAAGATCTTAATTTGTCGTTTCTTTCATGACAGGGTTTTTTACTACGGGGCTAGTTGCCGGATGAGATATTTGGTGCCGCACCTATAAGTTAGTGGGCTGCACGTGGTACGACAACGTGGAAGTGCGGACTACACGAGCTTCTCATGTGAGAGGTATCTGCCGTCATCACCTGGCAGTAACAACAGGCAGTC
The DNA here is from genome assembly GCA_933228765.1 of Miltochrista miniata. NCBI lineage: Eukaryota > Metazoa > Arthropoda > Insecta > Lepidoptera > Erebidae > Miltochrista > Miltochrista miniata. The sequence goes on along the minus strand of OW121759.1, from coordinate 11,858,000 downwards.
ACTCTCACTCAGCTCACTCTGCAGGCCAGTAAATCCACTACTTATGTGTAGCTTAGTAGCATAAGTACCTAAGCACTGACTATACTTCTGTGTACCTGTGATATTTGTGTCTATCAGTGAATAAGCTCTCTGTGTGTCTCTGTGTATCTCTGTGTTATATAAATATATGTGTGTACACCCTACCTGACTGTTTTCGTCAAAGCCCTGGCCTACCCTTGCACGCACACTGGAATCTCTGTAGTAAGGCGCCCTGGGAAAGAGTTCTCTGCATAGCTACCTCGCGCTAGTTGGTGAGTAACACTGATCATCACTGTGTTATAAGAATCCATTACATTGTTAGTTACATACACGACGACCTAATAAAAGCGTATTATTAAAATAAAAAATGGTTTGTTAAAACCCTGAAACCTAAGCCTAGTCAAAGTTCATTACAAGTAGGCATGTGTAAGTAACGTAAGTAATGCATTACTTGTCATGTGACTCGCTCGAGTACCATGACAGTGTACGTTACTCGACGAAATGTATCATGACAAAATATAGTACAATCGGGACAAACGTGCCGTCTGCGGTGTTGAATGTCGATGTTTACTTTGCGCGCTTTCCATGCAATCGTCACTCGTCACACGTTGCCGTTCCGCACGTGTGTGAGCGAAAAAGCGTCATTTGTTTAGTACTAGCCGCCACGCGTTACTCGACTCGGGCGGCACGACCGACAGGCGACAAGTTTATTTTAACTTTACGTTGACGCAATAAGGTCTATTTTTTCTCAGTGCTGCTTCTTTCGTATTTATTACGTTACGTACCTACCTATGTTTGACTCTGTGATACTTTGAAGTTTGTTTAGTTAGCGTTTAATAATGAAGAACCGCGCATTCTCGTTACGGAAGATAATTTAGGTTAATTCATAATAATTCAATTTATTATCTGATTTCTACAACAAAACAAGATATATAATAAAGTATGAAGGAAGATCAACTGTTTTTACATACCTATATAACGTATTTTTTACTTCATTAACTTGCACACATTCAAACCAAACTAAAACTAACTACTAACAATTTTCAATTAAGTTTATTATATTAGATCTATTATATATAATATCTATTCGAACACTATTAAATTTACTTTACTGCATACAGTTACACGTAAACCACATCATACGTTACTTTTTTTACACCTTAACGTGCGTGCGTACTTACATTCGCATTAGCCAAGTCACGTTCAGTTAGGACAACGTACGACACTTCGTCCTGTGACTATAATGCGATGCAAACGAATGCTGGATTTGGGGCGGACGCAGCGCGCGATTAATATTTTATAACTTTGTGCCGCCGCATGAGATTGTCAAGATAAAAGTCATAGTACCAAGTAATGTGACGCGGTACGAAATGTACTGCCATATGACATTACTTTTTAGTGTAACGTTTTGCGCATGTCTAATTACAAGACTTTTCTGACGAATCCAAAAACAGATATAATACGATATTCCATCACGAAGTTCCAGTTCATATCTGCCCGCTCCATCATCAGATCAGTTCGATAGTACCATATTATTATATTGTCATCAGAACTACATACAGCTGCCAGTTTTCGTGACTCTACGATCCTTGAAAGCTGGTTAAATTAGCTACCTTAGATTCCACTTGTTTTCAGAAACTATTTTCCGGCTCCATCATCATATCAGTTCGATAGTACCATATTATTGTATTGTCATCAGAACTACATACAGCTGCCAATTTTCATGTTCCCACGATCCTTGGAAGCTGGTTAAATTAGCTACTTTAAATTCCACTTGTTTTCAGTACCTATCTTCCGGCTCCATCATCATATCAGTTTGACAGTACTATATTATTGTATTGTCTTCAGAACTACATACATCTGCCAATTTTCATGACGCTACGATCCTTGGAAGCTGGTTAAATTAGCTACCTTAGATTCCACTTTTTCCATCAAAGTTTCAGTGCCTATCTTCCGGCTCCATCATCATATCAGTTTGACAGTACCATATTATTGTATTGTCATCAGAACTACATACAGCTGCCAATTTTCATGACCCTTCGATCTTTGGAAGCTGGTTAAATTAGCTACCTTAGATTCCATGTGTTTTCAGTACCTATCTTCCGGCTCCATCATCATATCAGTTTGACAGTACTATATTATTGTATTGTCATCAGAACTACATACATCTGCCAATTTTCATGACGCTACGATCCTCGGAAGATGGTTAAATTAGTGTCCTTAGAATCCATTACATTGTTAGTTACATACACGACGACCTAATAAAAGCGTATTAAAATCAAAGACTTCTATATAAACTGAGGTAGACGCGCCGTACTCTAACAAACGAGATTTCAAAAGCAATCCTCAAATACACACATTAATAAGACTACACTCACTTATAAATATTTTTTACGTAATTGTCACCACGCACAACAGCAATATACGAGTAGAAAAAGAGTAAAAGAGAAGGCGTATGGACTCCGATTGCAAGTCGAACACCTACTTTCGAAGTTTTGACTCACAACAGTGCGAGCAACGCTGCTAATTAGCGCAGTTTATAGGTTTCAAAAATCTTTGCGTAGGGCATGTCTACCTCAGTTTATATAGAAGTCTTTGATTAAAATGTGATAGGTTATTTTTTTTTTCTTAGGTATCGTTCCCATAACATAAGCAAACTTCATGAGACTTCGCCGTCCGTCTGTCTGATTGTCTATCTGCCCGTCACGAGGCTGTATCTCAAGAACCATGGTAGCTGACATTTTCACAGATGATGTATTTCTGTTGACGCTATAACAAAAAAATAATATAATCAGAAAAAGGGGGAATAAAGTGGGGCTCCCATTTCACAAACGGACTTTATTTTGTCGTTTTTGTTACGGAACCCACCTTATGCGAATCTGACTTGCACTCGACAGATTTTTTAGGTACATCTCTAATGTCATAATCTCGACAATAGTTTAATATCAAATTTAATATATAACTTTATAGGTACCTTCTAAAATAATATACTCTAAGATTATAATGTATCCACATTCGATTACTAGCCGTATTGAAACCTTAACTTTGTCTAATTTGATTGCTTACTTTAGTAAGGAAAAGTTCATAAAAGAATTGACTGGTAGGGTTGAACTACCTAACATCATTAATACCAGTATATACGAGTATATTTAAATTATTCAGAAGAAATTGTGAAGTTCGTTATATTGGAGTAGCGAAACGTAACTTTGCAAATTTTAATTAGAAAACTCAAGACTTGAAACGCGCCTGAGGAGTACAAAAGATTTTGTAAAAATGTTTAATACTCGTAGGCCTACTAAAAAAATTGTTCAACTTAAACTTTTTGTATCGGCTTGTTCCTTCGTAACCCCTGTGGCAAATTTATTAGTTTAAAGTAGTTTAAGATATTTATGTACCTATTTTTTTTACACTTTATGTACACACAATATGTTGCATAATAGATAATACTATAGAAAAGGAGTAAAATGCCAATGGTGCATCCGTTTCACCCTTGTTTGGTATAACAACGTTCGGTCGAATGTTACTTATTCAAACAACGTTTGAGAAAATAATGACTTTGCATAATATCGATTGACATAATTTTCATTTCATCGAATATTTATTTGCGATAACAACATTTGCGCTATTGATCAAAAAGCAACCTGCTACAGAAAAAAGAATATCGACTTGGTTCTAGGATATATTGATGAGACTAAACTAAGTTACATACCTAGATTTGCTAAGAAGTAATACGAGTTACTTTTTTAAACAGAATTACATAGGTACATTAGGTTTCAACTTGAACTTAAGTGCTATATACCTAGATCGTCTATTTCTAAAATATACTTAGAAAAAACTGAATTGGTTCTTAAAATTAGTTTACTTTGTAGTACAATGTCTGTCAAAATGTATAGTGAACTATCCTACTAATTATATAAATGTGAAAGTTTGTGAAGATCTTAGGATGTTGGCTACTGAATCACGCTCTAAAGGCTGAACAGATCTGGCTGGATTTTTGAAACAAGAATAGATTATAGTATTAAATAATAAAAAGACTACTCTTTATCCCTGAGATATGTTTCTATGAGATACGGGAACAGGTACAATACTTCAAGCGGGCGACACGGCGAACATCATTTAGTTAAAAAACACAATAGTCACTCCATTTCTGTGGTGGTAAGTCTACTGTCATTTTAAAGTGAACTAGGGCCCATGGCTTTCCACTGGCTACGATCCTGGCACACAGCTTTTCGCATCTTTTACTTTCATAACTATTTTCATACACGCTCCCCGGTTAAGAGTACTCTTGACCTAGCTTTTTTTCTAAAAGATCTTTGATTTGATCGACACGCGTACACCAAGGTCGACCCCTACCAGTTTGCGCATTCACTCTCGCCTCATAATTCTGTTTTGTCAGTTTATTTTCATCCATTCTTTCCACGTGTCCAAACTATCTAAGCATTATGCCCATATCACGCTATTTCTTTCTTTGTCCATAAAAGCTATGCTTTGCAGACTTCTCATTTCCACTGCATTTATTTTGCTTTCATACTTCTTCTGCCACACCCAACTTTCACTACCATACATAAGTTTACAACCTTGCCTTTTTAGACACAATATTTTGGCAACTCAAAAAGGTGAGTAGCTTCCAGCCGTCAAAAAAAAATCATAGCACCCTAAGGCCTCCAACTTGTCTTAACACCTTTTTTATTAACGTGCGGGAAAATCCTCTTGGATGCTATGCCGGACTCCTACCGACTAAAAAACCTTACGTAACACCCAACAGCCTATGGTTAGGAGCCCCGGGTAAGCCCTCGGAAGTATGTCCACCTGCCTACTATGATATTTACAGCCGAAAATAAAACGTACCTTCCGAAATATCGAAAATTACAGTTTAATTTTGCCTTCTAAAATACCGAAACGGTCTATATTGAAAAATTAATGCGGTAGGTCTGTATTTATTTAAGTTAGAGGTTGAGGCAAACTTAATTTTTCGACAAGTACCTACTACTTGACGAAAAATTAAATTTGCTTCAACCTCTACCTCATAAAATAGTTATTTATTTGTACCTACAGTAGATTTGTAAATGTAAAATTTAATATAACTACTGTTTGTTGGCAACATCGCGTCACCGGCCTATAAAAGAGCGGAGCACAAGCGAAGCGGACTCACTTTTCATTTATCGTCGATCCGACAAGAAGAAATTATTATTTGAGTATCAATATATCTACAGTCTAATTGAAGTAATTGTATTTTATTCCATAATTCTCCTAATATGTTACCAAAGGATATTAACGACTACAGGAGGAAGCTTGTGGTTGCAAATGTTTGGTTTTGGCATAGTGCTTATGTGTGAGAATTCATTTTGACTCTTGATTTGATTTCCAACACAATGTTTACAATACTTAATTAATAATCACTATACATATGATCACGCCTTTTATCCCCGAAGGTGTAGGCAGGTGCTAGGCGACCCTCACACGAGCCCATGCCTCGTCAGCATGGGTAGTCCGTAAGCGGAGCTCACTGTGTAAAAAAAAGGCAGAGGCATATTAGATATATACCGACAATATACTTTTTGATTTTGTCCCACGTAATAGGTGTTGAGCCGTATTGCGGTGTGGATATGGACAGGTGCAGGTTGTGACTGCCCGGTGTTGAAATTTTGCAAGCCGTCCATAAAGGCCTTCAACTTGACTTAACGACTGCCATTTTAATAGCAACTGGAACCAACGGCTTTACGTGCCTTCCAAAGCACAGAAACGCTCGCAAATCCCCCTTCCCCCTGGACCTCGGCAGCGAGTAGACGTGCGCGGAACCATACAAGTTTTATTTTAAAATTAATTAATTGCGAATTTATGAATTAAATAGTTATTAAATAATTCACGAAGTTATTAGGAGTGCATAACTGGTGAAGAGATATTATATCATAGTGACCTGCCCTCTGGTGAGAGATATTGTAATCACACTATCACAGCGACCTGCCCCTGGTGAGAAAGACATACTTTAACTTTCTATACTTGTATTCCATCAACGAGTACCAGGCAAGCATATACAACCAAGAGTAAAACTGCAGTGGCGGTGTAATACCCCCGCAACGAAACCATACCGCGTTTCAAAAAAGTGGTACAGCGCCATCTATCGAACACTACCTACAACAATTTAGAACAGGCTTAGCTGATTGGCAAGTAAATACAGTCTGCATTTTATCTATTTCAACCACGAGTATATAATATTACTTACACATAAGAGAGGACATAATACGACTATAATGCCACTTAAGCGCACTCCACCGCCGCCAACGACGTCATCAACTGCCCAGCAGGTTCAAACACCTAAAACACCTACAAAGCTCTTTTCTCCACATAGTTCGTCGGAGCCAAACCTTACAAAAAAGCCGGAGTCACCGCTTGTAGCTGCCCGTAATGTTAAGCGTAAACGTGCGGACGGTGTAGAGGAGTCTACGCTGTCTATTTTCATGTCAGATATGAAGCAATTATTTCAGGACTTTAAACAACAACAAAACGAGAAATACGAGTTGTTATGCTCGATGATGGATGACATGCGCCGCACTGTGGATATAGTCGCCGAAAAATTCGATAAACTTAGTTCCAGAGTACAGCTATTGGAGACGGAATGTAAAGACAAGGCATCGTACATTAACAAATTAGAGGCGAAGTTAGAACACTTCGAACAAAGCTCCAGGTCGACTTGCCTGGAAATACGCAACATTCCTGTCAGCAAATCCGAAACAAAGACATCTCTGTTTACAATGGTTGCTAATACCGGTAATATTTTAAAAATAAAAATCCAGCCAAATGACATAAAAGACGTGTACCGTATTAAGTCTGGGGACTCTGCTAGCAAAACCGTAATAGTAGACTTTACCACCGTTTTGTGTAAAGAGCTCTTCATAGCAAACTATCGGAAACACTCGAAAGAGAGCTACAAGATTACAACAGAGCATCTGAAAATTGACGGACAGTCACAGCCAATTTTTATCTCTGAGAATTTGACGGCGAGGAAAAAGAGGATCTTCTTTCTGGCTAGAGATGCTGCGAAGTCAAATAATTATAGATATTGCTGGGTAAAGCACGGGAAAATATTTGTTCGCGAAAATGAAGGCAGTAAACACTTTGAAATAAAAACGGAAGAGGACTTGAAGAGGGTTCTAAGGAGTGTATGACTGCTGCGGGGTGGGTTAGGCAGCATCCAACCTTCCTGTTATTATTGTGTGGGATTTGGTTTTATTGTTGTTAATATTTTTCCATGGGTTTATACCCAAGTACCATGTACCCATTTTTTGCATGTCTTATATATCTTTAATTTAATTATAATAGTGGCAATACAAAAATACTTCAAATACACACTACACAAAACTCACAAATCATTAAACACATATACTATGAGCACAGCACAGTACAATTTCTTTTTCACAAACTCACATGAACAGTCGGTCCTATTATTTATCATCAAATTAACATATCATAGCAATTTATATGATGGCATTACTCTATACAACTCCAACGCCAAGTACCAAGCACCTCTGTATTACTTTACAGCAAAGTATGGATGATATGCTTTTAATAAATAATGAAGTTGATCATGTTACTGTCTCTAACTCATATAGATGTTCACCGGAGCGGAGCGGCGCTTATTTGAACAATGCCAACAATACTCTCAAAATACTGCATTTGAACATTCGCAGCATTAATCAAAACTTTGACAAACTCCTCGTTTTGATGAAAAGATTGAATTACTCCCTTGATATAGTGATACTGACCGAGTGCTGGCTGAAAAAATGTTCAATTATCCCTAGCATAACCGGCTTTTCCACTCATGCTTCTTCTTACAAAAATCAAAATGACGGTGTAATCGCGTATGTCAATAATGATTTAAATATTTCTGTGGAAGAGGTTGTTATACAGGATGCTACATGCTTACTTCTGACCATGCAAGACATCGCGCTGGTAGCCGTGTATCGTTCCCCATCTTACAAGGATTTATCACCATTCTTTGATAGTCTTGATCAGGTATTATCTCAGTTAAGGCAATATAAAACATTGGCTATTGTGGGAGATATTAACATTAATATAGTAAAGGGTTATGTAGATTCCCAAGCTGATGAATATCTCACAATCACGGCTTCACATGGATTACTAGCTGCTCACTCGTTTCCAACTAGAAAACGCAGATGTCTCGATCATGTCATTCTGAAATCACCTACACCTGTCACTACCTTAATCCTAGATTCACTAATTACTGATCATTCTCCGATCGTCCTCTTTAGTAACCCGAACAAAAAAATTTATCATCCCCAAAAGAAATCCCTTACCAAAATTGACATACCAGGAGTTGTAAAAGACCTTACCGAAAAAGATTTTTCTCACATATATGACTGTTCTAATCCTAGCATCGCTTCCTCAGCTTTGGTGACCATCGTATCAGAGTCCATCAGGTGTCATTCTTATACCATAACTGTACCAAGTCGAAGGCGTATCATCAAACCCTGGATTACACCGGGGCTCTTAAGATGCATTCGCCACAGAGACAAGCTGTACCGTGCATGGAAAAACCAACCAAACAATGAACTCCACAAACAGATTTTTCAACGTTATCGTACTTTCTGTAATAACCTTTTAAAAAAAGTTAAAACAGACTACGAAAAACAAGAACTCCAAAAGTACAAAAATAACCATAAGCGGACATGGCAGTTAATAAGTGAGATAGCAAATCTTGATAAATCAAAAACATCTTTTGACCTCCTGAGGTTCTCTAGTAACCCAATGCAGACTGTAAATGATGTTAACACCTACTTTGCCGGTATTGGGGACAGTCTAGCTCAAAAAATCATGCAGACTGACCTCTATAAAACTTCAATTAATCGGCAATGCAAAACGGTTGCAGAATACAGGCGAAGCCCTGTTGATTCAATGGCGCTTTACGATGTTGACTATGTTGAGCTTGAGGCAATCATTCTCGGTCTAAAGGATAAATGTGCTATCGGTTATGATAAAATTCCGACATCTGTCATTAAAGCTGCTAGATATGCACTGATTCCTGTCCTCACACATATATTTAACCTATCCTTTTCAACCGGAGTCTTCCCGGACAACTACAAAACGGCGATTGTGCACCCTATTTTCAAGGGCGGGAATAGAGACAGTGTCACAAACTATAGGCCAATATCTGTTCTTACTACTTTCTCTAAAATATTAGAAAAATTAATAAATATTAGGTTAACCAATTACTTAAGCAAACTAAACATCCTGGCTCCTAATCAATTTGGTTTCCGAGCAGGAAAATCAACTGAAGACGCTGTAATTGAATTGACAGATACTATTGTTCAAAATTTTAATAATAATCAAAAGACTTTAGGTATCTTTCTAGACCTATCAAAGGCGTTTGACACCGTCTCTATTCCCATCCTACTTTCCAAGCTAGAGGGTATTGGCATTCGGGGTACATCCTTGGAAATCCTGCGGAGCTACTTAAACGATCGAAAGCAGGTGGTAAAAGTTGGAGATCACATCAGCAGTCAGCAGAATGTGACGTTCGGTATACCTCAGGGAAGTGTGCTCGGACCAACGCTCTTCCTGGTCTACATGAATGAGCTGTGTCAACTATCTCTCGAACACGCCAAAATTGTAGCATATGCTGATGACACAGCTCTAATAGTACATGGATGCGACTGGTCTGATGCATACAATTCCGCTGAGAGGGTCTTGGAACGTGTAATGGCATGGCTAACTGCAAATCTCCTCACTCTGAATATTACCAAGACAAAGTTCGTTCCTTTTTCTCCCGGGATTTTCGGGCAACCTCCTACGTCCTTGGGTGTCAAAGCGCATATTTGTCAACGAACTCAATCTTTCCTTGATTGTGGTTGCACAGTTATAAGTCGTGCTGGTACTGTTAAATATCTGGGAGTTATGCTTGACGGTCACCTAAGCTGGAAAGCGCATATTGACTCAACTGTTGGGCGATTGCGAAAGTTGATTTACATATTCAAAAAACTGAGATCGGCTGCCGACTTTCACTGGATGATTTCTGTTTATCTCGCTCTGGGCCAATCGGTGCTGGGTTACTGTATAACGGCTTGGGGTGGAACTCACAAAACGTCAATGTTGCGTCTAGAGCGGGCACAGAGGGCCGTACTCAAGGTTTTGTCAAAGAAGCCTATCAGGTTTCCCACAGAATCACTATATTCCCTTTGCAAGGTACTTTCTTTAAGACAACTTTTCGTACTGCGCACTGTGCTCCGTAAACACCAGCAGCTTCCCTTTAAGCATGACCATTGTTCCAATAGGCGTCGGTCCGACAGGGTTTGTCCGATTACTTATCGCAGAACTAATGTAGCGGGTCGTCACTTTCGGCATATTAGTTGCAATCTGTACAACAAAATAAACAGATTGCTAAATATTTATCCGTTATCGCGGAAACAACTGCTACCCAAACTTGCAGAATTTTTAAGGTCTCTTTCATATGCGGAGACCGAGAACCTGGTTTCAATTGGAAACCATCTATGAAAAGAAAACGCCATATTATGAGAGTGAAAAATATCCACAAACACATACACACCACACACACTCACACACCCACACACACACACCCACAAACCTTCACCAAACACATTTAAGTTAATACATGATTACTTAAGTTTTCAAAATATGTATAATTTTTAAATTTAATAGTAAACTAACGCATAAATGTTACATTTTTAAGGAGGGCGTTGATAGCTGCGACACAGTACTTTACTTTTGCAGCTGGCATCGTGCTTAAATTGTTTTTGTTGTATAATGTAAAAAAAAATAAAAAAATAAATAAATAAATAAATAAATGTCACATACAGGTCACCCATCTATGACCGACCATAGTAAATGTTGCTTTCTACAGTGATCGTTTACAAAACACTGAGTTCGCGGGGCCATGAGTGCTTCATACACTATTATTTAAGAACACTGTAAATTTCAAATATTCGTAAAAGGTTTTAATTTTTTTTTCTATGCTTACTATTAACCTAGTAAGAGGAACTACACTTGATTACTTCTATTATATTGCGAAAACTACTCATCCACATTGGTCAAATCACGTCCCAGCTTACTGTTAAACACTGACATCCCTTTTGACGAGATTACTCCTACGGATTGAAGCATTGAAAGGAAAGAGGATATTAACATCCAAAGCATTTAACTATTGAGTCGCATCGCATTTAAATATTTTGGCACAATATGGTAATTTAGACTAATGATATTTACCTATGCAAAATTTTGTTATCCATAAAAAACATTGCATATATACTTATGTAAAATATTTAAAAGGCGGCTTAGGTTTCACGCCACACCTTTTATTAAACCTTATATTATAATTTAATATAATTCACTTATATTAGACCTAAGATTTTATATTAGACCTAAATATAATTATTCCACAGTTCATAATATGCTGCTAAAAATTAATTATGACCAAGTATAATCATGCCAAAAAAAGTATGCCAAATTCATTGTACCAAAACATTTTAGGAATAGGTACATATTATTATGTTAACGAAAGGGATCCCTATCATTTATACTCTGGTTTGTTGGTACTTGATGGAACTTGTTGTTATTTATTATTCGAACTCACACTTGTACTTTTCGACTATTTAATTTCTACTTTTACACAACCTGACCGTTGATACACTATCTTTCATTTTATTTCTAAGCACTATACACTATACTCGTATTGCCGCTCAGGTTGTGTATATTTAAGATTAAATAGTGGAGAAGTACAAGTCTTAGTGTAAGTTTAAAAAGTGAATTATTTAGGAGAATCAGATAAAAGCTTTGACCTAAAAGGCATTTTTTGACTAGACTAATTAGACAATATGCTAGCGAGTTACTATAAGTATTTATATAATATTAATGACGCCCGTGACTTTGCCCACGTTGTAATGTTTACCCGTACCCGTATCCCAGCAGCCACCCAAACAGATTTTCGATCCTTTTTGAATACTTAATATCTGTCATTTTCCATTTTCTTTGACAAGAATTAGGATTCTACTTGTTGCGCGCGGATTATAAGATTTTTTTTTTCAGATTATTTTTGCACACCAATCAATTCCAGGGATAAATTTACTTATTTCACTTTATTAAATTAACTTTAGTGCTGTTTCAGTCTATTAGCTATCCCTGTCTCAAATTTCAGGGTTTACTCGTAACAGCGTGATTCAATAAAAACCCTCCAAATATCTTCACAAACTTCCACATTTGTAATATTAGTAGGGTTTGTTCAATATTTTTCTGTTTCCACCAGATTACCAAAAGCCAATACGGAATTGGATCAAAGTAATCCCTAGGAAAGCTTTGAAACGTGCTATATGTGTAGAATGAAAAGATAAATATTTATTTTTCTTAAAGTGTTCGAGCTTTCAACTGAATATTATTGCAAAACAAAGGCATTTTACGGCGATTAGGCTAAGCTTAGATTTCAAGACAATAGGTATAAAAAGAAAAGAAAAATGTTTATGAACATTCTCACACGACATGATCAAGCCCAAACTAAGTTATAAGTTTGTGCTATGGAATCTAGACGACTAATAGACATACCTACACATTCATCGTACATATCTAAAAACATACATAATTATTATACTTACCTATTTTCCGACAGTAATTTCCTCTAAGCTTTTTTTTTAACGTGAGGAAAATCCGTCATGGATGCCATTCCGAACTTTTACCAACTAAAAACCATACGTTCCCTGCCTACCGCCTACGGTTGGGAGCCTTGGTAAAGGGTATTCTCTAAGCCTAGACAAGATTCTGTGTAGATAATTACATACATGGCAGTAAACACTGAATTATTCAACATAAAGCTCCTAACGGATTATGCGAATTTGATTCTTGTAAGTCAATTAAATCCGATGTGGGTGTTATCAGTGCTTAAAGTATTAAGTCATGTATTAAGTGCGAGTTCCTTGAGGCATTGTTTATCGAATACAAACATCTATGTATTTTGTAAAGCCAAACGAACGACTACATAATATTAATTATTAATATTTCACATAATATTATTTATGGTGGAGAGATAGTCTTTGCACTGCCTGTAATAAATTTGTTGCGGTTTATAGTTATATTGTCGTTTGATTTATATAATTTTGATAGAAGCACACATCAGTTACCTATTCGATCATGTGAAGTTTATTAATTCAAACGTCGAACGGTCAAACGTCAAATTCCACCTGTCGAAATCTTGTCCTGGTGCCAATTTTTTTGACGTAAATACATTTTTGTTCATGAAGCATTTTTTAGGGTTTCGTAGCCAAATGGCAAAAACGGAACCCTTATAGGTTCGTCATGTCTGTCTGTCTGTCTGTCCGTCCGTGTGTCATACAAAGACTTCTATATAAACTGAGGTAGACATGCCCTAAGCACCGATTTTTGAAACCTATAAACTGCGCTAATTAGCAGCGTTGTTCGCACTGTTGTGAGTCAAAACTTCGAGAGTAGGTACTCGACTTGCAATTGGAGACCATACGCCTTCTCTTTTACTCTTGTTCTATCCGTATATTACTATTGTGTGTGGTGACAATTACGTAAATAGTATTTATAAGTGAGTGTAGTCTTAGAAATGTGTGTGTTTGAGGATTGCTTTTGAAATCTCGCTTGTTAGAGTACGGCGCGTCTACCTCAGTTTATATAGAAGTCTTTGGTGTCATAGCCATTTTTCTCCGAAACTATAAGGCCTATGCTATTGAAACTTGGTAACTGGATGTATTCTGTGAACTGCATTAAAATTCTTATATAAAACTAGAAATAAAGTAGTAAATTTTGGGGGTCCCCATACTCAGAACTAAAACTCAATTTTTTTTTTCATCAAACCTATACGTGTGGGGTATCTATAGATAGGTCTTCAAAAATGCTATTGAGGTTCTTAACATCATTTTTTTCTAAAATGAATAGTCTGCGCAAGAGACACTTCCAAAGTGCAAAATGTGTGTCCCCTCCCCCCTCTAACTTCTAAACTAAGATAATGATAAGTCTAAAAAAAATATATGATGTACATTGCCATAAAAACTACCAACGAAAATTGGTTTGAACGAGATAGAGCTGGTAGTTTTTTTTTAATACGTCATAAACCGCAATTTTCGGTTAGAAAAATCACTACCACTGCAAACGTGTTAAAACATCAATCGAAGTTACAACGAACTATAAGAACTTTTATATTATGTTACTTGTTGCTACGAAACCCTTCATGGGCGAGTCCAACTCGCACTTGGCCGGTTTTATTTTTGATAAGTACATATATGTCGTTTCTATACGTTTGAAGAAACATGTAAAACACGAACATACCTTGTAAATTGCAAAAGATGAAGATGGATATATTATTATGTACATCTGTATAATAATTATGTTATATAGTTTGACTTTCTCATCAGACATAATAATATGTAACAATCTAGATTTATTCTACCCTGATATTCATTATGTCATGAAACAATATCACAACTTAACAGTGTAGGCGTAATAAATTGCTGAGTAACGAGATATTTTGTCCATATATTTTACATTATCTGACTTTTTTTTATACCACTAAGGTGGCAGACAAGCATACGGCCCACCAGATGTACCATGTCCCCTAAACCCCGAGGGGGATGACTATTATGTGTTGACTATTATAATGGCGGATCTACGCAATGAATATGTAGTGTCATCATTATTATATACGTGGACTTATTCATTGGAAGTAAGACGGATCACATGCTCAAAGATTTTTTTTTTGGATTGAGATGTGTGATGCTCTCCATACAATATTTCATATGATGCTCTCCTCTCACCGGCCTGTTGGAAGGAAATTCTTATAGAAATAAGCATTGTAGTTATTCTTTCTTCTTATCTATACTTCTCTTTGTAATTACATGTGTGTCTGTAAACTATTAAATAAAAATAAAAAAAACTAATTCTACATTCATCCATGTGGAGAAAAAATCCAGATATATCCCCCAGGGGGTTTAAACAGTGGATCCGAGTGGACGTGACGCAGACCTTGGACTTAAAATCCAGTTAAGCAACTGCCAAGATAAAGAACATTTTTGTTTTCAGGAATTAGAATTTAATGCAACAAACAAATCACGATTTAAATGAGTAGGTGTGAAAAGTTGCGGAGTAATAAGATATTTCATTCGTATTTAAGAGTACTCTGGCGTATTTCAACACAGTAAATAAATGCCAGGCTTTATACGTAGGTGTTGATGAATAAGTATTCTAGATCCCACAGGACGGAACTTCATCTAAATGTTTATTGGATGAAGCCTTTTGCTATTATCAAATTTCAAATACTATAATGTTAATAGCGCGGGCTTGTAATCCGACCGTGATACATTTATTTGTGATTTCATGACGTGGAATAGAGTAATATCGATATGCAATCAGTCTCTATATATCATGATGTATATGTAGTGTGTTTATTGAGTTTGTATTAAAGTTTCTAAAATAGAAATAAGATGATGAGTAGTTAATTTTTTATCAGGCTTTTTCCACTACTATTGCTTTACACTCTTTTCAAAATCTAACTCGTTACACCTCTTTTGTGATCAGGAGTTAGTTAGTAGAAAATTATCGTATATTAAAATACCTAGACAAAATTCGCTCAAGAATCTAAAATAAAAAAATACATATTTGTCAGCTAGGAAAAACAAATATGGCGGGTCCTGTATACTTGTCCGTCATGGTTATAAATTCCGTGTAATAGAAAATATGAAAAAAATCACTATTACAAATATTATTGAATGCTGTGCCATAGAACTGATAGATTATAATATAATAATAGTATGTATATATAGGCCTCCCAAAGATAGAACAGATCATATCGATATGTTTTTGGACAATTTGCGCAATATTCTTAACAATTATTGTTCTAAGTCAAAGAAAATAATAATATGTGGTGATGTAGACATAGATACTCTTCAAGTTACTAAAAAATCCACCTCTTTTAAGCAATTAGTAGCAGAATATAATCTCACACTTGCCATAAAATCGCCTACTCGTTCGATAACTGGTAATCATTGATCATATATGTCACAACATTAAAGGCTGTCAAAGTGATATACTTGAATTTGCATTATCAGATCACACAGCCCAACTTTTAGTATGTCCTGTTACACTTAACACCAAAATTGAGCACTGGTATGTCGAGAGAAGGGATTGTTGTGAAGATAATTTGATTAGGTTTAAACAATATCTTAAGTTTCATGATACTTATCAAGAAAATGACCCAGAGAAGGCATATTATAGCTTTTACGAGTTGTTTGAGCTTCTTTATAACCAATGTTTTCCAATAGTGAGAATCAAAAAGACATTTAATAAACGTCCCAAATGGATCAGCAAGGGCATAAAACTTTGCTCAAAGCGAAAACGAGTCTTACTATGGGAATATCGGAAAAGGAAATGTATTGACACAAGAAACAGGTTTAAAATGTATTCGAGACGGCTTAACCGCATTATCAAATACACACAGAAATCACAAAATAATTATCACATACTGACAGCTAGGAATAAGTCTAAAGCTACATGGGACATTATCAATAAAAACAATAAAAAACCACATAGAGATTACATAACCAAAATTAAAGTTGATGGACATATAATTACAGACCCCCTTGACATTGCTAATGAATTTAACAATTTTTACATTGACCAAATAAAACCATTGACATTTCATAATCATAGTTATAATAATTCACACAAAATAGTGCCCATTCATGACAAATCAATATTTTTATACCCAATCGAACAGCATGACATTTCTAAAATTATACAGTCTCTTAAAAACTCTCATTGTACTGGATTTGATGGAATGTCAACTCGAGTCATTAAGTACGTAGGAGATGATATTTCACCTATACTTTCGCATATTTTTAATCTTTGTTTTCAACAGGGTGTATTTCCTACCCTGTTAAAGAAAACTATAATTAAACCTGTCTTTAAAACAAACCATAAATATGACATGTCCTGCTATAAACCCATAGCTCTAATACCAGTACTGGCTACAGTTTTCGAAAGACTTATTTATAACCGTCTATACACATTTTTTGAAAAATATAACCTACTTACGCATGAACAGATGGGATTTCGAAAGGGCAGAGATATTAATAAAGCAATATACTTCTTTCTAGAAAAGGTGTACAATAATGTAGACAATAGGATACCGGCAAGTGCTCTGTATATGGATCTGAATAGGGCTTTTGACTATGTTGACCATGAACGCCTAAAAAATAAGTTATACGCTTACGGGGTAAGCCTAAGAGGCAATGTCTTGGATCTTGTTGAATCGTACCTGAGTGATAGGAAACAAGCTACTTCCATTACAAAACTATGTCCTACTAAAAAAGTTGAGTCTGAATATATCTCATGCTTTAGAGAGCTGAGGTATGGTGTGCCCCAGGGAAGTGTCTTGGGGCCTCTATTATTTCTAATCTATGTTAATGACTTACCAAAAGCTGCAGTGAATTGTCCAATGGTCCTATTTGCAGATGATTGCACAGTAATGTTTACAGGTCAATCTTATAATGTTCTTGAAAATAAAATAAACACTGCTCTGATTGATATTGTCAATTGGCTGAACAATAACAACCTACTCATAAATTTAGAAAAGACCAACTTTATGTTATTTACAAATAGACTAAAGCCGCTTACAATAGATATTGCCTATCAGGGAACAAAAATTAACCATGTTAATTGTACAAAATTTCTGGGCGTGAATATAGATTGCAACTTAAATTGGAAGTCACATGTGGAACATCTGTGCAATAAAGTAAATAAATACTCATATATGCTTTATTCGCTGGCAAAAGTTACTCCTGTTCTAACTGTAATAACTGCATACCAGGCATACGTTGGGTCTTCCTTAAGATACGCAATAATATTTTGGGGTAATTCCACAGAGTGGGAGTCGGTGTTCAAAGCACAAAAAAGATGCATACGGGCGATATGTAGACTAAAACCAACTGATACCTGTAAGTACAGCTTCAAAGATTTAAAAATTCTCACATTGCCAAGTCTATATATCTATGAAATGGCTGTATTTGTAAAAAGAAATCTACAAATGTATAAAAATATGCGGAGTGCCCGGCTCAGACACAAAATTTGTATGAAACCCTCGAGAACAACCCTAATGAATAAAAGTGTATACTGTATGGGACAAAAAGTTTACAATAAATTACCCATTTATATTGTTGAAATTGAGAACTTAATACTATTTAAGAAAAAGTTAATTGACAAGGTTTACTACACTATTAAAGAATTTTTGGACGAGAAAACATTTAAAAATGATGATTGTTAATGAGTGACATTATTTATTTGACATTAATTTTTATTTATTTATTTATTTAAAACTTCAGCACTGAGTACAAGGCGGACTTAATGCCTTAGGCATTTTCTACCAGTCAACCTGGGTGATGCAGAGATAATGATTTAAGTAGGTGCTCCAAAATCTCACGGAAAATATTGAATAATGGAATATTCCTAAATTATAATATTTAAGTAATTAATCAATACATATTAACACATTACCTATATATACATACATATCAAAACATTACACACACACATATATATATATTATAAAAATATTCCTAGACATAAATACATGGATACATAGACATACATATATAAATAAATATATACTTATATTAATACCAATCATCATCTATGACAGTAGACTATAAGAACTATTATAGTTCTCATTACGGTACACTATAGAGCTGCCGTACTTTCTCCTTGAAAGAATCACGACTAGTGGACTTCCTAACTTCAAGAGGAAGTGCATTCCAGAAAAAAATAGATTGCACCACGAAAGAGGAACGTATGAAATTAGAACTGTGAGTAGGACAGCGAAGAAGAAGATTATTAGAAGAACGTAAGTTTCTGTCATGATTGGAACAGAGAAGTTGAAAATTAGTAGTTAAGTAAGTAGGGGCATTAGGAGAGTTTAAGATTGTATAGACCATAGTCACCGCTCGCAGACTACGACGGCGACGTATGGGCAACCAACCCAGTTCATCCCGATAAGCGGAAACGTGATCATATTTTCTGAGGTTGAAAACGAATCGAATGCAATTATTGAGAAGTCGATCAAGTTTATTGAGCAGATCTGCATTCAGGTCGAAATAGCACACATCACCATAGTCAATAATAGGGAAGATTAGCGTCTGCACAAGCGTTACCCTGGTACGAACAGGTAGAAAGTTTTTTAGTTTATAAAATGCTCGCAGAGTTCCAGTAACTTTCTGGCTGACACTAGCAACCTGAGCCCGCCAATCAAGAACTGAATCAATATACAACCCTAGATTCTTGACAGTTTGCGTAATTGGTATGGTCTGGGCTCTAAATATACAATGTGGCAGATTTACACCTTCCAGCCTACTCATCATCCGAGAACTTCCTATTATTGTACCCTGACATTTGTCTGGGTTAACTGTAAGGCCAAACCTGACACACCAGTCCCCTATAGCCACTAAATCTCGATTTAAACTATCAATTGCCTCCGTGATATTATCAACACTAGCTTGACAATATATCTGCAGGTCATCAGCATACAAGTGATACGCACACTGAAGATCAGAGGTGAGAAAATTAATAAATATAGAAAACAATAGAGGAGATAATATGCCGCCCTGAGGGACCCCAGCAGCCAGGTTACACCAACGAGACGAAGTGTCATTTACACAGACTGACTGCTGGCGATCCCGAAGATAAGAGGAAAACCATTCCAGCTCATCAGATGAGATCCCAACGCAAGCTAGGATAGCCAAGAGAATGTCGTGATTGACGCTGTTGAAAGCATTGGAAAAATCTACCAGCACCAACACTGTGACCATTCCTTTTTCCATTCCGTCTCTAAAATCCCCAGTAACTTTTAGAAGGGCAGAAGTGGTGCTATGCCCTGGTCTGAAACCAGATTGAAGTGGACTCAATATGGCGTTGCGGTGAATAAATCTAGACAATTGGCGCTGCACACAAGCTTCCAACACCTTAGATAGAAAGGGAAGTATAGAAATGGGACGAAAGTGCTTAGGAAGGGAAGGGTTTGTGATTTTGGGCAGGGGACGCACGTAGGCTTTCCGCCACAGACTAGGAAATTGACGAGAATCAAGGGAGAAATTAATAATATTACAGATAGCAGGAAGTAGTTGTTCTAGGATGGTGGTAATCATGCGGCGGTTAATATTATCACAGCCAACTGCTTTCGACTTTATCGACAGAATGGTCCTTTTGATCTCATCCTCCGAGACTGGCGAAAATTTAAAAGTAGCATAATTGGGAACAGGAAAACCAGCAAGAGAGTCTACCGTTTGACTCTTGATTTGATCTGCCATAGGTTGTGAGAAAGAGAAATGACTATTCATAGCATCCAATTCAATAGTCTTGGGCAACTCCAACTGCCTAGTTTTCCCAATTCCCAGTGTGCCCAGAAATCTCCATATATCAGAAGGTGAAGAGTTATTAATGCTATCAAAGATGTGTCGGCGTTTTGAGTTGCGTATCACCTGATTACACCGATTCCTAGCAGTCTTGTATAGACCCCAGTTAATATCAGATCTATTATTTTTAAATTTAGAAAATGCCCGATCCCTACGCTTCATGGCCAGGCGAACCTCACTCGTAATCCATGGTGCTGGGGGACGCTTTAATTTAACCCTCGTAATGGGAGCATGTGTATCATATAGACCTACAACCATCTTATTAAACTCCATAACCTTTTCATCGATAGTCCCAGCTTCCGCCAACACTCCCCAATCGATCCCAGCAGCATCCTCACGTAATAAATCAATGTTAACCCGCCCAAAGCAACGCATGTGCAGAACTTTCGGTTTCAATTTCGGTGGTCTAAGAGCATAGGACAGATAAATTAAGTCATGATGAGAGAAAGCTGGAGCAAGAAGTTGTCCATGAGAGCGAACTAGAGAAGGAGAAGAGATAAGGATTAGATCGAGCAATGTATCAGGTACAGTTACATTGTGGTGTGTAGCCTGTAGAGGTAACACATGGAGACTAGCCGACTCAACAATGTGCTGCAGCTTGATAGCTCTAGAAGATTTAGGAATGAGAAGATTAGTGTTAAAATCGCCCATGATGATGTGATGCTCATAATCAGGCCCCAAGGATTCTAAGACCGATTCCAAATCAGTGAAGTAGTCAACAGTGGGAGGGCAGTAAACGACACCTAGAAGGACCTTTACCCCCTTAACCCAAACCTCAAGAAAAAGAAACTCCGCACTGGCCGAGTACTGAGGAGGGGATGAGGCTACAATCTTGTAAGGAAAATCACTTCGGAGATATATTGCCACCCCCCCTCTCTCTTTACCCTCTCTATCATTCCGTATTAAAATATAACCTGGGAGTGCATAGTATGCAGAGAGGAGTTCAGGTTTTAGAAAACTCTCTGAGATGAGAATGGCATGCAACTGAGAATTACCAAATGTTTCAAGGAGGTCACTATAGTGATGAGACACGCTTTCAGCATTTATATGACACACATTTAGGGATGTACCCAATTCCGTTTCAAAACACTTATGGAGTTGTTCACCCAATGTACTCGTTACCAAATTAAAATTATCATTCTCACTTATCGAGTCACTATCATAGGCAGAGTAAAATGACAAATTCTCATCTGATGAGTTACTCATTCAATGCCTACTAAAATAAATATAAATTTATATAAGTAAAAAAAGTATAAAAATAAATAAATATTTATATAAAAATATAAATAAATAGGTACAGATAAATATAAATATTAGATTATTATAGTATACCTGTGCGACGCAAAGTTAAAGAAAACTATTCTTTATAGTTCTCTGCACCACCCACCAGTAAACACACCACTATAGATAAAGTTGGTGCCGGCCGAACAAGATCAGGTACTGTGACAATAATAGGGAGACAACTATTTATAGCTACACTATAAGACTACGAGTCCACTGGACCAAACTCGATTACAATAAAACTATTTTAATATCGATTGCCGTGCATAGCACCTCTATGCTCATTAGTATAGTGTGTCACTACCCTAACCTAAGTGACAAGCTGTCAAGAAGTTATTTGACATTGACATCATTCATACATTTTAATAGTTGAAGTAAAATAGAATCTTGTTTAGCAGGCAACCTAGTACAAAATAAAAAAACTGTGAATTTAAACAAAACAAATCAAACTGAAAATAAACACTATGTCCAGACAAACACTTTCGTCTTGAAGAAATCGTGAAGTCTTAGGATCAAGATTAATAAGATGCTCAAGAGTTGGAATTACGTTTTGCGTGCACCCACAGTGTCTGTGCTCACACTCACTGCTTGAGCCGTTCTTGGATGCTTCTGGACTAACGTCGAGAGTTCCTCAGAAGTTGTTATTCTGTGACGACGTCCATCCGGCGTTTTAATCATCACAATTCCATCTTGCGTCCAACAGCACCGCATTCCAAAATGCAGTCTTGCCTTGATAAATACAGACTGCCGAATCTTTGTTAGGAACTCCCTAACTGATATGGGAGACCCCTTAAGTCTAGACTTTGCATTCCAGACCACAGTATTAATTATATGACCTATTTTCCAATATTGACTAAATGATAATTAATTTGCAAATTAAAAATTTATGACATTGTTATTGATTATTAGATTATTTAATTGAATTAAATTTTTATGTTTTCACTAGAATCTGCATGTAATTAGGTATAGTATATAAATTGTATTTTGCATGCCAATATGAGGGCGAAACTTGGAGGACACAATGTACCTAAATTTTGTAACAACCTTTTTAATCCTTGTTTGCAAAAATAAAGAATTGAATTGAATTGAATTGAGCTAAAATTTGTATTTAACATGTTAGAATATTTAGCTGCCTGCCGAGCTTACATACAAAGTACTGAGTATTCATTTTATTTGTCAAACATGTGGGTAGGAGGGTCTTTGTGGGATCACTTCCTGTTTACTTATCTGGAATGGTACTAATTACTCAAACAATCATAGCCTTTGAAGCCATTAATTGTATAGTTCTATACTTTTTCACTTTTGTTGAAAAACCACAATTGTTGTTTTTAGGGTTTCGTAGCCAAATAGCAAAAACGGAACCCTTATAGATTCACATCCACTTTTCTCCGAAACTATGAGGCCTATGATATTGAAACTTGGTAAGTAGATGTATTCTGTAAACCGCATTAAGATTCTTATATAAAACTAGAAAAAAAAGCAGTAAAATTTTGGGGGTCCCCATACTCAGAACTAAAACTCAATTTTTTTTTCATCAAACCCATACGTGTGGGGTAGGTATCTATAGATAGGTCTTTAAAAATGCTATTGAGGTTCCTGAAATCATTTTTTTCTAAAGTGAATAGTTTGCGCAAGAGACACTTCCAAAGTGGAAAAATGTGTGTCCCCCCCCCCCCCCCCTCTAACTTCTAAACTAAGAGAATGATATATCTAAAAAACTTGAGAGGTGTCAAGGGACACCCGGATGGAACGAAGTTCCTTTCGATTAATTAAAGAAGGAATTGTAATATTTTTTTTTTTAATTAATAATAATATTTTTTTTAATATTAACCCCCATTTTATTACCCCCCCCTTCCCCCACCCCCCATATTACCCCCATATTAACACTAGAGTGCACGCGCGGGTTACATATGTAGCCCAGCGTGTAATATTGCCGTATATTATCGTACCTGGGCGCGCTATAGATCTATCGTCTCGTGTATTCCTCGACTACTACCCCCTGCACACACACCATAGTGCGTCGCCACTTGCGGCGCACAGACCTTTAAAATATACGTCCTTAAAGTTGCTTGGGCTACACTTGTGCCCCGCGCGTGCGTTCGAGGAATAATATCGTGAAAGTGTACAAGTGACAAAATTGAGGTAAATATACTCAATTGTAACATAACTATATATTATATGATTAAACATATTATGATATATCTAATTAAAAACATATTTATAGTAAGTATGCATTATTTATTGTTGGTATTTGTTTATTTTTCGCAGATGGCGTTGTCCGAACAAATCGAACGATGGCTTGATGAAGTTAGTGAAGGTGAAGATATTTTGATCGAAAGCGAAGAAGAAGAGGAAGAAATTGCAAGAACAAGTGACGCACTGGGATCACCTCATCATTCTGATACGTACCAATCAGGCGATGAGGATGACGACGACGTGCTTTTGTCGACATTGGTTTCCTACCAATCTTGAAATAGAACCAAGTGGAGTAAGTGTCCACCATCTACTTCAAGAACGAGGTGCCATAATATTTTAGCTCGTCCACCGGGCCCAATAGGTTCAGCATAATTTTATACTGATTGTTACGTTCCTAATTGATAATATGACCTAGTGATCTCAAGCCTGCCAAATACTAGTTGATTTTTAAGACCTTTCTATTTTTGTTCAAAATTACAGTTAAAAAGTAAAATTTACTTAGTTTTATAAACAATTATAATAAAAATAAACATGTTAAAAATATATACTGTGTTTAAATTATTGATTTTTGATATATATTTATAATTTACTTCATTGTTAATGGGCTACACCTGTGCCCCGCGCGTGCGCTCATGGTCAAATTAGGGGCGCGTGTACTGCAGTGTTAAAGGAGGGTAGAGGTACCTCTACCCTCCATACTATAGCAAAAACTGTCGTGACAACTTTTCGTAAGAATTTTTTCCGTCTAGCCCCCTTTCACAACGCGCGATAAGGAACTTCGTTCCAAAAAAATATATGATTTACATTGCCATTAAAACTACCCACGAAAATTAGTTTGAACGAGATAGAGCTGGTAGTTTTTTTTTAATACGTCATAAACCGCAATTTTCGGATAGAAAAATCACTACCACTGCGAACGTGTTAAAACATCAATCAAAGTTACAACGAACTATAAGAACTTTTATATTATGTTACTTGCTGCTACGAAACCCTTCATGGGCGAGTCCAACTCGCACTTGGCCGGTTTTTTTTTTATATAAGATAATCAGTTCAAAACAGAAGGACATTAATGATGATTTAAAAAGAAAGAGATTGTTAAAAATTTAACATTACTTTCTTTCTTAAAAGTGTGAAATCTGTGAATTTCAGTTTTTAGATAATGTCAATCTATTAAAGATTGTTCCCCTGTATTATAACTTGTATGTATATAGTGTATTGTATCTGTAAAGAATTAAAGAGCATAGAATTCCCGTGATATAGGGTCTTGACTGACAAGGAGTAAAAAATGGACGATTACAAAGTGGTCCTATTAAGGGTTTCTTTCTTTGAGGTAGGAAAAAATATTGAGCATAAAGATAAATACTTAAATATTACATAATATTACGTAACTTAAGCTATAAAAGCTTGAACACTGATATCTTGCGGTTGTTATTAGTACTGAAATAAGCCGAACATTTCATGAGTGCTGCCTTCAACAAGAATTTAGTCGTTCTATAAGAAATTTATAGATGGCGCTGTTAATGAATCGTAACTTCGTAGACGTTGAATAATGCCGGATTAGCTTCTACTGCCATCTGTTCATAGAAGTGCAAACTGAATTTAGAATAAGTCAGGCAAGGAAATAGTATCTGAGGCTAGTACAAAAATGTTGGCTTAGGAAGTAATTTAGAAGAAAAGTTACAGATGTCGCTTTTACAAGTTTTATTCATTTTTAGGCGATGCCCGTGGCTTCGTCTGCGTGCAATTTATTATGTTTCACATAACAAATTTCAAGGATCAAAAGTAGCCGTGTTATTTTGTGTCGTTTTACATTATCAATTTTGATTGAAGAAAGATTCAAATTACCTACTATAAAGAAGCTGTGTACGTCTAAATTTCCGAAAGGATATATCAAACCCATTTGACCGACTTTTAGGACCCAGTTTTAGGATTTCTGGACGTAGGCAAATGGCCCATCCATTGATATAGCATCCATGAAGATTTCCACATGTTAAAACAAGCTACCGTGGTTTGATATTCTATTAATAAAGGATTAGGTTTGGTAGGACTAGATTGTAAAGAGTCTGTGCAAAAAGTCCGGGTTGAAAAAAGTCTATTTTGCAGAACTTCTTGATTTCAAATGGTCTTACTTTTAAAAATGCCATGGTTGTAAAAGGTCATGTGGCTCTTGTGGCATAAGGTGGCAAACGGGGAAAATTGGTTCCTTCTGTAAGTTCAAAGTTACGTCTATTACGAAATTGTTTCTTTATCGTCCTGAAGAAATTCCGCAAGAGCATAATTATGTCTACCTCACAATAAGCATTTTAAAAGAAATTCAGGATATTGTGGCCCCATGGGAAAATGGAAATGGAATTGGAGTCCTTGGTTAACACGGGAATTAATTTATATATTATGGATCTTCGAAAACTGAAGATAAATATTTTCACTGTTTTTCAACACATCGATAAAAAGCAATATTATTATAAGTTTTGCAGATGAAATTCGGCACGATCCACAAGTATATTGTTTCTCTAAAGAGTCATTTCAATGATAAATTTTATAAGAAACTCATTGATAGTCAACTCGCGTGCTACAAACGGCCTTCTTGGCAAGATAACACGAAAATGTTTTATAAGTTATAGATCTTTTAAGATTTTACTTTTAGGAAGAAGTAGTGTGCTTAATTTTCATATCTAATCTCATCACAGAGTAAGTACTGACAGCATTCACAATTATTTTTATTAAGTAGTAAATATATTTTTAGTAAAATAGTAAGTAATGTTTTTCAAATACAAATTAGTTATCTATATCTATACTAATATTATAAAGAAGTAAAGTTTGTGTGTTTGTATATTTGTTAAATTGTAAGGGGTAATCTCGGGATCTACAGAACCGATTTTAAAAATTCTTTCACCAATAGAAAGCTACGTTATTGTGGAGTATCATAGGCTATATAGCATCACGCTACAACGAATAGAAGCGGAGCAGTAATAGTAAATGTTCCCGTAGCGCTAGTATTGAATATTAACGCTACGGGAGTAAACGAAACGCGACGGGAGTAAATGCGACGCGAACAGGTAATACTCTCTCTTATGTGTCGCAAACGAAGTTGCGCGGGTCAGCTAGTTACAAATAAAATGTATGTTTATAAAGTGACCGGGTTACTTCATATCAACGCCTTGCCGAATATCTAGGCCTATTGCCGAGTACTGTGTTGAAATGGACAGATCCTGGTTACGCCCTGCCCATTTCAACCCAGCCCTAGGGCTGGCAATGTGAGTGAAACAACTCTGTGACAACATCCTGTATGTGAACACATACAATATAGTAGACTGTATGCTTGTTTACCACTTTTCAGAATTACATTGATTGATAAATTTGAAAAATAGTCATGTTTAGATTACACGAGTAGGTACCTATATAAATTTTCAACTAGATAGATGCATCGTTCGATTTGATATAGATTTATTTACGGCACGACTAGAGATGTCTGCGCAATTGCCTTGTTTGAGAGCCAACAAGTGTATCACTTTTAGAAAATAATAATATTGAAACAGACGTAAAGGCAATCCTTTACGCCTAATTTAATATCTTCTATCAAATCTATATCTTCTTATCAAAAAAATGCATCATCATCATACAATTATGATGATGATGTAGTTTCTTGATTATAATTGTATTATGGTATACCTACTGTTAATAAAATTATAACAAACAAATATTCTTATCCATTTAAACCAAACGGAGTAAAACATAAACGGGTTGTTTACTTTATTCGTTCAATAGAAGCCGAACCAACCGTGAATATGTGTTCAACAAAATCTTGTTTTGAATGACATGATAAACGTTTAAAAAAATAGTGATGTTGAAAAATTTGTTCTGCCTACTCACAAAATATTTTTATACCTAGTACAAAACTGTTTAATACACAGTTTGCACAACTACATACAAACACACATAATCAATTCGTTTTCATAGAACGGGATAAGAAAATTATTTTACAGTTACACTAGGCGCACACTGGGTGTCATGTCGCTGCGGCAAGCTGCGGGCGCCAAATTACTCCTCAAACTGGGCGGCATGTAGCAAGGTGAGTCGAGGCGACACGGCGATAGTAGCCGAGCGACAGCTTTTAGCACGACGTCTGTCGCCGCGACAAGTCGCCTGATGCAGGTGCACACTGGGCGTCATGTCGCTGCGACAAGTTGCTGGTGCCAAATTACTCCTCAAACTGGGCGGCATGTAGCAAGGTGAGTCGAGGCGACACGGCGATAGTAGCCGAGCGACACCTTTTTGCACGACGTCAGTCGCCGCGACAAGTCGCCTGATGCAGGTGCACACCGGGCGACAAGTCGCTGCCACATGTCGCCGCGACTGTCGCCCAGTGTGCGCCTAGTGTAACTTTGAGTGTAACTTTATGAAATACTAGCTGACCCCGCAACTTCGTTCACGTCACATAAGGTGTATGAAAGGAGAGATATTTCTTCATCAGACTCATTAAGCAGCGTGTGAAACTGCCCTGTTTGCTTAATCATAAAAGAGCTTAAAGATTAAGTCTATTTTATAAGCTATTTTATGATTAAAAAAAACCGCATTGCAATCGGTTAAGCGGTTACTGAGATTAGCGTGCACAAACGTACAGACAAACAGATATACAGACATACTGACAAAAATGCTAAAAATCATTGTTTTGGGTTCTATTGCGTTCATAAAGCCCATAGTTCATATAATATACTTTTTTATTTATCTTCCATGTACTTACAGACAGCGACCTGTTACGATTTATTTATGTATTGATAAAGTAAAACCAATTATTACGTGCCAATAAGCTTTTCTGTACTGTGACTGAAATTTGTTTCTGAATTCCACTCCAAATCGGTTCGGACTTTCGGAGTTCATTACACGTAAAATATCTCTTAGATATTGTGAAAATTACTTAGAATATTTGAACTAATATAAATACTTGTAAACTGTCAGCTGTTGAAACTTGGTCTTTGAAGAACACTTGAGGCCCGGTAGATTGAATTGAACTATGATATTTCAGTTCAAAGAGAACTTCTATGTTGAATTGATTTTGGAGTACGCAGATAACTATTATCTTACAGTTTATAAGTACTTCTGTGGATTTTGCGTAGAAACAGCTTCGAGTTCTGTGAGTCGCATTGTTTTCAAAATTGAATACTTCTCAGCCGGTGAGAAATACGTTTGAAGATGAATACCGCTAAATTCAAAGCGCAAGTCCATTGTGTAACAAAGCCACCAAAAAATCTTCTTTAACGTTGATTAGACTTTGTTAGAGCACTTTTTCTCTTTGTAAAATAATTTTAACACCAGTACAATCTATACTTCCATAATCCACTTTACATGGAAGTGTGTTTATTTCTTTTTATCTGTTTTTATATACAAAGGAATCCAGATTCTTTTCAAAAACCCGATAATATCTACGTGGGTTTTAAGAGCGCTGAGTGTCAGGAATAATATTCTTATCAAACTGTAATGTACACAAAGGAAGTCTATTTTAATATTTTCCTTAAAATTTGTTCATTTTCTTAAAAGCTCCGCACTCCTAACCCTGCTAACTCAATAATCTAATAAAACAGAATAATTTATAATAATATACGGCAATAGGCTCACAGCCTATTAAGTAAGACATAAAAGTTTAAGGTGAAATGTGGGCCTCTGTCTACCTTTCGGGAATAAAGGCGTGACTATTATATGTACCTATGTATGTATGTAATTTATTTATGATTATGTATAAATTGTCCCAGTCTTTATGTCCGTTATTTCAAAATAACTACTAAATTCTTTTTGTTGCTTTCTTGAAAGTTAAATAAACTGAGAAAAGTAGGACGTAAGTACTTCAAAGGACAAATTACGTGAAAATATCATGTAATTTTGTCCTTTAAATTTTCTTCTACTTTTTTTATTTATTGTTGTCGGTATTTAGCTATATTGAAAATTATTAGACTTTGGCAACAGTTTGTTGTAAGTATTACTTAGCTAGAGTGTTCGGGCTAGAAATAACTAAATTTAAAAATTCATAAAACATTTAAAATACACGGAAAGAAACACGCAAAGAAACTAACTTTATTACCAGAATGTATTGTAAAAAAAATCCCAGTTACTTAAACCAGATTTAAGTAATGTTTACTAGAATTATCGCAAAAACCTCAAAGCTGTATTTTTATTAATACTAAAATTTTCTGGTTATATTTTATAGTTACAAATACCTAAAACTAGTTATTGATACACTTTCATAATGTAATTACAGCTATACATTTTTGGTAATATACAACATGAAAGTTTGTATAGCGCAAACCTGAAAACACTTTGATCAGAATCAGTAACATTATCCAACGGACCTGGTTTCAACCTATGTTATTTTTTTTCAAAACTTCACGAAAAAATTAACGCATTGAACACTCTAATATCGTAAAGTTATTATCATAAAATAACATCACTAGTATCACTACGTGTGATCATGCGATCCGCCACCAGCCGATCCCATGCCCTCGACCAGCCACCCCGGCCGCGCCCCTGCGCCCGCGCTACTCGGGCTGGCCACCAGTCAGTGGCCGATAAAACGAGCGCGACGTCATACGTGTCGCCGTTCCGCGTCCCGTATCGCTGTGCAAAATACGCGATCGTGTAACAACATGTCTTTTATTAAACTTTTTTATACTACTAAGGTGACAGAAAAGCTTACAGACTACTTGATCGTTGCTAACCTTAGCCTGTGGACGTTTGGAACACCTGAGGCACGACAGACGGGCTGCGACAGCAATATTGAAAGGCAGAAGGAATTACCGAAGGTGACAAAGTGCAACGGGTGAACTTTAATGAGTGGTGGCTAAAAAAATAACAGTGTTAGTGTTTTGTGTACTTTTACGCGTAGAGGGGTTGAGTTACACAATACTGACAACGCAGCCTATTGGCGCCATACTAATCCTTATTTACCCCGTCAGAACTCTTTCCGACACTGCTAGTCCATTAATGTGTGTGCAGGTATTATTAATAGTCACGTAATCGTATTGACCACTACTCGTAAATGCCTGTATGTACATACTTGCAGTTCTAGGGTTCCGTAATCAATAGGTAACAGCTAGAAAGAAAGATTTTTTTATTCAGCCCTTAAACACATAGGTACCTACTTTCAATAGGCTTTAAAGCTTGACCCTTTTACTTACACTCCACTGTCCCTCTGTCACCTAACTGTATCTCACTAACCATTATTATAGCTAGACAGTTGAAAATTTAACAGACAGTGTATTTTTGTTGCCGCTATTATAATAAATACCTACGGCCAAATGCGAAACGGTCTCACGCACAGACGGTTCCGTACTAAAAAAGCAGCAAATCGCGTTCGTTGAATGGAATCCCTTTTAATCGCCCCCTTTTATCTGATTTTAGTATCTGTAACTAGCTCTAACTATCGCGGTTCCGATAGAGTCTTGTTACGGACAGACAGACGGACAAGGAAGTCTTATGAATAGGGTCCTGTTTTTACCCTTTGGATGCAGAACCCTAAAAACAGATCAAAATAACATTTAAGTGGGCTCCCATACAATAAACGTGATTTTTGCCGTATTTTGGTACAGAACCCTACATGCGCGAGTCCGACTCACACTTGACCGGTTTCTGTCTAAAACACTGTTCCATAATTACCACTTATGAAACTGGTTTCTTAACGTTATTATCAATACCACACGAATAGTGACTAACTGCCTTGTGTATAATACCTACACCTAAATAGTGCAACTGTAAAGGCTTATAACTTGGTCAGTTTTCGTTACTTTAATTTTTTTTTACAGTATTTTTGAAGCGGAACTTTAGTTGGGGTGTCTGAGCTTTGCGCTATACAAAAGTTCACGTTGTATAAATGTAAAAATTGTACATAATACTTTCGTGATTGTTTGCTGCACATAATTAAAATTAATCCCTACAATAAATATGGTACAGTACAAAAAAACGAAAGTAGACACATCATTATTTAGATTTGTAATAGATACTAGAATCGTATAGTACTGTTTACCAGATTCACTAATACAGAACTATAAATATTGTTACAATAAAAAATCTTTGCGTATTATTGCTAACAAAATCTTAAACGTTTGCGCAACAAAAAAATATATTTATTGTAACGAAATAATATTTTAAACGCTACTAAAAATATTGTTAACACTAGCATAAGTAAGTAGCTTGAAACAAAATTTATTTTTGTAAGTAGGTGCCTACCCCATAACTCCCCGACCCCGATCCGCCGCGCCGCCATTTTGGTATTGCAATTGCATTGAGATTGCATCATTCGTGAATGTGATGTGTTTAAAATATATGTTAGAAAGGTAGTCAAGAAAAACTACAAAGATCATGTCTAATAAATAATTTTGTTCTTAGCTGGCGACTGTACAAAATCTGTCGTTTAAAGAATCTGTCGTTCAAGGAATCTGCCATTTACAGAATCTGCCGTTTCCAGAATCTGCCATTTAACGAAAAAAGAATGTGATCTGTGTTCGCTGCGCGCTGCGTGAGTGACGATCGATTTTTTTTTGTAATTGTTGTGGTTCGAGTGTGTTGAAGTGTGTTCTCCAACAACGGTGTGTGTTATATTGTTACCTACATTTTGAAAATGGAACATGACAATGATATCATCAGAATCTTTGGCGGACAAGCGTTACATTTCGATACAATAATTTTTCAAAACTAGTGTTTTTTTGACTGTTTATGTGTAATTAATGGTATAACACAGTGATGATCAGTGTTACTCACCAACTAGCGCGAGGTAGCTATGCAGAGAACTCTTTCCCAGGGCGCCTTACTACAGAGATTCCAGTGTGCGTGCAAGGGTAGGCCAGGGCTCTGACGAAAACAGTCAGGTAGGGTGTACACACATATATTTATATAACACAGAGATACACAGAGACACACAGAGAGCTTATTCACTGATAGACACAAATATCACAGGTACACAGAAGTATAGTCAGTGCTTAGGTACTTATGCTACTAAGCTACACATAAGTAGTGGATTTACTGGCCTGCAGAGTGAGCTGAGTGAGAGTGACTGCCTGTTGTTACTGCCAGGTGATGACGGCAGATACCTCTCACATGAGAAGCTCGTGTAGTCCGCACTTCCACGTTGTCGTACCACGTGCAGCCCACTAACTTATAGGTGCGGCACCAAATATCTCATCCGGCAACTAGCCGTAGTAAAAAACCCTGTCATGAAAGAAACGACAAATTAAGATCTTGGCTGCGCGACAGACGACAATCGACCCGCTTTGCAAAAGAAGAAGTGACTCACCAGTTTTCTGGGTAAAATGTAGCAAGATGCAATGCAGCAACCCAATCACAGCCCGTTAGGCCACGCGAGGTAACAAATACTCGCGCTTGAGCGAAAAACTGATTCGCGGCACAGTCTCAGAACAAAAGCCAAAGGACCTCCAACTACCCCAAAGCAGGTCTCGGTCCGAGTCCCGTCTTTCACGAAAAATCTTAACAAAACCTGTTCCTTTAAATGCGAAATCGATTCGTCCTCGAACTTATGACATCCTGTCATTCTGACAGCAGAAATGTCACCACTGACAACCGATTAAAAAAAGATAACTCGATTAAGCTGCTTTCACATCCTGAATACTGCATCTATAGAAAATAAATGCTACAACCACCCCCCCTTTAATAGTATTTCCTGCGGATATGACACGCTGGAAATACACAATAAAGAAAACAGAAAAGTACTGACTAATAAACAAAGACAACCGGCTAGGTCCTTCAAACACCAGCTGACTACGACCATTACAATACCAAAGAAAGATCCTCCTATGTACCTAACTAGACACTGACTCGTGTACCGGTTAGGCTAAGTAACTAGAGTCTAATGCCCTTCATAGAAAACGAATGCTCCCTTTACTCACTGCCGATACCCTAACACTACCCAAGCTCTCAGGATATTGTAGAGTACCGAGAAGCGAATGAGAGAAAAACGCTCGGTGCGGTGCATAGAAGAAACTACAACGTGACAATTTAAAGTCACGTACACATATAGAAATACAAACAAAAGATTAAAATAGTCTTACATAATGATCACATAGCACTGGTTTAATAAACTAGAGAAACAGTGCTATGTAGTTACGTTAGGTATTGGAGACTGCTCCTCCCGATACTTCAGGATGTCCTTGATATGGTACTCCCCAAGATCCTTACCGTCCAGATCTGACAGCCTATATACTAAAGGGGATCGTTTAGCAGTCACCACACATTTAAGGAACTTAGGGGCTAGCTTAGAAGAGAAATTCTTGGCCTTGTTGGACAGGTAGAACGTGCGTTTGTAAACTATCTGTCCCACTTTCAGCTCTACATGCCTTTTTCTGAGGTTGTAATACTTTTCATTACGCTGGTGGGCAACGTTCAAATGTTTCCTCACCTGGTCGTAAATGCGTTGTATTTCTCTCAGCTTGACACCGAAGGCTGATGGATCGTCTACAGAGACTGAAGTAGGATGGCACGCGATATCTGTCTGCCTGTATAACACTCCATCCCCAATAAATTCCCTACCATGTACCAAAAAGTAAGGGGTGAAACGAGTTGCTTCGTTAACTGCAGTGTTCAAAGCACACTGTATCTCAACCAAGAACTGATCCCAAGACTTGTGTTGCGACTTCACATAGCATGAGATCGCTTGAACAACATTACGAATAGCTCGTTCCGCCTGATTAGTTTGGGCATGATACCTAGGGTTATAATATATATTAGGTACATTGTATTTAGCCAACAGATCCTTAAATGGCTTACTCACAAACTGAGGGCCATTATCCATGTAAATAGTCTTGCAGACTCCGTGCACGAGAAACACACTCTTCTCTATGAACCTCGCGACTACAGCGCCTGTGGCAACCCGAACAGGGCACAACATGACGTATTTGCTAAAGTAGTCGGAGACCACGATCAGGTGTACGTTTCTATTGCTCGAAGTGGGAAAGGGACCAAGCAGATCGACAGAGATAGCTTCGAATGGCTTCGAAACCCGCTTCGGGCTACCCATTAGGCCGGGACGAGACGTATTTACGGGTTTGTACTGCTTGCATGTTTCGCAATTCCCAACATATTCTTTGACGTCCTCGTACATCTTGGGCCAGTAATAATTTAGGGCTAACCTTTTATGCGTCTTCCAAACGCCACCATGGGCACTAAGTGTGTCATCGTGGTACTTAGAGAGCAGGGGCAAGCGATCCTCCTGAGGTACCACCAGCTTCCAGTCAAAGTCTGAAGTCAAAGAATATTTATTTTTAGTTAACCTATATAAAAGGTTGTCACGAATGTCAAAGTTTGGTGACTTCCTCGGGTTCTTCCGAACACTATTCATGGTGTGGTCATACCACGGGTCTTTAGTGGGTACTGCATCGAGGGACTCAATCTTGATACGAGACAGAGCATCAGGTACAACGTGGTCTTTACCTTTTCGATGCTCTATGTCAAAGTCGAATTGACTGAGCCTCATACTCCAACGTGCTAGACGACCCGTGGGATTTTTTAGTTTATGGAACCACAGAAGAGATGAATGATCCGTGACGACCGTACACTTTTGGCCTTCGACGTACTGTCGAAATTGTTCCAAAGCGAAAATCACAGCCAGAAGTTCTCGCTCAGTTGTGCTGTAGTTCACCTCGTTCTTGTTGAGAGAACGGCTACAGTAGGCGATAGGGTGCTCAACACCATCGTGAGTTTGTGTCAGTACAGCAGCAACTGAGTAAGCTGACGCGTCACTAAGAATGCGGAAGGGCATCTCAAAGTTAGGCATTTTTAATATAGGGGCAGAAACCAAGGCTGACTTTAGCAGGTTAAAGGACTGTTCAGCCTCAGGGGTCCATTCGAACTTAAGGTTCGTAGAAGTCAGTTTGCACAGAGGTTTACTAATCTTCGAGAAGTTGTTAACAAAGCGACGATACCAGCCGGCCATTCCCAGAAATCTCTTAACCTCCTTAGGGTTAGAAGGGGTGGGATAGTTGAGGATAACCTCAACTTTACCCGGGTCTGTCCGTAGGCCATGTTTGTCCACATAATACCCCAGGTATTTGAGTTCACTCCGACAAAAATGGGATTTTTTCATGTTAATAGTTAGGCCAGCATCCTTGAGTTGCTGATAGACTCTATGTAAGAGCTCTACATGCTCCTCAAAGGTGCTGGACACACAGACTATGTCATCCTGAAACGCAAATACCTTGTTGTCGAACTCGGGACCAAACAGACGGTCCATGAGGCGTTGCATCGTGGCACTGGCTCCGACAAGACCGAAGCACATCGAATTGTATTGGAATAATCCTCTCCGGGGAACCGTAAAAGCAGTCTTCTCAGCAGACTGGGGTGAGTCGAATGGAATCTGCCAGTAAGCCGCACTCAAATCTACAGAAGTTAAATACTTAGCATTATTAAGGTGGTCCAAGATTTGATTGATATAGGGTAAGGGGTAGGCGTCACTCTTTGACACAGAGTTCAGCTTGCGAGAGTCCAAGCACAATCTGAGGTCGCCGTTCGCCTTCTCCACCATGACCACTGGAGAGTTCCAGGCGGACTGAGACGGGGACACTACTCCCATCTCCAGCATTCGGTCCAGCTCGGCTTCCAGGGCCTTCTGCTTAAGGGGAGAGAGCGGATAGTAACGCTGCTTTATCGGCTTGCTGTCACCAGTGTCAATGACATGATGTACAAGTGAGGTCCGACCTAAGCCCACCTTATCAGTGTTCAATGAGTCAAATTTCTCAATGACCCCGTTGATTACACACCTTTGTTTAGCAGTCAAGTTGTTGTAATCCTCGAGGCCACCGTTAAGGGACACAGACTCTATAGGATTATTATCACTAAAGCTATCAAGACTAATATTTTGTAAAATTAACTTATCACTCAACTTAAATTGTTGCCAGAAATCCACTCCAAATATCATGGAGGTGGTTATACCTGGGACAACATAGAACTTGACAACTCGGATAACCGAATTGTACTCAATTGGCAAAGAGATACAACCCAGACATTGCAAGTGAGTGCTGTCTGCAGTTGTAATACGAAAAGTAGGATTGATACTCACAAGATCAAAACCCAGTTCCAAGAAGATGCGGTGCGCTCCCTTACCTAGTATAGAGCAGGAGGCACCGGAATCTAGAAGGCCTAAGACATTTAAATTTAAAACCTTAACAACTAGATACGGTCTAATGTCACTATCCCGTTTAGGAAACAGGACCTTATCAGAAATAGACTCAGATACAGAGTGATGCACAGAGTTCCTAATAAGGCCCTGGCCTACGCGTTTTTTGACTTGTTAGTACAGTGTGAGCAGTCTGGGGTCTTGACTCCTTTGAGACCACACCGGAAACACACCAGCTCCCTTGACTGTGTGCAGCTGTATGCAGTGTGACCGCCCCCGCCGCAACGAAAGCATTTGCGATCGTGGGGGGTAACCGGCGTCTCCACTGCAGACACCTGCTTAGCGGGCTTTTGTACACCTTTGTTCTTAAGCTGGTGTAAGTCAGATGTAATCTCAAACTTGTCAAGAGCAGGCTCATGGAAAGCGTCTGCCCTAGTACGCGCAAGCTCCAAGCGCTTACCCAAACGTCTCAAGTCATCTACAGAGTTGACATCATGCAAGGCCAGTTCCTTCATGTAGTCAGGTCTAATGTTGTGCATGAGAATGTCCAGCTGTTCCTCACTGGGCATCTTACATGACAACCTTGAGAACATGGCTTGCATTGTACATATATAGTTAACCAAGGACTCAGAGCGGGCTTGTGTACGCTGTCTTATCTCGTTCCTGAGGCGGTAATCATAATCAGGAATATCGAAGGTATCTCTAAGCTCACTAATAAGATCCTCATATGAGATGAAGTTAGCTTTGTTTGTACGGAACCAAGACAAAGCCGGTCCATCCAACAGGTCGGAGAAAGCCATAAGGAGTCTAGGCTTAGTAACCTCCCGAGCACATCTAAGTTCCTCTAATCTCTCTAAAAACACACGTACACAAGTAGAACCATCATATTTTAAGTTAAATGAACATAAGTTAAGGGGACGTTCTTTATACACTATGTTACATGTAGAACTATTCCTACTTGAACTAGCTCGCACCGAGCGGTCCTCTCTCACTACTGGTGAAGTATATTCCACCTGGTCACGACCCGAAGGATCATCACCATCATCATCCGAACCTTCGGATTCAGAATCACTACTGGGTTCAGCCCTAGCGATGATCTTCACTAGCCTACCACGAATATCCACCAGGTCGGGGCAATCCAGACCACAACGAGCTAACCTACTCAATAAGTAGTTGGCCCTGATAGACACCCTAAGACGAGAATTATTATTGGCCAAAAACTCACCTGACTGAAGAGCCTCCTCCTGTGTTATATAAATATATGTGTGTACACCCTACCTGACTGTTTTCGTCAGAGCCCTGGCCTACCCTTGCACGCACACTGGAATCTCTGTAGTAAGGCGCCCTGGGAAAGAGTTCTCTGCATAGCTACCTCGCGCTAGTTGGTGAGTAACACTGATCATCACTGTGTTATAAATTGGCGCCCAACGTGGGGCCCACTAACTTATAGGTGCGGCACCAAATATCTCATCCGGCAACTAGCCGTAGTAAAAAACCCTGTCATGAAAGAAACGACAAATTAAGATCTTGGCTGCGCGACAGACGACAATCGACCCGCTTTGCAAAAGAAGAAGTGACTCACCAGTTTTCTGGGTAAAATGTAGCAAGATGCAATGCAGCAACCCAATCACAGCCCGTTAGGCCACGCGAGGTAACAAATACTCGCGCTTGAGCGAAAAACTGATTCGCGGCACAGTCTCAGAACAAAAGCCAAAGGACCTCCAACTACCCCAAAGCAGGTCTCGGTCCGAGTCCCGTCTTTCACGAAAAATCTTAACAAAACCTGTTCCTTTAAATGCGAAATCGATTCGTCCTCGAACTTATGACATCCTGTCATTCTGACAGCAGAAATGTCACCACTGACAACCGATTAAAAAAAGATAACTCGATTAAGCTGCTTTCACATCCTGAATACTGCATCTATAGAAAATAAATGCTACAATGGTGGATTACTAAACATAAAGGTTCGACAACGTGCAAAAGTGTTGGAAAGTGATAAAACGCAGTAAAATTTTCACAATGAAATTTACTTGACTTTGGCATAGGTACCTACTCTCAGACCTTGGCATACTTAATAATTTGTTATTTAAGATATCAGGTTTATAAAACATAATCATTATACTGTTGTTTTAATGACATACAAGCCTGCATTTCAGTTAACCTTTTCCATAATAAATTAAATAATATAAAATTTTACACTATATTTAATATGATATATTGTTTTCTGAGTCATATTTTGTTTTTTAAGTTACTATAAATATCGTAAAGATTAATATAATATATTGCTGGCTGAGTAATATTTTATTTTTAAAGCTACTTTATTTACAAGGTTATTTTTGGATGCTCCACCAAATTTTTTCACAAGATTTTTTATGCATGAAAAATCGATTTTTTTCTTTTTTACAAAACTAACTGCTCAAGTAGGAAAATCAGATGTATGACAATAATCTTGTGAAAAAAATTGGTGGAGCATCCAAAAATAACCCTGTAAATAAAGTAGCTTTAAAAATAAAATATTACTTAGCCAGCAATATATTATATTAATTGATACGATATTTATAGTAACTTAAAAAACAAAATATGACTCAGAAAACAATATAATATATCATATTAAATTTTACGATATTTATAGTCACTTTCAAAATAAAATATTACTGAGACAACAATATATTATGTTTATAAGTAAAACATGTTTTAGTACTACTAAAAAAGAAATAGTAACGCTTATATTCCGTTATTTAATGACGACTGCAATTATTTTTAGTAGCTACAAATAATCTGGTTAACTTCACAAAAAATATATTTAAACAAACAATACCTTTCTGTTATAATTAAAATAAAAACAAGTAATGTGTACAAAAAGTTGCGTGTACACACCATATAAAAGTGTGTTAAAAGAAATAAAAATATGTTTGAGAATACCAGATATATTGTTAAGATTTAACTAGATTGTTTATGTAAACAATAAACATAGCTTTCACATATAGTACAATGTTTTCTGTTTAAATTAACTATAATCAGGTTAACGTAACTAGATTTTTTTCTCCTCGTAACTTTTTATTTTATTAGCTGTACCTACTAATAAAATTAAGCTTAGTAGTTTTGCAGACTGACGATATTTTATTTTGCATTTGAATGAAACGATTCTGTTGAAATTTAGTACTAAGATGGACTCACTACCATTTTAGCGAAATATATGGTTTTGCAGTCAAAATATATCAAAATATCAGGAGTTAAACCGCAGACCACATTCACTATAACGTATTATTTCAGCCGCCCTTTATTCTGAAATAAATCTGTACAAAGGCAGACAATCATGACAATTCACGCTATGCAGTAGAATCTCAAAAAAAAACTTACTTAATATTTCATGATTGTAGTAACAATTACTAGGCTTTTCAGGATGTAAGTCATTGTAGTCTTTCAGACGCCCGCTACTGCCAAAAAATACAAACCTATTTTTTGCGTGGTTTGAACCATTTTATTTTTATATTACTTACAATGCTTTAATGGCACTTAGCTTCTTGATTAAATTGGTTAAACTTCCTAAATGGGAATTTAATGGATAAACTTTCAATAGATACGCCTACTGTAAGGGCTATTAATTACGTTTGTTTTCGTAATGTGATTACTTATATTACTAGGCCGTTAGTTTACATTTTTATGGCAGATTTAATTTAGGTTTATGGGGCAAAGATGGTTCAAGACAGAAGTGGTTGGACAATATAAAAAAGAGTGTATTTTAAGAACTGCATCTGAAGCATGTTGCGCGTAATCGCAAAAAAAAAATAGTTTGTTGACCGTTTTTTTAAATTGCTGAACGCTAGACATCAATATGACGATGGCACACAATGATACCTGCTGATATCAAAAATAGCCATAGCCGGTTGAACAACAAAACAAAGAAGCACTGTTTAAATCCTCTGTTTAAATCGGGTAGCACCTCAGATCCGTCCAATTTTCGTCCTATATCTGTACTACCCACGTTTAGTAAAATCTTTGAAAAGGTAATGCTTAATCAAATGCAAAATCATTTTAATGCAAGTAAACTATTTCATACTAAACGATTCGCAATTCGTTTCACGCGCGGTCGGTCTACCACGGATGCTGGAATCAAATTATTAGAGTGTATATATGAGGCCTGGGAGGAGTCGTATGATGCTTATGGTGTATTCTGCGACTTATCTAAGGCCTTCGATTGCGTCCAGCATCAGACTTTAATTCAAAAACTTAATCAATATGGGATCCGGGGGACGGCCTTGGATTTAATTAGTTCTTACCTAAGAGATAGAGTACAGAGAGTAGTTATAAATGGTAAACAGTCACATGGTTCTGCTGTAACAATGGGAGTGCCTCAGGGTTCGATCTTTTCTATTTTTAGTGTACATAAATGATCTCCCTCAGCTTATAAGAGACAATCACGAGGTAGTTTTGTTTGCTGATGACACATCTTTAATATTTGAAGTTGAACGGGGCCAACGCGAACTTGACGAAGTAAACAATGCCCTCTCTAGGCTAGTCCACGTGTTTAACGCAAATAATTTATTGTTAACCTTTAACTGTGGACGTGCGGTCTCACAGGCCGCAAGCAGTTTGTGCAACACGTGCCCCTCTCTTTCCGCGTACCCCACACGTCTGTCCGTCTCGGTAGCTTTGGTTTTAGTGGCAAAACGACTGTAGAGATAGAAGGTTGTGTCCCTGGATGCATATTTTGTTAGTAATTACGCATTAAGTTTTGAGAGCGGTCCGTTAGACCGCACGTCCACGATTGTGTGATAATTTGAGCTTATGGTGATTTTCTTATGTGCTACATTTTTTAATTAAAAATGTCAGATATCAATCACCTTAGTACATCTACATCCAAATAAACTTTAAATTCATCAATTCCACCGACTGCGAGTAAAATATTGCGATTAAATGAACTTATTTTAGAAAAGAAGAGCTCCAGCGATAATTTTAGAGTTAGATCAGTGCGACAGCAATGGGGATGTAGATGATAGTTTATTTTATGAAGATGACGTTAAAGGACATCACTCGAGTGATCCACAAAAAGTGGTAGTACTAGCAGAGTTGACGGTGATTCAGACACGGAAGGTTCAGATTACAAAACATACATATTTCACAGTTACGGTCCTAGAAGTATTACTATGGTAAAAATTACTACAAGTGGACTGCAAAACTACCTTCTAGACGAGTACGCACTCCACAGTATAATAATGGCTGAACACATTTATTCGGGAAACCACCCCCAAGGTGGACAGATGACATGATTGAGGTCGCGGGAGCTTGCTGGATGCAAGTGGCATAGGACCGAACGTTGTGGCGATCCTTGGGGAGGTCTATGCTCAGCAACGGGCGTCAAATCGGCTGAGATGATCATTGATGACATTTATTCAGCTGCTTACTCAGGATGTACAGAAAGATCCTATCAGTTGGTATTTGGATTGCATTTTTCGATGACGAACTGCAATGCTCCAAGCCAAAACTGCCTATAAATATGCACAAGTTGAGGGGTTGTCAAAATTTTTATGTTTTGTTATCAGAAGTGATTTTTAAGTTTTTACATTCTTTATTCTTCATATTTTTTTATAAAAGTAGTCAAACTGAGTGAAAATAAAATTTTCCTTAGATAATGTTTTCATAAAGTGATCTCTTATGAAAAAGTCTAAATAGAGTCTTTAATTGTTACATGGTTAGATTTTAGTTCAAAATATTGTTAAAAATAAGAACTGGTCCAATACTTGTGTACCTACATAGAATACAGCCCTTTAAAGGAAGCGGTCTATGAGACCGCACGTCCACGTTTGTGTAACAAAAATTTGAAGTCCATAGTTAAAGGTTAAATGAAACTAAAACAAAATGTACTAGATTCACCTTGCCAAATGTTAGGCTCGTTAACACCAGTATTAAAATTAGGGATGATCAAGTAGAATTTGTCGATGAAACTGTCTTTCTGGGCATAAAGTTAGACTCCAACTTGCAGTGGGGGCCTCATATCGAGAAAGTCTCGGGCAGACTGAGCGCTGCAGCCTATGCCGTTATAAAGATCCGACAACTGACAGACATTAGAACAGCGCGTCTTGTCTGCTTTAGCTATTTCCACAGTGTCAAGACCTATGGCATACTATTATGGGGTAACGCTGCCGACATCGAATGTATCTTTGTGTTGCAGAAAATGGCAGTCCGGGCTATCTATGGTATGAGGTTTCGGGAGTCAACCTCTCAACCGTGTTGTGCCGTATCCGTCCATACCCCACCATTTGTGTTGTCCCGTATCCGTCCCAAGAATACCGGCTCTAAATTTACGCAAATAAAACGCTAATGCTCTTGAAAATAGGTTCTTTTATTGCTTGATATTGTATCTATGATCATCAATTTTACCATTCAGTAGTGCCATCGTTAAAAAAAATATATATATCAGTCTAACATTTCGACAATCGCC
Source organism: Miltochrista miniata (assembly GCA_933228765.1). Taxonomy (NCBI): domain Eukaryota; kingdom Metazoa; phylum Arthropoda; class Insecta; order Lepidoptera; family Erebidae; genus Miltochrista; species Miltochrista miniata. Next base: position 11,814,517 of record OW121759.1, on the reverse strand, counting down.
GATTTGCAATATTTGAAATCTGTTTTTAGGAGCGATTTATTGTTGGAATCCAGAGAGTTTACTTATCAATTGATTGCAAAATTATCTAGGAATGTGTAAAAATAAAAATAACCAAATTCTGTGAACTAATTTATTGACAAAATCGTTCATGTTTTGCAACAGGTAATGTTCGGTAATATTATAAAAAACATGATTTTATAAATAAATGTTCATGAATAACATTATTCACTTATTTATCTTCCTAAAACAGTCATTGTTCATATTATGATTCATATAAATTTTCCTTGAATTTTGAGAAATTCGAAGAGCAGTCGCGCGCTCCCAGCGGCCTGTGTAACTTGCCACAGACGACGGGTACAAGTTTGTTGCCCCTTCCACCAACGAGGGGTTAAGAGAAAAGTTTAAGGATATCAACATTCTTACTGTGTATTCACAGTACATATGTATATGAAAACTTATTATATACCCATAAAAATAACAGTAAATTTATTAAAAATAGTGATACCCATAACCTAAACCACAGATTACTAAATAGTTACTAAGAAATAAGAATAAATTGGATGTACCTAGATTTAGGCTTAATAAAATAAGCAATTCTTTTGCGGGCAATTATATTCGAATGTACAATACATTGCCGACAGCCGTAACAGGTTTGTCAGTTAATAAATTTAAAAAACTAATAAAACTTAAATTGTGCCAGAAAGCTTATTATGGTATTAAAGACTTTCTAGAAGACAAGGCTGCCTGGCAGTGACACGAATTGCTCCTTTCTACATGTAAAAAAAACTGTATTAGATACTAAGATGAATTAAGAGGGACCGGACTGAGTTTCTTGGGGTGTTCTTCTCAATCTGTATCATTTTCGAACCCCAGTAGAGTCACAAAAAAATTTGACAAACCTAATTTTTTTTTAATTTTAAAGTGAATAAATTTTATTTTATTTATTTATTTATTTTATTTATTTGCACTTTTTCAAATCGTATGTTAATGTTATGAATGCGGAAATTTGTGTTTGTGGATTTTTGTAACTCTTTCACGCTCTAACGGCTGAACAGATGTGGCTGAAATTTAGTAGAATAATACATTGACAACTTTTTCTCCCGCGAATAAGTTTCCACGGCAAATGGAAACGCAAATAAAATTCCACGTCGGTTGAGTGGCAGGCGCACATATTTATATCAGATAAAATTATTCGTATAATGGTTAGTACAATAAAACGGACTTACAATGTATGTATCATCTACCTATTATTAAATAAATACTGTTAGTTGATGTCTAGTCAAAATTCGTCCAAATCAATTAAAATTTAAATAATAATTATCAGTCAAGATTCAAAAAATTATAATACACATAGAATTAAATTCCCGAGATCCCAGAAAATTTATAACTTAGTCAAGATTCAAAAAATAATAATACACATAGAATTAAATTCCCGAGATCCCAGAAAATTTATAACTTTATATTAAGTTTGCCACCCGGCGCACGGTATGCTAAATCTTGTGCAAAGATTTTTACCATTGTCAAAACCTGATATACCTACGAGTATATAATCAGGTTTTGACAATGGTAAAAAACTATATATTTAGCTGAAAAACTGTATACAGATTTCAAGCTAAATATATAGATTTTTTTACTAGTAAGAGAGTAAGAATGTAGATTTTTCAATAATTAGATCGTACTTGTATTTAGCGTGCTTCCCTCAATTTTCAGATCTTTTCCGAAAAATATCGTAATGCCTATTTTGCAGGAAAATGGAAAGCTGGTTCAAACATCCGTTGTATATAGGATATTGATTTTTGGAAGACTAGGCAGTACATATGTTTTATTTGAAAAGGCCACAGTTATGTTGAAAAGTATGGCATCACCAATATTAGTATTGTACAATGGAGTGGAAAAAAATATAGTAAAAGATTTTTCGTTTCACTAGTCAAGGTATTGCCGTAAGCAATTTCTTTGAGGTTGAGTCGTGTTTTAATATCAACGATACATTCCTACATGATGCACAGTGATATAGGTTTTCTGTGATCGACTCACTTGAACAATAAACTACCGACATAGAAAAATCAGTTTTATGAGTTTCGGTAAAAATGCAAATACTTGAACTACCTACCTCACTCAGTCAGTTTGTAATAGGCGCCCAAAACTAAGGCTTTCATTTCGAGATCTTCCCTGGGGCGACCAACCTTAGTCAATTGAGGCAGTTCGAGTCTAGCGTGACACCTAAAAGAAAAGAGGCCATAGACATAAACAATGCATTCATTTTTCGACCCAGGAAAATCATTGCCGGGAAAATAATAGAGCAACTCTCTTTATTATGATTAACTCCTTTTATTATAATTGTTAATATTGATGCCGATTATAGCATTACTTTTCTGGAAAAACTAAATCGTAATTTTCATAAAATCATTTGCTTAATTGAACAATGCTTTGCCAACATTATTGTATTAGAGAAGTTTTTCAATCGTAAGTATTATCTTTTCATATAAATGAAAGAGATAAAATATTTTACTGTTTGTCTGTAAAATGACAGTCGTTAAGCCAGGTTGAGGGCCTTAAGGGTAGCTTGAGAGGATTCAACTGTCACAACTTGCGCCTGTCCATTTCAACTCGGCAATAGGCTCACCACCGCTTATATAAAACTATAAGGAAAAATGTGGACGAATACTTTGCCTCTGACGCAAATAGTGTAAAGACGTGATTATTTTGTATGTATGTAAAATATTTATAGTTTAAAAGTAATAGCAACGAAGGATAAAAATATACTAAGAGATAAAAAGTAAGTACAGGTTCTTAATATTCATGAGGCGCGTAAAAGTTCCAATCAACAGTTATTCACAGCTCACATCATTGTGAATGCTATTTACTTTTTTTACTCAGATTAGGCTACGCCTCACGATTTTATGTTTTAGCCTGAGTAATGCTCTAGCTTGATAAGAAGTGTGATAATAACTGTTACCTAGAGCCCTTTATTTAAAACATTTTAACATGTTTTTGTTATAAAATTAAAAATAATTTTGCTTTACTTGATTTTATATCAAGCTCGGGTATCGGTTTTGAAATCTTTCTTAAGGCCAACTGCACTACTTTCTACAATCGTAGTTTCGAAGACAAGGAAAGTTGTGTCCATTTTGGATCTAGAATGACCAAGATTTAATGTATTATTAGTACCTACCTAGTCAAGCTCACGAATTTGATATTCGTATTTAAGCGTGCAATGTAAATGATACAAATAATGGTGGGAATTCTGCAGATTTGCATTAGCTAAATTACAATAGTTAAACATCTAAAATCATATCGTGTGGTTAAAAACGTCGTATTGTCTTTAAAAAAGTGCTGAAGGCTACGTTGTCGGATTTTTGCCAACGATGATTAAATTGAAAGGTCATTATAGATAAGTGACACATTTCCCGTGCAGATGACAAATTTAATGATCTATCAGCGTAAATTCTAACACTTATATCAGTAACAGACGCTTGTCAACGCGGGATATATTGAACTTGAAAATTAATGTCTAAAGAAAATACTTTCTTAGGGCTCCGTGTCCAAAGGGTAAAAATGGGACCCTATTCATGAGATTTTGCTGTCAGTCTTTCTTTCTGTTTATCACAAGGCTGTATCTCAGGAGACATGATAGCTAGAGAGCTGAAATTTTCACAGATGATGAATTTATGCTGCTGATATAACAACAAATACCAAAATAGGGGGGCTCCCATACAAACTTGATTTTCACTTGAAACCCCCGAGCACTAGTTTAACTAGCACTTGGTCGGTTTTATAAATTTGATTTTATTAAGCTGTGAACTCTGTGTCTTCGTCTCAGCCTCAATAGAATGCCACTAGGTTGCATGACTGGGTCATGACTTTGATAGTATAATATTGTGCTAAAGTCGTCCAAATAAGAGATGTCTACCTACATTTTCTAAAGTAAAAGCAACATCTGGTGGACCGTCATTACTGCTCGTTCGCTCTAACTTTGCCGCTCGGCTCTATACTACAGACGAATTTTTAATAAGACGAAGTAAATTGACAGCAACTAATGTCACTTCTTCATACAATGTTGCGTATTTTCTATGACGAAGTGACATTAGCTACTGTCAATTTACTTCGTCTACTTAACAATTCGGGTATATTATGCCTCTACGCCAGCGGCAAAGTTAGAGCGAACGGGTAGTACATTGTATTTCACAGATTATGTACCTATTTCCGTTGCCGCTATAACAACAAATAGGTACTTTAACAGAAAAATAGGTAATAATATATCATGAAACGATTTCTTTACCGTTTTTTTTTGGTACGGAACCTTCAACACGAACACATTATCACTATTAGTTATTCTGTGACATTACTTAAATTTACTGTCCAAATGTTTATTTATTAATGAGACAAATGTTACAATAAAGCATAATAACTATTTACAATATGAATAAATGTAACTAAACTAAATCTAAATAGGGCCCCCGTGGCATTGTGCCCAAAAGACTGGCAGCATTCCCCCTTTGAACGGCGATGCCTATTCGTTGGGAGAAATAACTGCCAGCCCTTAGGTCACCAGTTGACTCCACAAGACGCTTCTTCAAAATTTTAAAAAAATTATGCGCATTGGGACCCCATGGACCTAGGGTCTCGACACCGACTGGAATAAAATTGTACGACGAGCCGAGACCCTTATACTTATTTATTTTTTTATATTCTGCCGCTTCCGCTGCTGCGCTGGCTTTTTCTTTTGTTCTAGGCAGATGGGACGGGGCCAAAGTGTCTACACAAGTGGCATCCCAGACTAGCACCCGACCCATCTCCCACGGAATTAAGGTCATCCCATCCGGTCTCTTGCCATCGTCCCTAAAAATGCCATTTGGCTCTAAGAGAGCGGGCACACCGACGGTGGCAAGAGCACGGCGAATGATATCGTTAAGCGCAGCGTGGCGAGAGAAGCGGCCTGCGCTCTTCAAGCAGGATAGTCCATGGTGTCCCATAGAGTCAACGGTAACACCACAGGGGCAACGGTGTGAGGCGCAGAGCGGGACGCCAAGTCTCAAGCCAACTGCCATTCTTAAAGTGTCCGGTTCAAGAAAGGTTCCGGTGTTAGCAGTTGGAAAAGCATTCAGCCAATCACCGGATTCCTTTTTGCTGAGCGCTAATAGTCTAGCACGATCTGGGCCTAAGCTGGCGTTTAAAAACGTGTCAAAAGTTAATTTTGAAATTGCGTCGTCCCAGCTCCGTTGAGAATTTGGATGAATCGGAAAATTTTGACCTGGGCAAGCCATAAGCCAAGCATCCTTGGCATCTGTACAGCCAGCCATCTCATAGTTAGTAAGACAATTGCTTAGGATTTTACCTACGAGTGGTGACGTGGCATGTACAGATGACAAAAAGGCCGGCAAAGCCACACTGGAGATTTTGCGGATCCCTAACCCACTGTATTTAATGGGAAGGGAAGCTTGAGTCCAAGATTGTTCATTAAGATGTATGTTCAAAATACGTTCTAAAGACGTTTTTATGAGGGAATCAATCGCAAATAAACAATTCTGATGTTTCCAAAAAGGACAACAACGAAGCAGATACATAGATTTAGGAACAAATAGACAAAATTTTAAAATTGTGATTGCATAATGTGAATTAATTTTGAGAAGTCGATCCACATTTGATTCAAATTTTAAAATTATTTGTGCTATTATTTCTGGAATAGCATCTTCAAAAATCGGAGACCCTAAGAGGTTAAGATTCTCTCTATTAATAATTTTGATATTTGGACATAAGAAATCAAAATTTTCTATGAGTTCGGAACGGTTGTGAGCGTTATGAATATATAATTCACACTTATCAAAATTTAGTTCCAAACCAATCAACTTAAATTTGTTTTTTATTTCCAAAAGATCTGAGAGAACAGTAACAGCATCACCTCCAAGAGTCCCATCATCTAAATACCACACGTTAAATTTTGATTTTAAATTTTGAATGATAGGGTTAATAGATAGGCTGAATATGGCTGGCCCAAGGGGATCACCCTGCTGGCAACCGACTTCAGAAGAGATTTCTTTGCATTTATACATTAATTTTGATGGTTCATGATAACAATTTAGTAAATAGTTGTAAATTTCTGGAATATTGTTTCTAATTTCTGAAAGCAGGGTGTCCCTATTAACCGAATTAAAGGCATTTTTGACGTCAATTTTTAATAAAACCTCACACTCATCTTTATTAAGGTACGTGCGCAGGGCGTGAACCGCCGCTTCACACCCACCTTTGGTACCAAAACCTAATTGAGTAGGTTCAAATTGTTGTTGTAATTTAGATAAAATGTAACGGACTGAAATTTTGCCTTTATTCTCATCGAGTACCCTAAAACGAGTCACAGTGTGACTCGTTGAGAAAAAAACTCTCAAGGAGTAACAGTGTGACCCGTTGTTGACATTTTATTCTCATCTAGTACCACTGGGTCTTGTAGTGTGACTCGTTAGGAAAAAATCGTCGTATCGAGTAACAGTGCTACTCGATGCGAGTTTTAATTCTCATCTAGTATCACGAGTGTTACTCGTTCGGAAAAACAAATCTCTACTAGTAACAGTGTGACTCGTTGTGGAATTTTTATTCTCTTGAAGTAACACTTGTAAGTACTCGTAATATATTATTTTTGTAATTAACTAACAAGATTCTATTAGTAACTTCTCCAAAAGTTATTAATTTACTTGTCTGTTAGAGAAGTTACCCAAAAATTATAAAAAATAAATTGATATTAATAGGTATTGATTGTTCGGTTTTTCGATCCCGTACAATGCAAGGCCGGCAAAGGTGCACTCTCATACTCCTCTTTACTGGGTACCTCAGAACCCTGCTGAGGTCTCGTATTCGATTACCAGATTGAACCAAATAAATATTTAAGCAAAAAAAAAAATTAGAGTTTTCATTGTTTGCTAAGTATAATGTGTTTAATATGTAAATTACAATACCTATTCTGAACAAGATTTTATTATTTTATTTAAAGAAACATTGATAAACGATTTACTATGAAACAACGAAGAAAGCTTGTGTCATTCAGTATTAAGTCAATAAAGTGACATGAAAATTTGTTAATCAACTTCAAAAAAGGAGGAGGTTCTCAATTCGTACGCTATTTTTTTTGTATGTATGTTACGCGATATTTTTTTTTGTTTGAAAGAGGCTACTTCTGAGTTGGTCCCGTATCCAGGGTATGAGGATCTGATGTTGGGATCTAGGGAAAATCGAGGTAAATCATCAAATTTACGGCAAAAATTCTGTAATTAATTCTAATGATATCTGATAAATCAGAATATACTGACTTTGTGCTAAGTAAATTTTATTTTTCAGTATTTAGTTTTATTTGAAGTTGGTGTCTTTTTTTATTTTTTTTTATTTTCAGTATATTCGGCATACATATTTAACTTATTATAATACTTATACTTACATGATATACTATGTATATGATGTACTAACTACTAGATAAGAATAAAAATTCCACAACGAGTCACACTGTTACTAGTAGAGATTTGTTTTTCCGAACGAGTAACACTCGTGATACTAGATGAGAATTAAAATTCGCATCGAGTAGCACTGTTACTCGATACGACGATTTTTTCCTAACGAGTCACACTACAAGACCCAGTGGTACTAGATGAGAATAAAATGTCAACAACGGGTCACACTGTTACTCCTTGCGAGTTTTTTTCTCAACGAGTCACACTGTGACCCGTTTTAGGGTGACTCGTTGAGAGTAATCCAAATTTTGGATGTCAAACGTCTAAAAGTAGAACCAACTGCAATAGGACGAACTCCTCCGTCTTTTTTAGAGAGGGCAATGAGATTCGCTCCATAGATGACAGGAACAATCTCGGGGTTAATGTTACCAGTGAGCATGAGGTTTACCAATTTTGTTAAACATCCAATGAGGTGCTTACCTGCATCACCCACACAGTGAGAGGTTAGGTCCTTGAGATGTTGAGGAGAAAGACCATCAAGGCCAGCAGCTGAGCCAACTTTGAAACCATTAATAGCACTCACTGTGTCCTTTTCGTGCGAAAGCAAACACACATCGGGCGATGTAGGTGGTTCCAGGAAGTAGGCTGTATCAGGAGCTGGGGGATGTTTAGTCTGTAAAGCCAAAAGAGTGTCTGTTGTATCCGGAGATAGTACATCACTTGAAAAAAGAAGACGTGCTGCACCTTTCAAATCTCCGTCGCTAACTTTCGCTTCTACTATTTTGTTAAAATTAGAAGACTTTTTGTTATAATTTTCTGAAAATAAGGAATTCTGAAGGGGAAGTGTGGGGTTGGTACAATTATTTTTAATTTTTTGAGTGAGAGAAATGGTCTGGTCACTAACTTTGGCATGTAAAACTTTATAGGGAAATAGTAAAAGATTATGCCAATCTTCTATACAATTACTATTTAAACATTGTGTAATATTTTGAGACAAGAGTGTAGCGACGGAGATTCTGGCGCCTCGAGGAATTCGCTTTACTAGGCTGATGTTATTTTTCAAATTACTCAATATAAGATGAAAAGGGGTAGCAGAAGTATTACTAACAGATGGAACAGAAGCATGTGGTGTGAAATTATGTAAATGTAATGAAGTTGTGTTTTGGCTGAGGCATTTATGTAATTTTGAAATATGAATGTTTAGGCCTCTAACAGTTTTAAAAGATTTTAAACAAATGGAGCATGAATTAGTATAAAGTGACGTACCATCTCCGGATTGCGTCGCGCTCTGCATTTTTCTATATATTTACAAATAAACTAACAAACTAAACAGTAACTATAAAAAACACAAATAAAAACAATAATATTCATAATTTTGACGATTCTGTCAAATCTGGCGCATCGGAAGAAGTCTTCAGAGACAATTTCTTCAAAAGATCATAAATTATTTTCGGCCTGCAATGTTTTAGGGAAGCTCGACCGTCGCGTCTGCACCTTAACGGGACTTTGCACACAAAATAGTATTCCAATTCGTGAAAACGCCACCATCCAAATATTAGGTATCTGTCACATTTGTAGCAGAAGAAATTTCCTTAAAATTTACTTAAAATATTGCTATTGAATTATATATAATTATGCTCTGATTTCTTTTCAGCGGATTCGTGTATAAAAATATATGAATTTGGTAGCTATTATTTTAAAATTTAATTTATTTTATTTCTTTATAAGGAGCAAATGTCGTTGTCAGCCATTTGTCAGCCAACTCCAAATAGGACTGTTTTCCTCTCTTATTTTTGAAGTGAAACTTCTTTATCGGCGTTGGAAAAAAATTTGCGTCACGTCACGTCACGTCACGATTTTTGGTTACGCGCCATCTTTGTTCTGTTCCCCACCACGGTGGATTCGAATTAGAAGAGAAGAGTACTTTATCCAGGGATAGCATGTCATTTTGTCATGGGTTTTTGGACTTTTGGACTTTTGGGCTTTTGGACTTTTGGATGGGACATTGGTACTTTGGGTCTTTGGGACTTTGGAACTTTGAAACTTTGGGACTTTTGAACTTTTGAACTTTGAACTTTTGGACTTTTGGACTTTTGGATGGGACCTTGGTACTTTGGGTCTTTGGGACTTTGGAACTTTGGGACTTTGGGACTTTTGGACTTTTGGACTTTTGGACTTTTGGACTTTTGGATGGGACCTTGGTACTTTGGGTCTTTGGGACTTTGGGACTTTGGGACTTTTGGACTTTTGGACTTTTGGATGGGACCTTGGTACTTTGGGTCTTTGGGACTTTGGGACTTTTGGACTTTTGGACTTTTGGACTTTTGGACTTTTGGACGTTTGGACTTTTGGACTTTTGGACTTTTGGACTTTTGGACTTTTGGACTTTTGGATGGGACCTTGGTACTTTGGGAATTTAGGACTTTGGGACTTTGGGACTTTGGCACTTTGGGACTTTGGGACTTTGGGACTTTGGGACTTTGGGACGGACTTTGGGACTTTGGGACTTTGGGACTTTGGGACTTTGGGACTTTGGGACTTTGGGACTTTTGGACTTTTGGCCTTTGGGACTTTTGGACTTTTAGATGGGACCTTGGTACTTTGGGTCTTTGGGACTTTGGAACTTAGGGACTTTGGGACTTTGGGACTTTGGGACTTTGGAACTTTGGGACTTTGGGACTTTGGGACTTTGGGACTTTTGGACTTTTGGACTTTTGGACTTTTGGATGGGACCTTGGTACTTTGGGTCTTTGGGACTTTGGGACTTTTGGACTTTTGGACTTTTGGACTTTTGGACTTTTGGACTTTTGGACTTTTGGACTTTTGGACTTTTGGACTTTTGGACTTTTGGACTTTTGGACTTTTGGACTTTTGGACTTTTGGATGGGACCTTGGTACTTTGGGAATTTGGGACTTTGGGACTTTGGGACTTTGGCACTTTGGGACTTTGGGACTTTGGGACTTTGGGACGGACTTTGGGACTTTGGGACTTTGGGACTTTGGGACTTTGGGACTTTAGGACTTTTGGACTTTTGGCCTTTGGGACTTTTGGACTTTTAGATGGGACCTTGGTACTTTGGGTCTTTGGGACTTTGGAACTTTGGGACTTTGGGACTTTGGGACTTTGGGACTTTGGGACTTTGGGACTTTGGGACCTTGGTACTTTGGGTCTTTGGGACTTTGGGACTTTTGGACTTTTGGACTTTTGGACTTTTGGACTTTTGGACTTTTGGACTTTTGGACTTTTGGACTTTTGGACTTTTGGACTTTTGGACTTTTGGACTTTTGGACTTTTGGACTTTTGGACTTTTGGATGGGACCTTGGTACTTTGGGAATTTGGGACTTTGGGACTTTGGCACTTTGGCACTTTGGCACTTTGGCACTTTGGGACTTTGGGACTTTGGGACTTTGGGACTTTGGGACTTTGGGACTTTGGGACTTTGGGACTTTGGGACTTTTGGACTTTTGGCCTTTGGGACTTTTGGACTTTTAGATGGGACCTTGGTACTTTGGGTCTTTGGGACTTTGGAACTTAGGGACTTTGGGACTTTGGGACTTTGGGACTTTGGGACTTTGGGACTTTGGGACTTTGGGACTTTGGGACTTTGGGACTTTGGGACTTTTGGACTTTTGGACTTTTGGATGGGACCTTGGTACTTTGGGAATTTGGGACTTTGGGACTTTGGGACTTTGGGACTTTGGCACTTTGGGACTTTGGGACTTTGGGACTTTGGGACGGACTTTGGGACTTTGGGACTTTGGGACTTTGGGACTTTGGGACTTTGGGACTTTGGGACTTTTGGACTTTTGGCCTTTGGGACTTTTGGACTTTTAGATGGGACCTTGGTACTTTAGGTCTTTGGGACTTTGGAACTTTGGGACTTTGGGACTTTGGGACTTTGGGACTTTGGGACTTTGGGACTTTGGGACTTTGGGACTTTGGGACTTTGGCACTTTGGGACTTTGGGACTTTGGGACTTTGGGACGGACTTTGGGACTTTGGGACTTTGGGACTTTGGAACTTTTGGACTTTTGGCCTTTGGGACTTTTGGACTTTTAGATGGGACCTTGGTACTTTGGGTCTTTGGGACTTTGGAACTTTGGGACTTTGGGACTTTGGGACTTTGGGACTTTGGGACTTTGGGACCTTGGTACTTTGGGTCTTTGGGACTTTGGGACTTTTGGACTTTTGGACTTTTGGACTTTTGGACTTTTGGACTTTTGGACTTTTGGACTTTTGGACTTTTGGACTTTTGGACTTTTGGATGGGACCTTGGTACTTTGGGAATTTGGGACTTTGGGACTTTGGGACTTTGGCACTTTGGGACTTTGGGACGGACTTTGGGACTTTGGGACTTTGGGACTTTGGGACTTTTGGACTTTTGGCCTTTGGGACTTTTGGACTTTTAGATGGGACCTTGGTACTTTGGGTCTTTGGGACTTTGGAACTTAGGGACTTTGGGACTTTGGGACTTTGGGACTTTGGGACTTTGGGACTTTGGGACTTTGGGACTTTGGGACTTTGGGACTTTGGGACTTTGGGACTTTGGGACTTTGGGACTTTGGGACTTTGGGACTTTGGGACTTTTGGACTTTTGGATGGGACCTTGGTACTTTGGGAATTTGGGACTTTGGGACTTTGGCACTTTGGCACTTTGGGACTTTGGGACTTTGGGACTTTGGGACGGACTTTGGGACTTTGGGACTTTGGGACTTTGGGACTTTGGCACTTTGGGACTTTGGGACTTTGGGACTTTGGGACTTTGGGACGGACTTTGGGACTTTTGGACTTTTGGCCTTTGGGACTTTGGGACTTTGGGACTTTTGGACTTTTGGCCTTTGGGACTTTTGGACTTTTAGATGGGAACTTGGTACTTTGGGTCTTTGGGACTTTGGAACTTAGGGACTTTGGGACTTTGGGACTTTGGGACTTTGGGACTTTGGGACTTTGGGACTTTGGGACTTTGGGACTTTGGGACTTTGGGACTTTGGGACTTTGGGACTTTGGGACTTTTGGACTTTTGGCCTTTTGGACTTTTGGACTTTGGACTTTGGACTTTGGACTTTTGGACTTTTGGACTTTTGGACTTTTGGATTTTTGGATTTTTGGACTTTTGGACTTTTGGACTTTTGGACTTTTGGACTTTTGGACTTTTGTGCTTTTGTACTTTTTGACTTAATTTAAGGTGAGGTGAAAATTAAGTTTATGAAGAAGTTTCACTTCTTACGTGTGTACGTGTGTACACTAAGTACACGCAATTTTTTTTTTGAACAAACGAATAGTAACATTATTGTCGGGACACTTCAGTGAAGTGATCCGTGTACAAACGTGCACTTGCCACTTATTAGTTACTTTTCTAAAATAATTAAACTCACCTTTACAAAGGAGTCATGTTTTCATGCCACCCATACTATTCACTAAATGAAATAAAATCATGCTTGCTTTCTATTAAAGTTCCGCTTCATAAATCAGTCACTTGAACAATTCAAATATTTGATTTGAATACGTTGCCGTATCGTAGAGCTAGCTAACCTTTTAAGGTTATTAATCTGTATAGTACTCGTAGTATGTTGGTGCACTTTAGCCAGTGATGAAAGCTTTCAGTTTCAAATATAGACATTACTAGCTGACCCCGCAACTTCGTTTACGTCACAGAAGGTGTATGAAAGAAGAGGTATTTTTTTCATCAGACTCATCAAGTAGCGTGTGAAACTGCCCTGTTTGTTTACCACGCCTTCGGCGCGGACTGAATTATTTTAGAATAGCCTTTATCATTAAGCTCTTTTATGATTCAGCCAACACGCGAGTTCAGTTTACCCATTTTTAGATTTAAATGTGATGTAATAGGTTCTTTAGAGTGGTATAACTTTTTTATTTATAAACCGAATGGCATGAAATAAACACTAAATGTTAAGTGAAGCAAACCACAACACAATAAAAAAATCGCATTACAATCGGTTAAGCGGTTACTGAGATTAGTGTGCACAAACGTACAGACAAACAGATATACAGACATACAGACAAACAGACATACAGACAAACAGACAAAAACTCTAAAAATCTTTGTTTTGGGTTTTATCGCGTTCATAAAGCCCACTATAATATTTTTTCTTATTTATCTTCCATGTACAGACAGCGACCTGTTACGATTTTATTATATGTATAGATATAGATATAGATTGATTGATATTGATATTGATAAAGTCTATATTTGAAATAGGCACGGCGTATCTACCAATAAGACTTATAAATTTACTGTTGTCATCTTTATCACATATTTCAGTTTTGTGATTGGTTTCGTTTCTTTAGTAAGTTAACTATCTATTTCTGTTAACACACGATAGAGCAATTTCATTGCATATTTTTCGGTAAATGTTATACCTATTATTTTCTTTTAAAAATTATTACATTTAAAAAGACACAGATAATCTTAATATTAATAACATCACCCTGAATTAAGCATCTAAATTGAAAAAGAAATAAATTGAATTGAAGTCCTCATTACCCCTGCAAATATAAGGGTAATGACGCTTTTTATAGCTTAGTTTCTTTTCAAGGGTTTCGTAATAGGCTGAGTTTATTTATATGGATGTCTTTTATTTCGTATTTTAGCTGAAATTGTCAACATTTTCCAGATCGAACTGATACGCTAAGCTTAATGGAGTTTTGTTAGCAGCATTCACGAACATGATTGTATTGTCACTCTCCTAAAGTAAGTCTATAGCACAGATGTGACTTTTGGAACATATTTATTGCGGAGCAATACAAAGAGTTTGAAGAAAAAAATGTCGCACTTTAGTAAGAAAGTGGAAAATATTAAGGTTGTATATGTGATGACTCGTAGCTTCATATTCTGTGTTCAGTAAACGACCACTGCGGCAAGCAACACCCCTGTGGCTGGTCCTCAGATAAATGACCTCTTTGAAATATTGTTTTATATTTTGCTCGCCAAATTGACGTCGCCACCAGCCTGATGGAAAGCCATGGCGTGGCATCTAGCGATTGGGGGCCACCTCTGACAGCGATCCTCAAGTTGGCGGCCTAGTAATGTGCCTCTTCACGCTCCGATTGAAGAACCCAGGATTGTAAGAGGAGGGAAACACATGCGCTGGCAGGTCGTTCCAGGTTTTATGATTCGACAGAGAAACGATCTTTTGAATCCGTTCAGTTCTAGCGAAGATTCTATCATAATATCCATAAGATATCCATTTGCTTCGTTTCCGTGCTTCAGAAGGCAGACTTGGCTTACGATTTCCGATAACAGAGCAGTAATTAAGCCACGTTGAAGGACTTTTCGGTGGCTTGAAACATTTTAACAGTGGGTAGTAACAAACTATGCCTGACCATTTCAACACGACAAATTATTAAGCTACACCACCCATTTTATTACGTTTGATATGATATGATTCTGGCGTTTGATTAATGTGAAGTGTAGAATGCTTCTATACTTCACATACCTTCAATCCCTTCGGTGATAAAGATTGTGATATATTGGTATACCAATAAAAAACAATCACACCATACCCAAAGGTGTAGGCAAAGATGAATTACACTTTGCCAGTAGTTTAATATGTATATAAAAATTAAATTAAAAATTTCAAAAACCCCCGACCCACAAAAAAGAACAGTAAAAAAACCTCTAAAAAGTAAAAAATAACTATTATAATTATGACCTATCTACCCTAAGTATTGAACATTTATTATTATTATAGGTAGCTATATTATTTACGTATTCATATTTTTAACTACGACCACATTCAATTTTTCATCACCACTTTCACCCCTCATATCTTTGAAATGACTTAACCGATTTTATAAAACATAACTACTCCCCTAACCCATCTTTCAAACAAAAGAAACAGAATCAAAATCGGTTCATCCGTTTGGGAGCTACGATGCCACAGACAGTCTTACAAACACACACACACACACACACACACACACACACACACACACACACACACACACACACACACACACACACACACACACACACACGCACACACACACACACACACACCCACACGTCAAACTTATAACACCCCGTCCGTGTTTCCGTCGGGGGTTAAAAAGAGGGCAAGCCTATTGCCAACACCGAGCACAAACACAGAAGAATATCTTTTACTATCTATTACTCGAACCAAAATTGATGCCAAAACAGATGTTACACATACATAAATACAATCTTTGCAATTCGAGCTTCTTCTTTATTATGACATTTTTGTTAAATTTTATAGTTCAAACCATTATAGTAGAATGCTAGGCTAACATTTATTTTTACTGACAGCAAACATTCCAAAAAGCATTTTTAAATCTGATTTTATTACCATTTCTGACTTCCTGTATACGTAATTTACTTTTAGGATACCCTGAGGATTAATTTTCCGTTTTGAAAGTCGATGGACCGACCGTACATATTTTCATACATTATACCCATCTATGATTATAGATGTACCTTTATACATTCGGGTCATAAGGTGTACCTTATTAGCCGAAGAGGTAGATATGATATTGCCCTTTTATTCTAGTTGTATTTGTTCTACGTAATAGGTAGTGAATCTATTACCGTGCTGGAACGGGCCGGAGCAGGGTACGGTTAAAATAATAGTATAGATTATGAATTTATACAGTACTAGCCGGTGTAAGATAACAAAGTAGCTATTTTTTTTTAACTGGGTGCATTCATTGTTATGCGGATGACAGTACTCTTCATGGGAGCTATTCTGGCCGTCCAGCGGCAGGGCGAGGCGACGTGGATGAGAAGAGACGACAACTCGTGGCGGATCTTGATCTGGACCTGGGCCGCATTGCCCAATGGGGTTCAGACAACCTGGTCGAGTTCAATGCCAGAAAAACACAGGCGTGTGCGTTTACAGCTAAGAAGTCCCCATTTCTACCCCTGCCCTCTCTTCAGAGCATTACAATTCCACTAAAGGACAACCTGGAGATCCTCGGTATAGACGTCCGGCGTGAGCTCAATCACAAAAACTACATAGAGAGCTGTATTGGTCTGGCCTCGCGGAAACTGGGAATCCTGAATAAGGTGAGACGGTATTTCACGCCACATCAGGGATGTTTACTGTACAAGACGCAGATTCGTCCCTGCGTCGAGTACTGTTCTCACCTTTGGGATGACTCCGCGAGGTACTTGTTAGACGCGCTTGACGCTATGCAGAGACGTGCTATCCGAATAATTGGTTGTCCTGAGGTGACGGGAGGCCTCGAACCTTTGTCGCAGCGAAGAACCATAGCGTCCTTGGCTGCCTTCTATCGAATGTATCACGGCGAATGTTCTGAAGAGCTCTTCAATCTGATCCCACCACCTCCTTTCCGATCCCGAACAACGCGTGCCGGGCAGAGATGCCACTCATACACAGTGGAGAGAATCTTCGCCAGAACCGAGCGTTTTAAAAGATCGTTCCTCTGTCGAACTATAAAAACATGGAACGACCTGCCCGCACACGTCTTTCCCTCATCTTACAATCCCGGGTTCTTCAAGAGGAGCGTGAAGAGGCACATCACAGGGCCGCCAACTTGAGGACCACTGTAAGAAGTGGCCTCCAATCGCTAGATGCGCCACTGCTTTCTTACCATCAGGCTGGTGGCGACGTCAATTTGGCGAGCTGGATATAAAAAAAAAAAAAAAAAAAAAATAACTTCCATAAGTAATCTACCAAATTTTAACAAGATCCTTTCAGCAGTTAAAGCGTGCAAAATCAACCAAACAATATCAACTATCCAAACATCCACACATCTTTGCAAACTTTCACATTTACAATGTAAGAAGGACTAGATTTATTATGTTCTAGATATATAAGAATTATTAATTTTTGTGATTTTGCCATCTTTAATGTTATTTAGTTTAAATTTATAATTTGCCTATAGGTAGAAATTCCTGCCCGAAAACCCTAGGTCGAATTTGCCATGAATGATATATTTAGCAACACAATATGGTAATGAATTCTAAATCGGTCATCGCTCAAAATTCAGAATCCACGCATAACCGTCTGGCGACGCGGCGACGGTTGCTCTTGACAGGCAATTAACATCGCATCCATTGTTATCATGTCAGACCGTTTCTGAAGTCGATAAACCGATAGTTTAAAATAATGAACAAAACAATATTGTTTACAATGGAATATTTTAAAACGATACGATGTAAAATATATAAAGACATTAACATTATAAAGAGTTAACGTTTGTGAGGCGGTAATCTCTGTATTTACTAAAAATATTCTGAATAATTATTCACTTCCCAATAGAAAGTCACATTACTTGTAAGTGACCTAAGGTATATAGAATATACTATATCGACATGACCTAAGGGAACGGAATAGTAATTAATTATCAATGATAAAAAACGAGCTGATTACCATAAATTATTAGCAAAAATAGCTGTTGGTAAGAGTTAGAGGCCTGGTGGGTAACTGTAATTTAAACATGCACAGTATTTTTTTAATTTTTGTTCACTTTTATTTGGATTAAAACCACAGGGTTCTTTTCCAGTTGTCAGAAGTCAGGGCATTAAGTGTACTCTAATAAAACCGGCCAAGTGCGAGTCGAACTCGTGCACGGAGGGTTCCGTACCAAAAAACAACAAAAAGTCTTTATAATCTTATGACATCAAGTGTATCATTGGTGCCCGGACACCTGAATAGTTTTAAAAATTTCCTTTCATATAAAATTTTACAGGATAACTTCTTTTTGCAATATCTCAAATTCATATTTTTGCACATAGCAGAAATTAGTTTGACAACGACGATATGTTGAATGGTAGCCCCTTTTTTTATTTTTTTTTATTTAACGTGAGGGAAAATTCTTCATGGGTGCTATGCCGAACTCCTACCGACTAAAAAACCTCACGTTACGCCCAACAGACTGTGGTTGGGAGCCGCGGGTTAGCCCTCGGAAGAATGTCCCAGTAAAAGTATTTTTTTTTCAACTGCTCGATACTCTGTGAGTATTTCAAGTGTCTACTGGTTTCCTTATTACATAATATAAAACAAGTATTGCTCTGTGGTGTTTGTTAATCACAGAGAAACGCGCGCGCCTCTAGACAGTTCGCGTTGCTCTATGATAACTATCATATTATTCTCAAATAGATCCTCTACGGTAGGTAAAGTATGTATTTCCAAAAGAGTTTGAGAACGCTGTTTGATTTCTTTTTCAGAATATTGATGAAATGGCATGATGACATTATTAACACGATACGTCTACAACATCAACAGTTTCTTTTATGTTCAACAGTTTTTTTATGAACATTTTAGAATGATCTCTAAAAATGAACTTTGGCAAGATATGCATGACTTCTTAGTAATTTTACTGTTTTCGACCACAAATGTGTCATCAACTCCAATATAAAAGTCGACTTTCTTGATAGAGCCAGAATTAGCTTGATAATTTAAATTCTCACCATCATCATCATTTAGCCACACCCGAATATGCTCAAATTTTTGAGAATTCATTTTTACGCAAAAACTAAACGTTTATATTCACAGTATATACAAAAACCAACTTTAAATCAGGTATTTAGAACAATTTGAATATAAAATAATTAATAACATATCGACGGCAGCAAAGAGCAAACGGACATCTGCAAAATCACTAGTTTTCAGGAGAGCGTTTTTAACGCAAAAACGTTATAACTTTTACAATTACAAAGCTAGCTCCTTAAAATTTGGAATACTTAATTAAAATAGCATTTCAAAGAAAGTAATGGCGGTCAGTCAACTGTAATATTAATATTTTAAAAAATACGGCAGATGTCTTTTTATACTAAATGAGTCAACTACAACATAAATTACTAAATGAGTCAACTGCCATATGTTTGCTTCTACTTCGGACTTTCTAAATCATTATCCCTAATTAATTTCATTAAAAAAATTCAATTATTCTTTTCCTTTTTATCTATTTCCAACTACGACAACAAATAAAGGACACGTATGATTGATAGCAAAATAATGTAGTTGTCTCAATTTACTGCGTATCATAAAGGTCCTGTTACTGATTTTGCAGTTTTCTTTTTAATTATGATGAGCTTTTTCAGTACAATAAAAGAGCCCAGTGCAAGCTTCCGAAGTTTGGTGCCAAAATTGAGGGAAGCATGAGCCGCACTCGCGCGGCTGATGCTCCTGTACTGTACCTGGGGATCCAGCGAAGCATGGCCCTATACGGGGCCCCCATATGGACGGAGACCCTGACCACCAGCAATGTGGCTAGATTGCCCCGCAGAGAGCGATGGCCGTCAGGGTGATAAGAGGATAACGCACGATCTCCGGTGAGGCGGCATGTCTCCTAGCAGGGACCCCTCCATGCGACCCGGAAGCGAGAGCCCTTGCGTCACTGTTCAGATGGCTCAAGGAGGCGCTGGAGTAGGGCCAAAGGCCTGCGTCTCGAGAAATCGAAGCCCAGCGGTCTCTGCTCCACCAGGAAACCGTGGAGACATGGAAGGTGCGATTTGAGCAACCAAAGGGGGGATTCGCCACATACGCGGCCGTCAGACCGGTCATGGACGAGTGGCTGGAGAGAAGACACGGTGCTCTCTCCTACCGGTTATCACAGACTTACCGGGCACGGTAGCTTCGGTAGGTATCTGTGGCGAAGACACCGGGAAACCACGGCTGAGTGTTAGCACTGTGAGGACCGCAGCGATGACACAGTGCTCCACACGCTAGTGGAGTGCACGGCGTGGGCGCAACAGCGCCAGGCCCTCGTAGTGGGTCTGGACGTGGACACTCTCTCGCTCGAGACCATGGTGCGAGCTATGATCTCCAGCGGGAGTAAGTGGGACTACGCCGCCTCTTTCTGCGAGCAGGTCATGCTCGTGAAAGAGGCGGTGGTGCAGGAACGGGAGAGAACTCTACCACCCGAGTTCCGCAGTTAGCGGCTTGGACGGCGCCGACGTGTCTTCGCCAAGGACTATCGGCCTCCATGACCGAGGGTCTGAGGACGGTGAGAGAGCTGCTCACCGTCCTTACAGAAGCAGGCCCATGACGACAGCGTGACGTGAGGATCCCTTAGAAGCAGGATCACACCCAAAACCCCCTTAATACGCGGGATAGCACCCGATCCACCCCTTAGGCGAGGTCGCAGTGGCGGCCGTAGGTCTGTAGGGAGTCATGGGACATCCTTTCGAGGGCTTTCCCGGGCCTCCCAACCATAGGTTTTTGGGTGCTACGTGAGGTTTTATAGTCGGCAGGAGTCCGGCATAACATCCTTGAGGATTTTCCCTCACGTTAAAAAACAAGATCCCTGATGGGATTGTTTTATGATTCTATTTTCCATCAAATTTGTGAGATCTTCGCTGTTGTAAACATCACTTTGTTTTCTATTTTGTGCCAAATTTAAGATTAATTTATTCCTTCTGCTATACATGTTATTATAATTACAGTGTATTATGAAATGTAGTTGAATAAATCACTGATTTTAGAATAATTATATTTAGTACGCAAGCTTAAATATGTCAACCTCCCGTGACGAAACGGTCAAGTAACTGATACTTTTGTTTATATGAAGCGACGCGCCAAATTGTCCGACGCACACACGGACAAGTGTATATGCCCGTGTGTACTTCGTTGCATTCTAAAAAAAGGGTGTAGGTGTCTTTTTATACGCTGCAAAATACCACAAAATATTTGATTTAAAAAAAATAAAAAAATATGACCAAATGGAAGACAAAATTCATAATTCAATTATGTAAAAAAACGATTTTCGCAAAAATGCAGATGTCCGTTTGCTCTTTGCTCCCGTCGATATAGTCTTTTATATTGTTTTATTTATTAAAATCACATTACATTAAATACAAAAGAATCAAATACAATGTCAAAAATAAACTTAGCCTATTAGTCAAACAACCCACCAATACCGGTCCTGGTGCAAAGGTGCCCATAACACTAGCCGCATTACCACGTTGAATGGCTATAGCCAGCCTTTGCACCAGGAACGACTTGGAGAGGGAGTCACCCGTTTTCTCCCCAATCCTTTGCCCCAACTGTCCTATAATTTGTTTTGCCTCGGAGCCCCAGCAACCCATTGTCTCCACGGCGATGGGTACGAACAAATAAAGTGGCTCCATCGCAGCGTATTTCCGCTTCTTCTTTTCGGCTGCACCCTCCGCGGCCGCCGATGGTGAATGAACGGTGCGACCCAAATGGCTGGCGGCCACTGTACTGTCACAAGTCGCATCCCACACCAGACACCTGCCATTCATCCACCGGCCTCTTTCCATCAGATCTACATAGACCCGGTGGTTCGAGGACGCAAGGGACACCCGCTGAGACAAAAGCCCTCCGAACAATGTCGTTCAGGGCATGGTGACGTGGAAATCTTCCCGTACAGCGACGACAACTCAAAGCGTGATGGCCATCAGCTCCCACCATGGATCCGCAGGTGCATCTATGGGGTTCACATACCCTGCAGCCCAAGCGAAGAGCCACAGCCACACGCAGAGAGTCATCGTCTAACAAAGTGCCCAGGTGAGGCGACGGCAGTGCGTGCAGCCATGCCCCCGACTCCGGCTGCGATACAGCAAGAAGCCTGGCTCTATCGGCCGCAACAGCACCATTCAGCAACAGTCCCCAAACTCGCTTTGACGCTATGTCATCCCACGCCCGCTGACTGCATAGAGCCTCAGTCGCCACCGAACTCATGCCTAGAGTGGACCAGGCCTCCAGGGCACCCGAAAACAAAGGATATATCATCCACGCCACCATTAGTACGGAGTATGGCAGTAACGAGACTGGCAACCCCATGCACGGAAGCCAAGAAAGCCGGCAAACCCACATCATGTGCGTATCTTACACCAAGGCCCCCGTAACGGGTCGGAAGAACTGCCTGACTCCACTGGGGCCCATCAAGGGAGACATTCAGGATGGATTCGAGCGTTAATTTTATTGCTTTGTCAAAGCTTGATATCTCCCGCGGGAAGAGCCATGTAGGGGCCGTACGCAACAAGTACATGAGCTTCGGAACAGCGAAGCACATGCGGAGCAAGACAACTGCAACGTGCGCGGAAAGATTTTTGAGACGCTCCTGAGCGGCAAGGAGAAGCTGTTCACAAGAAGTTATAGCCTTAGGAACTGCAGCCAAGAAAATGGGAGACCCTAACAGGTAGAAATTTGATTTTGTAAGTTCCTTGAGGCCTGGTAATAGACCATTAAAACGTGAGAAGTGGTTACAGGCATCGATACTGTAGGGAAAAAACTCGCACTTAGACGCATTCACTACCAAACCAAACTCCCTGAACCGAGGAAGAAGCATCTTCAAATCCCGATACACTTCCCCCGGTTTACCTCCAAGGGTGCCATCGTCAAGGTACCAAATATTGAGAGGAGACTGTATTTCTCTGATAACCTTTTGAATGTTCAAACTAAATACGAGTGGTTCAAGTGGATCTCCCTGCTGGGCCCCCACTTGCGAGAGAATAAGATTATCATTAAAAAAAAGATTAGAAGATGGTTGATACATCTGGCATAGAAAAGGATAAAGAGAAGGAATATTATCCCTAACCTCGCTCAAGAGGACGTATCTCTCTAAAGTATTAAACGCATTACATATGTCGAGCTTCAGCAACGCGCTGCCCACACTCTCCGAACCCATCGCAAAAGACCGCGTGGCATGCACTGCCGCCTCACAGCCCAATCGCGAACCAAACCCCGGCTGATGCGGTCGCAAATACTCTGCCATCTCATCCCTCACGGCCCGACAAGCAAGTTTGGCAGTCAAACGGCGCAAGACACTACCAAATCTACCAATAGCGATAGGTCTAATGCCTCCATCCTTTTTAGTTAGCGCACAAAGAGAGGCGCCGTAAAGAAAAGGACACACGACAGGGTTCAGTTGCCCGCTCAATAGAAAATTCGCCTGTCGTGCCAGGCACTCCAGCAACCGCAACCCATTTTCTCCTGCCGGAGAAGTCAGCTCCTTGAGATGTACAGGACGGAGCCCATCCAGCCCAGCTGCAGAACCGCTGTAAAATATACTGAGGGCGGACCGCACATCCTCAGCGGTAACCGATATCGCCGCTACCAAAGCGTCCGCCTCAGGCGGAAAATTCAGCTGACGTGACGAAGCGGGATGCTTAAACTTAAGGGCGGATAATGTATCGGGATCCTGCTGGGCGAAAGAATCATCGGACATCAACAAACGCACCGCTCCCCTCAGATCACCCTCGAATACTTTCGATTCTATTACCTTCCTAGTGGAGCGGCCCCTGGCACCGGGTCTCACAGTCGCACGTAGGTCGCTCTGCTCAAAAAAACATAAGAATCAATATTGGGCTTTAACTTTTGTGGTCATATTGCCTGGCAGGTTCTTCTCTGGTACCCTCAATGGTCCATATGCGAAAAAGAGAAGCCTCTGCCAGTCCTCCACTCCATTACGGTTTATACAGGCATCGACACATCACACAGCTTACCGGTTTCCTGATTACGCGCGCCTTTGGGTATATGGCGGAGCACCGGTATGGCTCTCCTCAACCCAGCAAGCCCGTCCAGAGGACAAGGAACCGATGTACGGTCAGTGGAATCGCCGCCCGAAGGAGCCGTTGCAACATCCCGCATAGCAACGGTATGCCGCACATCCCTGTGTTTACGACCTATATGTACCCTAAGCCCATGCACTCCAAAAGTACGTGATGACCCAGGGCAGTGAGGACAAACCAATCGGGCATTTAGCGAATCCATATTAGTTTTAAAATATCTAACTCGTAATCAACAATCAAAGACAATATACAAAACACAATAAAATTATATCATTCTATACATAAAAATAAAGGCGTCAAAAAATATAATTACTATAATAATTGTTGTGTAAATCAATTACACGGTGAACTAATATTTAAATAAAAATATATTAATATTGAGTAATTAAACCAGTAATGCCTAGCGTGTCCATATGGACACACAAATCGTGGTTAAATAAAAGAGTTGTTATGGTAGTATTTTTTGACTTTTGTAATTATTTTATTAGTCTAACTCTGCATTCAAATGTCAAATTTTAATACAGTGTTAACATCACTGTTACAATAATTTTAGTTTTCCAAGTATATTCATTTATTTGCCGCCTTTAACCAGTGCGCCGAAAAAATAGACCCGAGATGAGAGTAAGTAGTTATTATTTTTAAACTATAAATTATATTCATGTTATTATAGCACAAATTTATTGCGATAGTGTGTATTTATTTATATAAAAGCATAAAATACTGCCAGAATGTAATTTCCTATGTAATATATAGCACTGAACTTCATGTGTCCATATGGACACGCTAAGCTTTAGCCATAGCATTACAATATGTTTCGTTTTACTTTTAGATTGTTCGATTTTGACTAGTTTCTAGGTAGAGACACCATAAATCAAGCGTCAGATGTGAGAAGAGTAAAAAGGTGGTTTTGGTAGTGTCGTCTACAGTGATATCGGCGGTTAACAGCAAAATAAATGAGGAAAAAGTCGAGAGGTTATCATGATTTAGCCATTAGGAAATGTTTTTGTCAAACCTTTTGGGTGTACAACAGATATACATAATAAAACAATAATCCCAAAAGTACCATCACATGCATGTGGCACCACCACCTTTATCCACAAGCCTTACTCTTCAGAAGAATCCAAAAATATATAGGAAAAGATAGGATTGTCTACTACTACATTACATTTATTAGACTCCTCTAAAGACTAGTGGATAAATACATACTTATAGGTACTTATATAAATATGTAGATAAATATATTAGAGAGGAAGTGGTTATTATCCCTATTTGTATGGAAGCTGGAGGCTTGTAATAATAATGCTTGTGATTTTCAAAATAAGATGCCACAGCTGGAGCTTCGTAGAGCAAGAGTATTGATATCTTACCTAAAAAACTTTTGGAGTAGGTGCCA
Organism: Miltochrista miniata; assembly: GCA_933228765.1. Taxonomy (NCBI): domain Eukaryota; kingdom Metazoa; phylum Arthropoda; class Insecta; order Lepidoptera; family Erebidae; genus Miltochrista; species Miltochrista miniata. Next base: position 11,789,209 of record OW121759.1, on the reverse strand, counting down.
AAGGTGCAGGTAGATCATCTACCATCAAACTATACGGTAGGTTTGATAAGATATATCATTATGTACGGAAAATTACGTAAAAAAAGATGTAAGGACCCAAATGCAAAACAATAAGTTCGATGACCTCAGGTATTGATTGTACTGTACTTATTAAAAATAATAATAAACTTTTATATTATTATTTAAAAATGTCTCGTTTATGTTTTTAAACAAATAGCAATAAATTTAGGTTACCAATTACCAAAAAAAATCTGCTTATTTTCTTGTCTTTTCAGCTATTGCAAGTGCTTAGTGTGTCCATTTGGACACGTGATTTTTTTTAAACTTCCAAATCTATTATATAAAAATAAGTCGGGTTTTCCTTCCTGACGCTATAACTCCAGAACGCACGAACCGATTGCCACGGTTTTGCATTCGTTGAAAAGGTCTCGGGCTCCGTGAGGTTTATAGCAAAGAAAGTTCAGGAAAAACTTCAACAGAAAAGCGGGAAAATCATTTTTCACATACAGCGCCACCGCGGGCGAAGCTGCGGGCATCAGCTAGTTATTTATAAAAATAAAATTTATGATTTATGTCTAGAAATACCTCATTAAATCATATTTAATGTCTAGATTTACCAAAATCTCAAAAAAAAATAATTCGGGCATTACTGGGTTAAAATTATGTCCAATGATGATAATTAGTAAATAAATTTCAAATAGTTAAAGTCAAAAAGCAACATCGAAATGTTGAAAACTAAGTAAGCTACCTACAAAGGTATTTCAGCTATTGCTATTAAAACAATGACAGAAAAAGAAACAGAAATACTTTTGACAAACCTAAATAATTTTCTTTAAAAATCTCAAAGGGAATAAATTTTACTTTATTTTATAATTTATCTTCCGAATAATAACCAGCTTTTCGAATGAAGAACTACATTTTTTTCTCGCCGGCAACTGGGCAACACCGATACCCCAAACCGGGATGACCCAAACCAACGCGACGGTACTTGCAAATATAATGTCAAATGTACCCACTCTTCGTCCGTAGGTGAAGTTTGACGCTATGAGTAGTTGATGTTATTTGACAATCGAAAATTATTGCTGAGACAAAATATTTTCATGTCGTAGGCATATTCAGTGAAACCGCAGCAGAGATGATAAATGCATAAATCAATAAGCAATAATAATAATGAGTGCGCGTATGTTAGCATTGTATCCTCGCATGGTGCGTCATGTTAAAATAGTTGTAACAGTGCTTTCGTATTACACATATCAAGATGGAAATGACAAATGCTGCACGATGTTGATTTTTTTTTCTGATTTCCCCTTATCTGCCTGTTTCAATTCTAAATATCGAAATTCTAAAAGTCGAAATTAATTCCAAGTATCTTAATTTGTGGTATTGCCTTGTGTGAGTGACTCCAAAATACACGAAAACGGCTGTCAATGTGTGCGGGAAATTTAAATCGAGGTAGGTAACTGTTTTAAAAATGACTATTATTCTTGTTTTACTCACAGTTTAGGTATGCAGTACTTATTTGTAATGTTTATAGTTAAATAAATACTAACTTTACGTTAAAAAATAGTATTTGGCAGCGCGGATTACATATGTAGTCCAGGAAACTTTGACAAGGTTTTGTAATACATCCGCACGAGACCGGCACTTGTGCTTACTCTGTGCTTGTGCTGCACAGAGTGAGTCACCCTATTATTAATTTGAAAGTACATTTCTTGAAGCGCATCTGCCCATCTCTTACTGTTTTAGAGACTTTTTTGATTTTGCACTAGTGGATTACAATTATGTAATCCGCGCGACCACTCTAGGGTCAATAACAGTTTTGGTAAGGTGCTGCGTTTAAATGAGATCACGTGAAATAAAGTACTTCAAAAAAAGTAGGCAACAGAACAGATTTTTCATTTTGACTAAACTTAGACAATTTTGATTCCTTATTGACCCTTAGCTTAAGTTCAAATGTTATTTTATACAAAGAAAGTAATAAAAGTTACCTGAATCCTAAACACAGTGAAACTGCGTATTTGGTCGTAACTCCAACAGTTCGACAACTCCTGTTTTATTTATGAGCATCTCTTAAAACAGTGGGCGAAAACGCTTGAGGATACTTGAGTCTGGCGCCGGTAAATATAGTAGATAAGGCAGAGGGATAAAGTGATATATAACCTGTGTGTTGTCGGTTTCTACATTGTTTCGAGAGTTGAGCCTCACTCGATCAAGCCATTTTCAATTTGTCCACTCAACGTGAGGTTAGTTCACAATGCCGAGTGAAGAGGCCATTCCCTCGACGTGAACTTGATCAAACTGCTCTTGCAGTTTATTTGACTGTTTCTGACTTCTGTTTTGGGTGAGTTTTATTATGTATCTTTAATTTATTATTAGGTTCTTTGATTCACGAAGAAGCTCAGAAAGAATAAAATTATAAGTTCTTTTTCTAAACTGTGTTGCCAAGCTGAACGGTTTTTTAAGTCTCGTTATAAAAATATCTTGACATCTACAGAACTGCTATAAAACTGTGGTTTTACACGGATAGATTCTTCATAATTATGAAAGACTAGCTGATGCCCGCAGTTTAGCCCCCGTGAAATTTGTTCCCATTCCCGCTTCCCGTAGGAACTTATTCCCGGGATAAATAGCAGCGTATGTGTAATTCCGGAGTATGTTGTATCTCTGTTCCAAATTTCAGCCAGATCCGATGGGCCGTTCGATCGTGAAAGAGTAACAAACATTTCAAACTCACAAACTTTCGCATTTAAAGTATTAGTAGGATAGTAGGATTTAAACTGTAAACAGTGTCATCGTCCAAAACGTTTAAAATCAGTAAAGTAAATAGCTCTTCTTAGCACTAGGGTAAGAAGTTGTAGCAAAAAGAATGAACTTGGCTCCACAGGACGAAAATGGTTGATACTTACAATAATGAATAAACCCATAAAAGCGTTGTATTGTTAACTGCTAAATTAATTAATATCTGTTTATTATAGTTGCCTTCTTAAACGCTTCAATAGAGGTATAGTGTAAGGGTAATTCAATTAACCATTGCAGCCTCTGAGGAAATCGAACATCTTTGTTCCGAGCTATGTGTATGTTAAGAATAATTAGTTTGTATCACGCGAACACCACATACAGCCAGAGAATGAGGATAAATGTTCAAGAATTTTAGATCAACTATACAATAGGTATTGTACTTGTCTTATTTTTTATAATTTTTGTTTTATTTTATAAGGACTACGTACGTGTTGTGATTAAGTCTCTATTTGCAAATGACCAAATAATATTTTGTCTATGTTTGTTCTATTCTACATGTGGAATTTCTTAACAGTTTTTAGACGAACAACACGAAAATTCACACTATTGCTCCCCCATTATAAAAAAAAATAACTTCAGCGTCAACATCAAAATGAATTTTCTTTTAAGTACCTAAAATAGGTGTATCTTGACATTTCTAATACAGGTAGGTCTTACCAATCTGTAAACGTAGTTATTTTTGCAATTATGGATTTTCAACGTAACAAGAGGTACTTATCACGTAAGTACTGAAATATCAAATTGTACCACAAACGCAACTTGAAAATCGACGCGGTACTTGGAAATCTATAAAAGAAAATCTCGAATTGAATTCAGTATATTATGCGACTGTAATTTGCCAAATTGAGAGGCAAAGTTTTTCCTTTGCCAAAATTCAAAGGCTGCTTCCCAAAAAAATACAAAGCGGATGTATATAAATATATTGTATTCGGAGACAAAAGTTTCATTTCTTAATAAAAACCAGTCTTTGGAAGAATAAAGTTGAGTTAGTTCATGTCGATTTTCTTAAGATATTGCACAGGTAGTTATTTCGGAGGATAGGTAAGTTGAGCAATCTTTTCAATCAGTTTTGACGGCATAGAAATTATCTTTGCCCAACCAATGTGTGCGTTCAACGTAGTTTATCATTCAAGTTTCTAACGTGCTGAAGTTAACCACAACAAATTTTCAACCAATTGAAAAAAACAGAGAAGCACTTGATAAAATGTAATAGAAAATTAAATCGCTTTTGCGTTAATCCTTAGCAAATATATGTTAATACACACAGACTTGAACAAAACAAATCATATAACAACAACACACCCCCCCCCCCCCCCCCCCCCGACCACTATCCGTAGCTTTGTTGGGAGTCCTGGGACACCCTTCCAAGGGTTTACCAACCGTAGGCAGTTGGGCGTGACGTGAGTTTGCTTTTGTAGTACTACTGAATAAGAGAGACAAATCAACTTCAACCTGCTAGTATCTAGACCATAATATCACGAATATTAGGGCTGTCAATAATGCGGGTGCTCCTCACGTAGTTTCCCCTATCATGATGCCTTCCATTCACGGTAGCATTCAGTCCCTATTTGGAATTGTTTTTGTTTTCAATTATTTATCACCAAACAGCAGCTGTGTATAATTATGTGCATACGAGTACATTTTGATGCGATGAACCAAGCCATAAGTTTAAATTCATATTCAAATATCAAATTGCTACGTCAGGTGTATAGTTTTATAACAGACTGATAACAACAAAATACTTTGCAACATTGTGTAATGAAAAATACAAAATGTAACATCCAAGACTTGTTAACAAAAACAATGCTTTGTGAAAGTTACTATTTCATCAGATTAGCTCTTTCCATTCATTGCCACACAATAGGCGTACTATATCGGGATCATAATTGGTTGTCAAAGGAATAAAAACAATTCCCCGGTATTGTATTCATGATTTAAACGAATAAATATGTGAAATTGAGTTTCGTGATCAAGATTTTGTGGTAGTGAAGCTCCCAGGTTTATATTTTCGTTAAAGGACAACTAATAGACAAGCCAGAGAGGGAAAAATGTATGATGATGCGGAGCTTTGTGCTTGGCTATTAGTTACACTGCGTTCATAGTATACTATAATAAGAAGAATATGTTATCATAAAGCTCTTAAAACGTTCGCCAATTAAGCCCACGGTCACATGAACATGTCGAACTTGAACTGATTAAAACCAGGCGATGTACCTTCGTGGTTGAACGTAGCCAGGGAACTGGGTATTCGATCCAGGCACTCCCATATGAGCAATCCCAGTGGCTAACTTTGCTGACCCCAGCCTATTTTTGAATAGCGATCCTCCAAATTCATAGGATCGCGTGGGAACACGAAGCGTCTCCAGCTTGACCCTGCCCAGAGGGCTTGCTTTTATTTATTAAAAATTGTTGAAGATAGTAGGTAGATAAATACTTACCTTACCTAAGATTACTGTGATATGTCTAGAACGCTGTCAATACCGAATCGTATTACAATAGATTAAATCAGCATAAATCACAGTGCACTATTGGACGTCACTCGGTCTCTCTTAATACTAGTACCTACCTATTATACTGGAGAAGAGAGAGGAATTGGATTGTTTCCTTGTTTGTTTGCATCGAATAGGCTTCAAAACTACTAAAACGATTTGAAAATCCCTAATAGTTGGGAAGCTACATTATCCCCGCGTGACACAAGCTATATTTTATTTTCATATTTGTTGCAACGGGAGCTACGCGGGTGAAACCGAGTGAATTCCACTTGTTACTAATAATTGGTTCTCAAAACTGCAAGTAATAAAATAGGGCGTTCTCCGACCTAAGCTTATTTGACCCCAGTTCATTTTAGAGTGTCGATTTTTCAATGCATAGGAACGTGTGGGAACACGAAGCGTCTTCGGCTTTTTTTATGTTCAGCTCGCCAAATTGACGTCGCCACCAGCCTGATGGATAGCCGTGGCGCATCTAGCGTTTGGGGGCCACTTCTGACAATGGTCCTCAAGTTGGCGGCCCTGTGATGTGCCTCTTCACGCCCCTCTTAAAGAACCCGGGATTGTAAGATGAGGGAAATACGTGTGCGGGCAGGTCGTTCCAAGTTTTTATAGTTCGACAGAGGAACGATCTTTTGAAACGCTCTGTTCTGGCGAAGATTCTCTCCACTGTGTATGAGTGGCATCTCTGCCCAGCACGCGTTGTTCGGGATTGGAAAGGAGATGGTGGCATCAGGTTGAAGAGCTCTTCAGAACATTCGCCATGATACATTCGGTAGAAGGCAGCCAAGGACACTATGGTTGTTAACTGCGCCAACGGTTCGAGGCCTCCCGTCACCTCGGGACAACCAATTATTCGGATAGCACGTCTCTGCATAGCGTCAAGCGCGTCTAGTAAGTACCTCGCGGAGTCATCCCAAAGGTGAGAACAGCTTGACCCTGACAAGAAGGCTTGCTTTTATATATTAAAATTGTTGAAGATAGAAGGTAGATAATACTTACCTTACCTAAGATAAATACTGTGATAAGACTAGAATACTAATAACGTTCAAAAATCCTAAAATAATATCGGTCGCTTTTTTGAAGGCTGATTTTCTCAAATCTGAATTATCCGTATCACAGATTTATCACAAATTTATAGAAAAAGAATTATTTTTGAGTCCATTTTATAATAATCCTCCTTTACAGTCGTGTAAAGATAAAAAAGACACTATCCCTACTTCCCTACTAATATTATAAATGCGAAAGTAACTCTGTCTGTCTGTCTGTCTGTCTGTCTGTCTATCTGTCTGTCTGTCTGTCTGTTACGCTTTCACGCCTATAGGGCTGGAGCGATTGAGATGAAATTTGGTATAGTGATAGTTCGAGGCCCCGGGAAGGACATAGGCTACTTTTTAACCGACTGAGCAAAAGGAGGGTTATGATTTAGCGATATAACGACTCATACACGATAACGACTTCTACGCGGTCGAAGCCGCGGGGAACAGCTAGTATGATATAAATGAATCAAGAAAATGAATTGCGAAAAGCTCTACTTTCAAAATAAGCGTCCTACGAGTACATTAGGGAAACCTTCTTCCCCTTAAATACGTATTTAAATAATTTATGATACAGAAACTTCACTTCTAATGTAAAGGAACATTATTTATATACCTACTGCCTATTTTTTACGTCCGGATTACCTCACATGTTCTTCACTCCCCAACGAATGCAAGGGTAAAATAGGCATGTCACTCAAACAGTATTTTACGTAAGTATGTGTAAAATATTTAGAGTTCATTTTTAGGGTTCCCAAAGTGTAAAATACTGAAACCTTTGGCTGCGATTCGACAAAATACTAAATGTTTATGGAGAGCTTACATACTACAGACGTAATTTATTTGCCGTTGTTTGATATAAACCGAGATCCGACTTGCACTTGGCCGGTTATTATTAACATACTTTTTCGACTGTGAATGTCTTACTTATGCCCGTGCTACACGATTTCATTCTAGTATTAGGTTGACATATTGACACTGTTGGGCACTAGATTATAATAACCATTTATACCAGACGCTTAAAACTAAAAATATTTACATGGGTTTTAAGAATAAAAGCAGTGGCAATTAAAACAGTAAATCACTGAAGAAAACTCATTATACGCGCAAACTCTTTTAATGAATATTTATTATGATAACGTCTTCTCTATGGACGTTTTAAGTGTCAGTTAAGTTACTTTATGCAATTAATTGGTAACCATAACATATTTGTGCAAATTGAGACAGATATTATAATAATGCTAACTACCTAACTGTAAAACAGAGCCTTAAAGCAACTAAAAAAACTTTATAACCTCAATCATCACTATAATCAGTGGTGTTAGTTAGACTAAATAGAAAATTAGAGATAATTTTTGAAAAGCAATTAGTATGTTAATTCAATCACAAAATAAATATCAAAAAAATTTGGTCTCGAGGAGGACTCGAATCTGCAAACGCCCTAACCGTTAGACCACCGGAATGCTACTCTCAACCGTCAAATTCTTTCACCTCATTACGTCTTGGGGCGACGTAGGCACCGTCTACCAGCAACTTTTATAAGTTGCCGGATAGATGATTTGCCAGTTTTTTTTCACATTTACTTTGCCATAGAATATTATCTTTAAAATTATTATTTTTTGTTAGATTAACAACAAACAAGTAAACTCACAAACTATTTGAAATAAATAAAACAATTTTCCAAAACAATCCAATAACACTGAAAGTAAATGGCATAATAATCTAAACTGAAAGGGCCATTTTAACAAAATCACTTAGATAGTGTTTCTTATTGGTAACGAAATAGTTTAATTAAATTGGTTATCGCAAAAAATAACATTATCTAGTACAAAAATAAAACTCCCAGTACATCGAAACCAAGATTATGAGATCTAAGTCTACTATTTCAACAATGTCAGAACTCAAAACAGGCGCACAATAGTTCAATAACTACGAAAACTGTCAAATTAAACCGTTACCGATTGCGTCGACTTTCATTATAATTCTGCAGTCATGCCGAACCCGCAAGTTATAACCACTTTCACTAACTAGCGCGAGGAAGCTTTGCAGAGAACTCTTTCCCAGGGCGCCTTACTACAGAGTTTCTAGTGTGTGTGCAAGGGTATGCTAGGGCTCTGACGAAAACACGCTTCTGGGAAGTCCAGAGTGTTCCCCGGAGTTCCCAGGCGGGTCAGTAGTTTAGGTAAGGTAATTTGTCCTGGAGTCAATAATTCAAGAACTCAGAGTAATAATGTTTTTATTACAAATACACCAGTAAAACTTATATTTAACTTATATCTAGGTACTCATCCGGATTCGGGGATGGGACTTCCTTTTCCGGGATATGCAACATTAATCTACGACTATAAAATTTCTCTCTCTTCCCTTTCAACTATTTCTTACGGGTGTATGCAGGGGTTTTTAAATCACAACTTGGAAGCTCATTCTGAAAAGAACACAATATTTTAAACACACCCTCTTCAACCATAGATATCCCTAAACTTTCCCTTACTGTTATTTTTAACCCCATTTTAAGACACTTAATATATACAACAGAACGTTACCCCCTTTCTAAATTTCACAAACGCCTGCCTGATAAAATAAATTTACTTAAAATATTCTTTTTTACATGAAAATTACCCACAATTAATTTACTAAATAAAATTTACGCAATTGATGCTTACCAGAGCTTCCGTTTTCAAATATATAAATTTATTTAAATACTTGGGCTATGTACGCCACCCACTGGTATTTCAGTGGAAATAATTTAAGGAATAAAATTACTTTAATGTAAAATTTCTTCGACAGTATGACAGTATGATGCAAAATAATTTTAGTTGATACGGCTCAACTTTAGATTGTCTGACGTGGAGTTTGGGGTTCATATTTTTTTACATAAAGCTAATATTATTAGAAGCCTTCACACGAAGTTTTAACTTGCGGAAATTAATGGTTAACGAGAAAAAAAATAACGAAAATCATTAAAATTCACAAATAACTTGTCACTTTTCACCACAGAATACATACACTCTCAATGCTTTTGAGATTCGGCTCGTCACTATACGTTTCATTTTCCGTAAGGTTAAAGCACAACAATGTTTTACTTCATTTAATAATTAAATAAATAATTATATTTAGTAACAAAGTAAAATTTTATGCATATTTTATAATATTACGTATATTTTGCTGATATAAATGAATGCTATTACTTAAATGTATTCTGACAATAATTTACCGACTATTGCCGCTATGGAAAACTAAACGTAAAACGTCGTCGACGCGCTGTCACTGTTACTTTCTGACAGATTTTTTTTTTTTTGTAATATATATTTTACGGCCTTTGGCTACAGCCTTTTAGCCAAACTATTGTTGATTATCTCTATGCACATATTATGGTTAGGTTAGGTTGGAACTGTGACCATTGACGCGCGAAGGCGAGCGAGCGAAGCGAGCGTGCCGCGGCAGCGGCCGCCGAGCGCTTTATAATATTATTTTACCAATTTCGACCTTTATATCGATGTCAACACAAGACAATGCGAAAGTTAGGTTAGGATATTAAAAAAATCATAACTCAAAAAGGGGGGGCTTCCGCAACTTTTCCTTCAGAGAGGGGGTTCTACAACCCCCCCTCCCCCCTTTCCCCCCCTTCTGCCCCTTAAATCGTGGGACGACAATCCGAAATCCTACCATGTAAGCTATTATATAAGCGTGCGCAATAGTAGAAAGAAAAAAGATCAGGAACTAACTAAAATTATTTTGCATCATACTGTCATACTGCCGAAGAAATTTTACATTAAAGTAATTTTATTCCTTAAATTATTTCCACTGAAATACCAGTGGGTGGCGTACATAGCCCAAGTATTTAAATAAATTTATATATTTGAAAACGGAAGCTCTGGTAAGCATCAATTGCGTAAATTTTATTTAGTAAATTAATTGTGGGTAATTTTCATGTAAAAAAGAATATTTTAAGTAAATTTATTTTATCAGGCAGGCGTTTGTGAAATTTAGAAAGGGGGTAACGTTCTGTTGTATATATTAAGTGTCTTAAAATGGGGTTAAAAATAATAGTAAGGGAAAGTTTAGGGATATCTATGGTTGAAGAGGGTGTGTTTAAAATATTGTGTTCTTTTCAGAATAAGCTTCCAAGTTGTGATTTAAAAACCCCTGCATACACCCGTAAGAAATAGTGGAAAGGGAAGAGAGAGAAATTTTATAGTCGTAGATTAATGTTGCATATCCCGGAAAAGGAAGTCCCATCCCCGAATCCGGATGAGTACCTAGATATAAGTTAAATATAAGTTTTACTGGTGTATTTGTAATAAAAACATTATTACTCTGAGTTCTTGAATTATTGACTCCAGGACAAATTACCTTACATAAACTACTGAACCGCCTGGGAACTCCGGGGAGCACTCTGGACTTCCCAGAAGCGTGTCATGGCGCCCGAACTTAATTAATTGTCCTGGAGTTGATAGCTTATTTGGGTATTACAGATTTGCTGGGTCTAGTGACTCCTATATAATTAATAATTTTTATTGTAAGGTGTTTCCCGCTAGCAGGTAGCCTCCCCCGAAATTCGTGCTACATCAAGGAATAGACGCCCTTGGCCTATGCTAGTCTGGATGCCCGAAATTTGAACTTTTTATTTGCATTTTACATTTTTTGGCTAAAACGGGTATTCCTAAATTTGAAATTTTCTCAACACAATTGTAATTAACGTAGCTGTCCCCAAATTTAATTGCAGTTATTTTATATCCCTCCATAATCTCCTTCCATCAACTTCCCTTACTTTGACACTAGTAATGACTGCCCATCTAACTACCTATCTATAGCTACTAGCATAATAAATAATATGATTATAGCGCCTACCAAATGTTAATAACAATTCACTTGCGTGTATTGCTACAACAGCCAAGTAGGGTGTACACACATATATTTATAAAAGTACACAGTACACCACAGAGACAGAGAAAAGTTATTCACTAATAGACACACATATCACAGAGATACATAAGAGTAGTACCGATTACTGCACTAATATTACGGAGGCGGTCTACAGATACATGTTAACAATTGCTTAGGCTGTTACTTAGTAAGGTGTTAAAGGTAACGGGGTACTGGCCTGCAGTGTAAGCTGAGAGCGACTCCGGAAGTTGTTACTTGTGCAGTCCACTCTGCCACGCCTTCGTACCACGTGCTGTCCATGTACCTATGGGTGTGGCACCGAACATCCACAACCGGTCACTCTAACCCAACTAAAAACCCTGTTCGAGAAAGAAAAACGACTAATTAAGTTACTGACAGCGCGACAGACGAAATTCGAACCGCTTTGCAAACAAAAAGTACAACTTACCAGTTTCCTGGGTAAAGTTAAAACAGAAACTTATTCTTTCTGAGGAAGGTAGAACCTAGGCTAAGTTCCTCAGCAACTACTCAGGCTTGTACAGTGCCTCAGTGAAATTCTTCACTGCATTGAGATAACCTCAAACTTGTCAAGGAGCTCAAAGTTATTTCTCCCACTTTAAAGGTGCCGACTAGATGGTAAAGACCTTTGGAACTTCAAAGCAGGGCTTTATATCCTATCTAACGTAGAATAGTCTAGAATCCCATGCGAAAACCTGTTTGCCTTGAATGCAAAAACGTCTCGTCACCGACACTCGTGTCATCCTGTCATCCTGACAGCAAAAAGGTCACCTCAGACAACCGAGTAAAAAAAACGATAAATCGATTAGGGCGCCTTCACACGCTCAATGCTGCATCTACAGAAAACAAATGCTACGAGGTGAAGCAAACATAAAACTTACAGCTTGATGTAGCAGAGGATGCCACAGGGAGACCTTCCTCTACTTCAAAGTTAAACCAAAAATACTGACTTGCACACTAATTATGCACACTAAATAAATCGAATTCATTATACTGTTTAATGGTATTTGCAGAACTGTTTTACTGAACGAATAACTATTATCCAAATAGTATGTCTAACAATTCCTTAGTTCAAAAAAATATTAAAACTGTTTTCAGGAATATCATCGCCTAATTTACTTTTAGGAACATCTTTTATTCTACTTTTGATTTAATAGTATGTGTAAAATGTGAAGTAGAGAAACAAGAAGTAGAAAAACGGACTTGATATCAACGTTTAGATGATGATGATTAATGTTCGGAAAATATTTCGTCTGCTTACTGGTAAAATATGTTAAGTGCACATTTCCTTGAACTGAGATAATAAGCTTTGAAAGTTTCATCGATTTAAAACTATCATTTAAATATTTTTTTTTTATATCTTTAATGCCAAATGATAAATAAAATATTCAACTGTATCTCATTTAAATTACAGCAACACATTCTTCAGAAAATCAGGCAATAAATCAGTTATTATTGTCCTAGGTCATGCACTTAACTGGTTTTACCTGTAATTGAAAAAAACAGATATAATAGATACCTTTATTTGCCATAAATGCTCAGTAATTTGGGTAAAACTCTGCATTTATCTCATTTTACTTGGAGGAATTTAAATACATTATGTAAATATGATCGTAAATAAATGAATTAATCTTATTTTAGCTTAAAGTTCATGGGAACGTAAATACTACATCTTTCTACATCGAAAAAATCATACAGTGATATATTTTCATTTACTTGTGCTGTTTAGTTTTAATTCGATGTTAAGGTGATTTACCTCTGTTTATCTGAATGATTATTACTATTTCATTGTTGTTTATCATATTGTTAACTAAGGTATCTTTGTATTAAACGGTCCTAGCAGTTATTTTGTTTTGCCAGTAGATAGAGCATCGAAAATTGCATGTATATGCATACATAAGTCATTTTAGATAAAAAATGCATTTATTATGTTTTACCAGTAAGCAGACGATTTGGTCTCAACGAATAAACTGAATGATTTAATTTGGTGAAAAATAAAATAACACAGGTTAGGTACCTGTGCCATTTTCTTATTATCCTGTATAATAAAAAAAAGCAATAAACAATTTTATTTAGAAAAAATAATTTCTCCCGATTTTCTTAAAGTCGTTTTAAGGCTTTTTAAACGGCATGTATTTAAATCGATATCTGTATATTCCCTTTTTCTGAACTAAATATTTCAAAGTTAAACCAAAAATACTGACTTGCACACTAATTATGCACACTAAATAAATCGAATTCATTATACTGTTTAATGGTATTTGCAGAACTGTTTTACTGAACGAATAACTATTATCCAAATAGTATGTCTAACAATTCCTTAGTTCAACAAAAATATTAAAACTGTTTTCAGGAATATCATCGCCTAATTTACTTTTAGGAACATCGTTTATTCTTAGTAAAACCCCAATTGAATCAGACACCTCTACAATATTAAATTATATTGATAAAAAGAAATAAAAGTCTAACCTAACCTAACCTATTCCGTTATACGATTGTACAATTTAGAGTGCAAGTTAGTATTTTTAATATAGAATTCGTATTTCTGTTTTACAAATCATATATTCGATGTACGAACCACATTTTTGGTGTGAATTCGATTAAAAAGGTCATCTCGTTCTGAGTAATATTTAAGACTTTTAAGTAGGACACGTTTAGTTAATGAATTAGTTTTTTTGCACAGCATTTAATTTTCTGGTTTGCATTCAGTAAATTGATGGGGATACCTAGTGTGCCCAAAAAATAAACAGATGTGCATTTAAAAATAACCCTTTTTAAACTGAACATCTGAGAGTATAAACATATATTTCTTTGATTTATAAATATAAACAACTACGTGATACAGTCATGTACATATTTGGAATACTGCAGTGGTCACGCATGCACTTTTGCAAATTACTGATCTTATTAAGTTGAGTGCGGTGTACTGAACAGCTTAATTTTTTAAAGCGCTTGGCCAAATATTGGTACAGTCTCTCCTGATAGTATTGTACAAGCAATCTATAATGTTATTAAAATAATTAATTCAATTCTCGTTCGATTTACATCTCCGAATTATAGTAATATCTGTACAACCTAATATTAATCTATTGTTATTTCAGCTATTTAAAACTAATACTCATAAGAATCGTAGCCTCGGTTAGGGTACTCCTGTCAGTCCCGAAATCGGTAACTTTTTTTGCCTGTTCTATTTAGGAATTTTTCTGTACCAACCTCGAAACCAGCTTAAGGTCCTGGCTGCTAGTTGGCTAGCTGTCTGTTTCAACACAGTAGTAGGCTCACTATGGCCTCACCTGTCCATTCGGGAAAATATTGTAACTATTTTACATAGACCCGTTTAATGCAGTGATTTATTTATTTTATTTATTTATTTAAAAACTTTATGCACAAAAATTGTACAGAGGTGGACTTAATGCCGTAGGCATTATCTTCCAGTCAACCTTAGGGTGATGCAGAGATAAGTAAGTAAAGGAAGGTGCTCAAAGTCGATCTGAGACTATTTTAGATGTATTTAACACGTTTACCATACATAAATAGGTACCCATGCATATATTATATAATATTTAAATTTATCTTCCAGTCAACCTTAGGGTGATGCAGAGATAAGTAAGTAAAGGAAGGTGCTCAAAGTCGATCTGAGACTATTTTAGATGTATTTAACACATTTACCATACATAAATAGGTACCCATGCATATATTATATAATATTTAAATAATAATATATAGACACACATACATTATACACAGACCCATACATACATACATACATACAATAAATACATTACACAAATAATAGCTGTACTTGAAATATTCATTATTGTAATGAGAATGCTTTACTAAGGGTATAGATGCAGTCGGCGGCCTGGGCGCCGCCGACGTGTCTTCGCCGAGGACTATCGGCTTTCATGACCGGGGGTCTGAGGACGGTGAGAGGGTCGCTCACCGTCCTTACAGAAGCAGGCCCATGACGGCAGCGTGACGTGAGCAACCCACGCACGCCCCCCCCCCCCCTTAGAAGCGGGATCACACCCGAAACCCCGCAAAGACGCGGGATAGCACCCGAAACATCCCCTGGGCGAGGCCGCAGTAGCGGCCGTAGGCCTGTTGGGAGTCCCGGGACATCCTTCCGAGGGCTTACCCCGGGCTCCCAACCACAGGCTATTGGACGTCACGTGAGGTTTTTTAGTCGGTAAGAGTCCGGCATAACATCCTTTGAGGATTTTCCCTCACGTTAAAAAAAAAGAGGGTATAAAGATCGCGCACTTTATTGTTAAATGTATTGCGGTTTGTGCACGTTCTGACTTCAGGCGGAAGTGCATTCCAGAGGAGGGTTGATTGCACAAGGAATGATGAATGACTCATACTTGAAGTGTGAGAGGGACAGAGAAGAAGGCGGTTGTTAGAAGAGCGCAAATTTTTATCGTGAATTGAACAAAGCAATTGGAGATGAGATGTCAAATACGAAGGAGCATTAGAGTAATTCATAAGAGAAAAAAGCATCATTACCCCACGTAAATTGCGACGCTGACGTATAGGCCACCAACCCAATTCTGAACCGTAAACCGAGACATGGTCATATTTTCAAAGATTATAAACGAATCGAATGTAATTATTGAGAAGCCGATCGAGTGATTGGCATTTCACATTCAAGTAATTTTACAACTATTTTCGCAAAAGAAAATAGGTAACATTCATCACATTTTGTATTTATTCTACGACCTTTAAACCATAATTATATTATATTCTACGTGCTAGAGATACTTTATGCCCGCATGTAGTAATAAAACTAGTGGCATAAGTATAATCTATTACTCTGGCGGGAAAAGCTGAACTAAAGCAATATAAATTACTCTTCAAAATCTGGGAAATTGCGGTCGGCTAAATATAATAAAGTGAATATGTGTAGTAAAGAGCCTACGAATTTTTCCTCATGTACATTTCGTGAGGATTCAAGAACAGTATATTGCTATATAAATCTTTATAAGACTTTTTGTAAGCAGTATTTTTTATTAATCATTCTAAGACAGTAAAACACTTTTAACTGCCGACTGCAAAGGAAGGAGTCTGAATGTATTTTTAGATCCTTTACCAATATTTTTGAAGTCGTTTGAAAGATTTTAACATGTCCAAAGCAAATACTAAAAAATCATGGCCTACCTTTGTGTAGAATCATATAATAAATCTGCATACCTACCTACACTTAGGTAAATCTAAAATTATATACATATATCACGTATACCTAGATGTAAAACAATTTAGAAAACATAAACAGTTATTATCATCACAGAATACAATAGTCAACGCAAGTATCATAAGCAAAAAGTGGCTATAGTAAGAAAATAATATAATATATTCTTATTTTGTCTGATAAATTACTGTTACCAACCCCAGTGATGCCATTTGGCAATCCTTTAGTCGACAATGAACAAAAAGTATTGAAACTCTGGCAAGGCCACAAAAAAATTCATGCTCTGATGAACTTTCAAAGCCGTAACGATGTAGATTTTTTTAGTTTTTATTCTGTAGTTTCACATCTGAGTCTTGAGACTGTAGTTAATAAGTTGTTTTAACTTTTAAAGAATGCGAAAATATTAAAAACGGAGTTAAGTACCTTCATAAATACTATCCCCCCGTGCTGTGGCGACGGGGCCCCGTGTCAAAACGGTTCCCGTACAATATCGTATCGTATGTACTTTTCGTAAGAGGCGACAGGCAACGCTTTCGTGAAACGATCGATTGCATAGAAAAGGAAAACTCGAAATGAAACCCGGCTGGTGATAAAATGACAATCGTTTAGCTAAGTTAAAGGCCTAATGGGCGGCTTGACATTTATTTCAACTGCAAGTCGGCAAGACCAGAGCCTGTCCATTTCTCTTCACTCCAATAGACTCACCACCTTTTACCTGGGACATAAAAGTATAACGTGAAATGTGGGTGAATGCTTTGCTCGATTTCTTCTAAAACTTTTTCCATACTTACACATATGTCCACACTAAAACACATGCCCATTTATTACAATAATATTAGTAAGGACAAAGAAGTAAGCAGGTGGATTATTAATTATGAACTCTTACAATAATTATATTCTTAGAATAAAATCTACCTGAAATCTTAATAAGCAAGCTACAATGTATGATATTATAATTACGTAATCATAAGACTGCCTGAGTAGAGGACCTACTCAGTCAGCTCTTTTTGTAACACACTGAAGTGATATTACGTAATACTAGATTGAATTTGGAGTATACGCTTTCAACAAAAGCCTTTATATGCATATTTCTGCCCAAAAGAATCTGAATGATATTCATCTCGATCCCATTTCAGAAATAAATCGAAGGGTCAAACAATTTGCCGTCGTCTAGTCCAATAAACCCTGGGGCCAAGTCTATTGTTGGGGTCTGCACGCGAACACTTGATACTTGATCAACAGTTTGGGTTGAAATAGGTCAGCGCCCCTATGATATATTTCTCACATAATCCTGGAAGTAGTGATATCTAAACTGCAGTCATTTTTTACCAAGCTTAATATTTATTTCTAATATTTGTGTGTATGGTATTCGTGTAGGCTAGTTCTTTAATTTTGTTTTTTAAAGCAAATTTAAAAAAAATGCTAAGGAACAAGAATAATGTAGTTGTAAACTAATTTGTGATAATATTGTTTTATCAAAAAAAAACATGGCGACCCACATGATAGAAAACAGTTATTGTTACAGCAGTAAGTACATGACGTGTAGGTACGTTAAAAAGATTGTTACAATTTCGGTATTGAAAACTTTGCAATACCGAAATTGTTACATTCTCTTTGCTAACCTTTTGAAGAATTTACATTATTTGTTAAGTCGAAGCTTTGTGGAACGAGCTTTTTCGTTCCACAATCACGATGTAGAAGAAAGTCCCGATCGGTTGCCTTTAATGTTTGTTCAAGCTCTTGCTTGAACTTTCACAGCACCTGTCAATCGTCTCAATCAACCATTACCCACATTTAACATTTCTTATTTTTGAATAATTTTATGTGGGTAGATTTTTTTCCACTTGACAACGTCAATCAAGATCGTTACATACAGCTGCACTATACTTTGTAATACTAATAACGAAATACAAGAAATTCAAGCAAATACTGAGTTTTTCTAATAAAGCTCCATTTCTTGCCTAAACAAGAAAAGGAGCTGGCGACCGTTGACTGAACGAACAAATTCACTACATTTGGATA
Organism: Miltochrista miniata; assembly: GCA_933228765.1. Taxonomy (NCBI): domain Eukaryota; kingdom Metazoa; phylum Arthropoda; class Insecta; order Lepidoptera; family Erebidae; genus Miltochrista; species Miltochrista miniata. The sequence goes on along the minus strand of OW121759.1, from coordinate 11,770,769 downwards.
TCAAGTACTATAATACAAGTTGTGGATTGTGGAACATACAAGGCCAAGAAGTTTCTTTGTACAAAATATCAAAGAAGACAAAAGATACAAGAGATTCCTATACCGTAAGCCAGTTTTAGCATCTTGGCCAGTGATACCGCTAAAGATCACACCAGGACTAACTGCCAGCTTCGTCGTGAATCTACAGATAAGTGCCATCCTTTGTTCCACAGTTACTAACAATATTTCATATCAAAATCCTTTATATGTGTATTTATTATATAGATTTATCCTATTTATCCATTGCCTACCGCATTCCAACCTTTATTTGTGCTATGTTCATAGTATTTAGTCATAGAGCAACGATTGCTCGGTACAAATTTGTCTGTCATATTTTGCGGGTGACGGGGGGAAATCTTTCTCACCCACACTTTCTTAGACTCGCACTACAATAGCAATCGACTGTCAATACGAAGCCTATATATACACTTTAAACAATACACTCATAAATTTTACACACACATGATAAATTTTGTGTCATATCACCCCAAGTCGCTCAACCGATCCATGTATTAATGTGACGTCCGGTAAAGTTGCTAAACAAATCTGAATATTATCTGTACGTTTAAATAGGTGTAAATAATAATAACTTGTTATAAAATTACTTACTTACACAAGATAATGCCATTTTTCTTCAGATTTCTTTAATCACATTTTTTTTTGTATTAATATCTAATTATTTCATCATTTTTATAAAATGACAATTCAACCGCTCACGCTGTCAACAAGACTAAGTCTAGTGAAAGAAACTTCAAAAAACAGTTTTTATGTAAGTGGGCACTTTTAGTCGTCAAAATGTCAAAATATTGCCAGAGGGGGTTTGCCAGCTTTGGCCTCTCCCTCTGTAAAGGCGCGCGATGCTCTGTGTATTTAGTACATAAATTGGGTTTCTAAATACCTACATACATTCTATAACAAAAAAATGTTTTTTTTTTGTTTTGTTAACAATTTCATTTTAGCATTTTAAACCTACCCAAAGAATACAAGAACGGTGTTCTGTAGCTCATATATTGCCGTCGTATTATAGAATAACTAGCTGTTCAACGCGACTTCGTCCACGTAGAGGTCGTTGTCGCGTGAATTGTTACCCTCCCTTTTGCATAGTCGGTTGGGAAGTGGCCTGTGTCCTTCCCGAAAACTCAAACTATCTCTATACGAAGTTTCATCTAAATCGCTTCAGCGGTTTGGGAGTGAAGGCGTAACATACAGACAGACAGACTTGCCTTCGCATTTATAATATTAGTAGGGATAGTAGGGATAAGAAATTACATTCTAGCTCATCTTAGCGTATTCCCGGTTGCATTTCAACCCTTTAAACAACAATTATAGTTTCAAATAGATAGAACCCCAATCATACAACGTGCATTTAGTTGAATTTCACGTTATTTAAACGTATTTGCCGAACTTTTTCAGCTACTACTGAAACTGTGTACACACAGTCATCCTCATTCAAAGCATAGAAATCTTGTGTGCATTTTTGTGTTTTGATACATATATGTCGATATATTTAAATAAAAAAAAATAAAAAAAAAAAAGTTCGGTGATGTATTCTAACAAGGATAAATAAATATTTACTGATATTATAATAATATTATCCATTTTATGTATATTCATTATATAATATATGTGTTATTCATATAATTATGTGTCTGTATTAATATGTATAGAAACTTTATCTAAATTTTCAAATAAGTACCTACACTTAACTAAACTCATTATCGCAAAAAAGAGTTTGATAGATGATATGCCATGCTATGCGATCTTGTCATTACAAAGCAAGTCACCTTAATTTTATTAGAATGCTTTCGTTTACGAGTGTTGAAATTTGTTGTCTAAAAGTTTTACATTTACTATGTGTTTGCGATAGACTCGCGATTGTATTTATTCTGTTAAATTTGCAATGCATGCTGGAAAATCGTCCTTATTTTAACTTCGTTAAAGCGGAAAATTGTCCAAACGAGAATCTTACCTCGCCGTAACACAGTTACGACTAGCACGGGAGGTAAAGAATTTCTTTTTGTAGACTTACCGTCAAGTATAAAAATATTGTGTGATCTATTAAGTTGTTCTAAAAATCTGTATTTTGCTAAAACATTTGCTGTTAAATACGTCTAACTGAAGTTTTACTTGTGTCTAACATATTAAAACAAATGGGTGCCTATTTCGTGGAATTATATTACTAATTTAACTATAACTATAGATATTGTGGAAGGAAGGTATCGTTACCAAGTATTGAATGTAAAAATATATTAAGTGCATTGTTGTAAATGTAAGTGAATAAGTGATTATACAAGGAATTGACCACAAAAACCGTTGGCACTAGTTACTGAAATGTTTTGCTGGATGTATTATTTCATTACGATGTCACATCGCACCATGCAAATGTAAGTAGCAATTAGCAATTAATGATGATCATTTACTGTAATAGTGTAAGTTGTATTTATCTTTGAATAAAACATTATCTTATCTTATCTTATCATTCAACTGTCTGCGGGAAAGACCTCACCGGCAGCGCTGGCTCCGCTGAGCGTGTCCGGCGTCTTCAGGTTTCACCGAACGGAGTAGCGTGAGAAATTTTATTCCTTTTCTATACATTACTGAGACAGTTCTTAAATCGGGTGTACGAGTAGACCATTTTGGAACGAAGTTCCTTATCGCGCGTTGTGAAAGGGGGCTAGACGGAAAAAAATTTTACGAAAAATGGTCACGACACTTTTTTAACCGACTTCATAAAAGGAGGTTACTCAATTCGGCCGTTTAATATATGTTTTTGCTATAATATGGAGGGTAGAGGTACCCATATTAAAGGAGGGTAGAGGTACCTCTACCCTCCTTTAATATGGGGGGGATTTAATATGGGGGAGGGAGGGGGGAAAGGGGGGGGGAAGGGGGGTGTTGTGTTTTTGTTTTTTGTTTTGTTTTTGTTTATGGGGGTAATATGGGGGGGAGGATTTAATATGGGGTAGGGTGGGGGGAGGGGGGGAAGGGGAGGTGGGGGGAAGGAGGGGGGGGTGTTGTGTTTTTTTGTTTTTGTTTTTGTTTTTGTTTTTGTTTTTGTTTTTGTTTTTGTTTTTGTTTTTGTTTTTGTTTTTGTTTTTTTTGTTTTTGTTTTTGTTTTTGTTTTTGTTTTTGTTTTTGTTTTTGTTTTTGTTTTTGTTTTTGTTTTTGTTTTTGTTTTTGTTTTTGTTTTTGTTTTTGTTTTTGTTTTTGTTTTTGTTTTTGTTTTTGTTTTTGTTTTTGTTTTTGTTTTTGTTTTTGTTTTTGTTTTTGTTTTTGTTTTTGTTTTTGTTTTTGTTTTTGTTTTTGTTTTTGTTTTTGTTTTTGTTTTTGTTTTTGTTTTTGTTTTTGTTTTTGTTTTTGTTTTTGTTTTTGTTTTTGTTTTTGTTTTTGTTTTTGTTTTTGTTTTTGTTTTTGTTTTTGTTTTTGTTTTTGTTTTTGTTTTTGTTTTTGTTTTTGTTTTTGTTTTTGTTTTTGTTTTTGTTTTTGTTTTTGTTTTTGTTTTTGTTTTTGTTTTTGTTTTTGTTTTTGTTTTTGTTTTTGTTTTTGTTTTTGTTTTTGTTTTTGTTTTTGTTTTTGTTTTTGTTTTTGTTTTTGTTTTTGTTTTTGTTTTTGTTTTTGTTTTTGTTTTTGTTTTTGTTTTTGTTTTTGTTTTTGTTTTTGTTTTTGTTTTTGTTTTTGTTTTTGTTTTTGTTTTTGTTTTTGTTTTTGTTTTTGTTTTTGTTTTTGTTTTTGTTTTTGTTTTTGTTTTTGTTTTTGTTTTTGTTTTTGTTTTTGTTTTTGTTTTTGTTTTTGTTTTGTTTTTGTTTTTGTTTTTGTTTTTGTTTTTGTTTTTGTTTTTGTTTTTGTTTTTGTTTTTGTTTTTGTTTTTGTTTTTGTTTTTGTTTTTGTTTTTGTTTTTGTTTTGTTTTTGTTTTTGTTTTTGTTTTTGTTTTTGTTTTTGTTTTTGTTTTTGTTTTTGTTTTTGTTTTTGTTTTTGTTTTTGTTTTTGTTTTTGTTTTTGTTTTTGTTTTTGTGTTTTGTTTGTGTTTTTGTTTTTGTTTTTGGTTTTGTTTGTGTTTTGGTTTTTGTTTTTGTTTTTGTTTTGGTTGTTGTTTTGTTTTTGTTTGTGTTTTTGTTTTTGTTTTTGTTTTTGTGTTGTTTTTGTTTTTGGTTTTTGGTTTTTGGTTTTTGTTTTTGTTTTTGTTTTTGTTTTGTGTTGTTTTGGTTGGTTTTGTTTTGTTTTTGTTTTTGTTTTTGTTTTTGTTTTTGTTTTTGTTTTTGTTTTTGTTTTTGGTTTTTGTTTTGTGTTTGTTGTGTTTTGTGTTTTTGTTTTTGTTTTTGTTTTGTTTTGTTTTTGTTTTTGTTTTTGTTTTTGTTTTGTTTTTGTTTTTGTTTTTGTTTTTGTTCCTTTTGTTTTTGTTTTTGTTTTTGTTTTTGTTTTTGTTTTTGTTTTTGTTTTTGTGTTTGTTTTTTGTTTTGTTTTTGTTTTTGTTTTTGTTTTTGTTTTTGTTTTGTTTTTGTTTTTGTTTTGTTTTTGTTTTTGTTTTTGTTTTTTGTTCCTCCACTAATTCATTGAAAGGAACTTCGTTCCATTCAGGTGTCCCTTTTTGTGTTTATAATACCTTTGAGGGTCAAGTTTATTTTAAGATAATTTACCTTTATTTACATTATAGTTACACATATTATTGTTTAAATATGGCTACGGAAACTAGCACCAAAGCTATGGCAACTGATGGCAGTGCTAAGGCAGCATTAAGGGAGTTGCTAGTCAAACGTAGTTCTATTAAGGGACAAATTACAAAATTCAAAAATTACTTAACAAAAATTTGTAAATTGTCTCAACTGACACCTGTACATTTAGCCGAGTTAGATTTGAAATTGAATAAATTTCAAGGTTTGTCTTCGCGGTTTGACGATTTACAAACCGACATAGAAGTTGTAAATTCTGCTAACATTCAAGAGGAACTTGATGAACGAGGACGCGTTGAACAAGATATCATAGATAACATTGCTATAGCTAAAACCGAGTTACAAAAATACTATAATGATGATGATGGTAAGCGTCGTCAGTCTGTCATTGTCAGTCCAGATTTTGATCATCATAGCGTCGGATTCAAGTTACCTCGAATACAAATTTCGAAGTTTGACGGTTCATATTTCCGCTGGTTGGAATTTCGTGACACATATGTCAGCTTGATTCACAAAAATGATCGCATGCCAGATATACACAAGTTTCACTATTTGGTTTCATATCTTGAGGGTGACGCCGCGCGTATCATAACCAACCTTGAGGGATCGTCAGCCAATTACATGCAGGCTTGGAAACTAATTTGTGAACGTTACGACAATAAAAGAACTCTCATTAATCATCACTTAGACTCCTTATTCAACATACAAGCACTATCACGTGAATCTGATAAGTCACTTCGGTACCTGGTTGACCACGTGACCAAAAACCTTAGAGCGTTAAGTAGCTTAGGACAACCTACTGACCACTGGGACTTGTTGACTATATACATGTTGTCCTCTAAGTTGGATAGTAGGACCATTTTCAAATGGGAAGAGTATCGCAGTACTTTAGAGGATGTTCCAACTTTAGAACAATTCAATACATTTCTGATAGACCGTGCTAACGTCTTACACCGTGTTACATTGTCTTGTTATGTTTTAGATCAGCTCACGGGCTATATTCCAAGGTATCCCGTTAATATTCAGAACCTGAAAATTGAAAAAGGTATCACATTAGCAGATCCAAAGTTCAATGAACCTGCCCCAATAGAAATATTAATTGGAGCAGATTTATTTTGGGATATCTTACTATCCGAACAACGTTCCTTAGGTTAATACAAAATTCCAAATTAGGTTGGATTATATCAGGTCCTATACGCTTACATAATTCAGATAAAAATATTTACTCTAATCATGGATTCGTTTCTAACGAAAATATTCATCAAATGCTTACTAAATTCTGGGAGCTAGAAGATCTTCCGCCTAAGAAGATTCAGAGTCCCAACGAAATAGCTTGTGAAAAACATTTTCTACAAAATACAATTCGTTTAGCTAATGGCAGGTTCTGTGTGAGGCTACCACTAAAGGACTCACTAGACTGCCTTGGTGATGCCTACAATCAAGCAAAAAAACGATTCCTAAATCTTGAAAGAAGATTTAGACGAAATGCCGTTCTAAAGGCACAATATTTACAATTCATTCAAGAATATTCAAACCTAGGACATCTTTCAAAATCACCCATATTAATTCCAAATAACTCCTACTTCCTGTGTCATCACGCAGTATTCAAAGAAAACAGCGAATCCACTAAAATTCGTGTTGTGTTTGATGACTCTACTACTTTCGGATATTCCCTCAACGACTTGTTAATAGTAGGTCCCAATATACAGAATTCTCTGTTTTCTATTCTAGTTAGAGCGCGACAGCATAAATATCTCTTGACTGCAGACATACAAAAAATGTACAGGCAAGTAGCTGTCCACCCGGAGGACTGTAACCTACAATTGATAATATGGAGGGAGGAGGAGTCACATCACATTCAAACTCTACAGCTAAATACAGTTACTTACGGCTCTGCCAGTGCCAGTTACTGCAGCACTCGATGCCTCTGGCAAGTGGGGGAAGAATGTGATGATGACTCGATAAAAACTATTATTCAGAATGATTTTCTAGTCGACGATTTGATAACAGGTGCAGATAGCGAAGTACAATTACAATACATTCAAAATAAGGTTTCAACAATTCTAAATACAGCTTGTTTTACTCTAAGAAAATACAAAACTAATCTATCTAATTTATTTCATAAATTAAAAGTCAACACAAAAGAGAAACTTACCATAAGCGAATCTTTCAATACACTTGGTCTAGGTTGGGATCCAAACGATGATACTTTTCACTTTCCTGTAAAGGCATGTCCCTTTAGTGAAACAATAACAAAACGATTCATAATGTCACAAACCTTTCGTATTTTTGATCCTTTAGGGTTATTAGGTCCCTTTATAATTCTACCAAAGATTTTAATCCAAAAATTGTGGATCAAGGATATTGATTGGGATCAGTCTATACCTGATGATTAAAAACAGAACTGGTATGAGATTGCCAGTAACTTACCTCTACTTTCAGATCTTCATATCCCACGAAGAGTTATATGTGATTCACCAAGTTCCATCGAGTTGCACATGTTTAGCGACGCTTCGCAAGTCGCATATGGAGCTTGCGCCTATATAAGCAGTCTTAACAGCAACAATGAGGTAACCATGAGCTTGTTGTGTGCAAGGTCAAAGGTTGCTCCTGTAAAGCCTACTACCATACCTCGCCTTGAGCTCAGCGCAGCTTTGTTATCTGCAAAACTGTGTAAGTCCATTACAGAGTCCTTAAGGTTGAACTTCGACAGGATTGTCTTTTGGGCTGATTCACAAGTGGTGTTATGTTGGATCAATGGTGATCTTAGTAAGCTTCAGACATTTGTTGCAAACAGAGTAGTAGAGATTTTGGACTTGACTAATAAAAACTCGTGGCGTTACGTGCCTACTGATGCTAACCCCGCAGACTTGATTTCCAGAGGTGTTATCGCAAAACAACTCTGTGGCCACACTCTTTGGTGGAAAGGTCCGTCCTATCTTTACAGCAATGAGTCACAATGGCCAACCACACCTCCACTCAATAAGAAAATTGATTTACTAGAAGTTAAGGTCCATTATACTATTTTACCCGAATCTACTTTTGACTTCAGTAAGTTTTCCAACTTTAAGAAACTACAGAGAATATTTGCATACATTCTACGTTTTTTACACAAGTCTAAGACATCAAATAAAACAAACAAACTTAGCGGTATTTTAACTTCAAATGAATTAAATGAATCTTTTTATTTCATTTGTCGTATCTCACAAAAACAATCTTTTACAATTGATTACAATCAAATTATTTCTAATGAAAAATTACATCCAAATCGAAACTATTAAGTTTATCTCCTTTTCTAGATCCCGTTTCTAAACTAATCAGAGTCGGGGGGAGATTAGCAAGTTCAAACTACAAATTATGAAAAACGCCATCCTGTATTATTAGATGCCTCTCATCATGTCACAAAAATATATTTCGAATATCAACACTTGTGCAACTTACACGCTGGCCCGCAGCTATAGCTATTACTATCAACTATAAGAGATTCAGTATGGCCTATCAACGTCGGTGCTAAAGTAGTTAAGTGCTACTTGTGTATATTTATTTGCATGCGTTTCAAGTGTGTTCATTTGGAACCAGTGAGTGACTTGACTAAAGAAGCGTTCATAATGACCTTGCGTAGATACATTGCGCGCCGCGGTAAACCAGGGGATATATGTTCCGACAATGGCCGAAATTTCACCGCAGCGGCTAAAGACATTGGTGATTTTTTAAACAATAACAATAAGTGTCTGTCTGAGTTTGCATCAGGAGAAGGAATAAGGTTCTCGTTTATTCCAAGTTTTAGCCACATTTCGGTGGAATCTGGGAGGCTGGGGTGAAGTCCGCTAAATACCATATTAAACGCGTCATGGGCAACACCCATCTCACTTTCGAAGAAATAGGCACTTTATTCGCACAAGTAGAGGTGGTTTTAAACAATCGTCCATTATGTCCCTTATCTTCCTCACCCGACGACTTCCTTTCCTTGACCCCAGGGCACTTTATTATTGGAAGACCACTCAATGCACTACCGACACCAAATCTCGAAGAAGGTAAAATAACAAATATACAGCGATACGCTCGACTTGAAGAAATTAGAAGGCATTTCTGGATGCGCTGGCAAAAGGAATACATATCTGAATTGCAACAACGTACCAAGTGGAGGACTGATTGTATAAGGTTGAATATAGGAGATCTTGTGCTTCTGAAGGAAGACAACCTCGCACCACTAAATTGGCGTCTAGGACGCGTAAGAAAACTTTTCCCTGGATCTGATGGCATCGCTCGGGTCGCTGACGTCGACACAGCAAAGGGTTGCCTACGTCGATCACTGGTTCGACTCTGCCGACTGCCCGCACCTGAAGACCTATGAAGTTGAAGCCCTACGTACTTCAACGGGGGGAGTGTATGTTCAAGCTCTTGCTTGAACTTTCACAGCACCTGTCAATCGTCTCAATCAACCATTACCCACATTTAACATTTCTTATTTTTGTATAATTTTATGTGGGTAGATTTTTTTCCACTTGACAAATCAAGATCGTTACATACAGCTGCACTATACTTTGTAAAACTAATTACGAAATACAAGAAATTCAAGCAAATACTGAGTTTTTCTAATAAAGCTCCATTTCTTGCCTAAACAATGTTTGTTAGTGTATTTTTAGAAAGACTGATCATGTTTGAATTCTTTGTTTGTGTATGTTTTACAGTTTTCAGGAAAAGGTTACATTGATTCTCATTTCTATACTGGTATCCTGAAAAATAAAGATTTGTTTGTTTATTTGTTTGCATCGAATAGGCTCCAAAACTACTGAACGTACTTGAACAATTATTTCCCTGTTGGAAAACCACACTCTCTCTGGGTGACATAGGCTATATTTTATTCCCATGTTACCACGGGAACGCGAGCAACGCGGGTGAATCCGCGTAACATCCAATAGTTCCCTAATAAATACCAGTACATGTACATACCATACACTCAACACCCAAGTAACTGAGTGTAAAATAATTACTAAAACCAGGACTATCTTCTCTGAGCCTGTCATTATAGCCACTGTTATGTAATATTTAGTCCATTAATCGACACCCGTAGTCAATCAAAAAAAAAAAAAAGAGACAATCGATAAACGCGTAGGTAGTAGCTATTGTTTGGGATGCTGAACACGATATACATTTTCTTGCAACAAAAGACGTGGAAAACTATGCCTTCAGAAGTGTAATTATTAGGTAATGTGATTATAAATTTGTCAAAATATATTCGAAGGACCTTAAAAATAATACAGCTGACATGGTGGCCTGGAATTGATAGTCAAAGAGAACTTCTGCTTTTAAACAAGGTTAGGTTAGGTTACCAGACCCCAGAAGATAGTAGTCGAGTTTTAAATTACTTTTATCTCAGTCAGAAAATTCTACCGGCGAGTGAAGGTGAATATTATGCCTTTGCTTACCATTGCCGAAAATGGGCATATAGGAAGAAGGGAAAGCTAAATTTAATCAGCTTACTATTTGAAAATAAATTAGAAATTACTTTTAATATCACTAAAAGTTTTTTTTAGAACTTTTATCAAACTAACAATAACTGTAACTGTAGCAAATTTAACAATAAGTATGATTATGATATACAATAAGTATGAGTAAGTATTATTTTTAACCATGCATCACTTTCTAAAGTTCATTTAATGAAATATGCGGTGGATTAGTTGAACACCGTTTCGATTAGTTTGAAATGGTTTCAAGTGTTTCAACCGCGAACGCTGTAACTCATCAATATTGCTCGTTAATTATCTTCGGGTCGACCAATATTGTATCCTTCAGCTATAGTTTTACCAGAGAGGAACTACACATACATATAGCCACGCCTTTATTCCCAAAGTATACGCCCATATTTGACCTTATAGCTTTTAATATACGCCCACATTTGACCTTATAGCTTTTATTCCTCATACTACTATAATTACTGCCTAATAGTAGGCAATTTATATTTTGATTAAAAAAAACGTGTGCGTCTAAAGGGTCTCATCTCATAATGTCCTTTTCTTGAAATGTCCTTTCTCATTATGTCCTTTTCTCGAAATGTCCATTCTCATAATGTCCTTTCGCAGATTGTCCTTTTCTCGAAATGTCCTTTTCTCGAAATGTTCTTTTCTCAAAATGTCCTTTTCTCGAAATGTTCTTTTCTCAAAATGTCCTTTTCTCGAAATGTTCTTTTCTCAAAATGTCCTTTTCTCGAAATATCCTTTTCTCAAAATGTCCCTTTCTCAAAATATGTACACTACAGGATTAACCCCGCTCAATCCGACTTGGATAGGTTAGGTTAGAAGGCTAAGGCGGGAGCGGAGCGCAGCGGAGCGCAGCGGAGCTTCCGCATTAGCCTTCGTGGTTATTTTTTTTATAACCACCTAAGTTTTGTTTAGGTGGTTTTAAATAATTAACATCAAATTTACCAAGTGACTGGTGGTAACTTGGTGGTTATAAAAAAATAACCACGAAGGCTAATGCGGAAGCTCCGCTACGCTCCGCTCCTGCCTTAGCCTTCTAACCTAACCTATCCAAGTCAAGTTCATGCAAGTCGGAATGAGCGGGGTTAATCCTGTAGAGTACATATTTTGAGGAAGGGACATTTTGGGAAAAGGAAATTTCGAGAAAAGGACATTTTGAGAAAAGAACATTTCGAGAAAAGGACATTTTGAGAAAAGAACATTTCGAGAAAAGGACATTTTGAGAAAAGAACATTTCGAGAAAAGGACATTTCGAGAAAAGGACAATCTGCGAAAGGACATTATGAGAATGGACATTTCGAGAAAAGGACTTAATGAGAAAGGACATTTCGAGAAAAGGACATTATGAGATGAGGCGGTCTAAAGTGGCACCGCACCGTAGCGCGTTACAAAACGAAGGTGTTTTCCCTCCCATAACAAGTTATTATTTTTTCAACAACAAATCTGAACAAAAAATGTACACGAAAGGTGTTCATTAGTTTGTGCATGCTTGGAACACTAACTATTATTGCAGTCCTTGGGAAACAAAGGCCCTAAATTGGTTGTATTATTCAATATTTATGTATTCCAGTTATGTATTCCTGTTAGACTCATTTTGGCAGTAATAAACGGAATCCAGTTATAATTCTATGCTTCTTGATAATTAAGTTATAAGGCTTTGCATATTTAGTACCTCACAGGGTAATAACGTTATACGTGGCTGAGATAGCTAAGCGTGATGAAGTATGTAATAAGCTATTCCGCGTATTAAGTTCCGCGAGGTGTGTAAAGTCTCGATAATCAGTTAAAGCGGTGAGTCTCAGTAATTATAAAGATATTGTTTATGACGTAAAATATATTTAATCAATTGATAATAACTTAGAACTTTGTATAATTTAATACATTACGTTAAATGAACTGTTTTTAAAGTGAAACTAGTTACAAGTGGCTATATTAATTAGTTTATAATAGTGATTCAACTCAATCACGTCCGACAAAATATAAATTCACATTTTACTAATTTTTAAAAGATTGTTAGAGAACGAATTGCTCTCATTTAGAACAGATAAGAAGCAATTAGAACAGATTTAATGGAAATTGATAGCGACATCTAGCAATTTTTACTCTCACATTCCATACGACTTCTGACAGTGGTCCTCAGGGTGAAAACTTTATAAAAAACATGGTCCCTCAGTTCATCTACAACTACTTTTACCATTGTTAAGCTACATTTACCCTGAGTAACATAGGCTATATATTTTATTATCACATCACCCTGTATACACACGAGCAGTGTCACGGAACCGGTTGCAGACGGCAACCGCTGTTAACATTTTCGGTGAGAGAACAACACGATACATAGTACCACGTTTAATTAATAAACTACCCCCAGATATGAATAAACGATTAAACAAAAAAAAACATTAAGTATATTTTAAAGGGATTCTTTTTGAAAAACATGCCTCAGTCATGTATATAATTTTATTTCTTCTTCATCCTTGCTTGATTCATAGTACACATCACTGTTCTGCGTCCGTGTCGTAGGATAATTATTTTAAGTTACCTACGTCAGGCATAATGAAAATAGTTTTATTTTGTTGTGTGTATGAGTGTTAGAACAACTTATGTATATTTAGAGATAATTTTCATCAATCACTTATGTATATTTAATTGTTTTTATCGACTTCGCTCGCAGTAGCGTCTGTTGCATTTTCTACAAACCCCTGTGGTTTACAAATGCAATATGTATGGTTATAGTATAATGATTTTGTGAAATGGTAAATAAAAAAATTAAAAATAAATAAATAATGAATATAAGTGTTATCTGTCAAATTTGTCCATTTTAGCTTCTCAAGCTGACGACCATGAAAAGTCTTGGTGACATCTGAAAATTGAAAGGCAATTTTCATACCCAGGGTATTGACAGGGCTCGAGACGATAACGACCTTTAGATGTACCTTTTCACGCTACATTTGTATAGTTCGGGTAATAAAGGAAGGGAAACATGTGCGTGGATAGAGATTTAGAAGTTTTGATGGTAGAGTGACTGAAAGATATTTTGAAACATTCGATTTACTAGACGATGGTGGCACTGTCTCATACGTTCTTGAAACCTATGGGCAAAGGGCAATTTAAAATTATTCGATATTTGTGTAGTTGCCGTAGAAGATTTGATCTACTTTTAGTATATTGATTTGAAAATTAATATGGTAAGTAAATTTAATAAGCTATTAAGGAAAATATAAAAATGTCAAAATTTCTAGCCTTTACTAGAAACCTCTTTGTTTTTTATTTTCATTTGCAGGTTATTACTTTAAAAGAGCAGGATGCTAACTAACATAAAGTCAAAACTTTATGAATGTCAGCTAGGTACCTAAAAGATTCTCGCTTAGACGATTTGGGTATCTATTGGTAAATACAGACTTATGTAACTCTAAAATTTTATACCAAAGTCGTAGATAAAAAGAGCAAAGCTATACCTATCTAATGACAATGCAAAGAGTATATAATGTACCTTAATAATTTAGGTACATACTCTTAGCCTTGGTAATGCAAACAAATTATGTTAAACAAAATTCTATTAAATTTAGTACACCTAATTTGTACTGCAACGTGAACTACATATTTTATACATTCAACGTAGGTAACACAATCACAAAATAACGGAAACAAACTGCATACACTAATTTACCAACTTAATAGTAGGGTGCTTTTGCCCGAGATTCAATTACACCGACGAAAACCAATCTACTCCTGCCTACCTTTGAACTCACAGGTACCACGTTCAATGACTTTGCAGAATTCAAGAGAGTAAGATTAACGTACAAGTGGAGCTTATACATGGCAACTTGATCAGTAAAAGCGTTTTGTACAAAAGAGCAAATCATTTGTCACATTACTTATTACATAATGTTATCATGTCACATGCCTTCATACAAATTATTAAGTTAGCAAGCTATTAACTTTATGGCCAAATAAAGTACACAAAGGAGGATTCAATGCAGTTTAGAATACAAAAATTATATATAACTATAGAACAAAAGCATGTATGCAAAATTTTGGAAGAAAAAAAGTAAATTAGTAACTTTTGACACAGTGAAGCAGGTCGAAATATTACAAAAATATATAGGTAACACTTTTTTGCAACTGAAATAGTTCAAGAATATCAGTGTAGATAGGACTCACATATTTTAGACTGGAAATTGCAACCATCTGTCGATATTATAATCTTGCAGATACAGTAAAGGGCCGTCCCTAGACGAGAGCTGCTGTATTTTATGTAACAACCTACCTGCGTATAAATCTTGTGACTACGATCACTAAGAAAGACTACAGTAGGTACTTCAGTTAGGCAGATTCTTTTCTTCATCCTTGACAAAAACGAGAAGCGTTATAAATATTCTGTGTAGCATCGTAGATATCCCACGGATAGACAATATTTATGCGTTTTTTTTTGTTGTTAGAAATTTCATGTGATCGAAATGATTTGTAGATCTCAACAGACATTCTGGATGATGAAGTGAATTTACAACTCTTAATGACCTGAATTTTTTTACAGTACTGCGCTTATGATTCTTTGATGGTATTTTCACGACATGATAACATGGAACTTGTGGCTGGATCAAATAGTATGCGGAATACCCAGCTCCACGGAAAATCATTGGTTAAACACCATATTTTGGTATATTAAAACTTAAAACTGTTTTTGTCATAATTTTTAGTACTTGTGAGTTGAATCGCACAACATTATCACAAATTGCATACAACGTTGTAAACGACCAGTAATGAAATAACTGCACACAACGCTGAGTAATTTGTGAATAAATCGAATGTCATTGTATTGCAATTTACTTTGTTTGTAAATAATTTACTGTCCATTGTGGCCGTATTAATTAAATAATTATCTGTGTGAGTGTGAATTGAAGAAGTACGGTTGGCTTTCAATTTAATGAATTACATGAAACCTTCGGTTATCCTATTGCCCTTAGTTTTAAATTTCAGTTTAATTCTTCTAACCACTAGAGTATTTCCGGACTGGTAATATTATTTTTATAACCGAAAGAAAAATAAATAAAACAGAAAACACGCGTCGGTCGTCGGGTAGTATTGAATACGAATCATTTTTATTGAGGCCAAGGGTGGAATCTATAATAAATACTGACCTGCGTACCGTCGCATATAGCTTTTAAATTGAAATATTTTAGCGATGTTATTCATTTTTATGTGAAAGAAATGAATGAATGAAATTGTTTTTGTTTATGTTGGCCACAAGCGTCAAAACGTCAAGAACGTCTAGCGAAGATTATTAAGTAGGTATTACAATATAGTATGAATCATGCATTATGCTATTATAATAGTTTTCATGCTATCAATTATTCACTCACACTGACACATATATCAACACGGAATTTCAGTTCAGTATTATTAAAATTTATAGACTGTTGTTTAAATCGAAATAAAAATTAAAATTTTATCCTCAGGGGGTAAAATAAGAAAGGGTAGAGAGGATAAAAGTTTGTAAGTAAATATTTCAAAACTATAATTGTGTTTCTTTGGGACAGTTCAATACTAGCCACATACTCCTGACTATGTTAAGACTTATGTCTATGCTTCAGAAAAACTTTATTTGTGTACTTGCATGTGAAGGTAAGCACACATTTTCGTCTCTATTATTCAGTAAATAGACGGCGGTACTTAGCGCGTTTTGCTTTTCTGCTTTCTAATAACGATGGAAGTGCACATCTGCTGTCAGTAACGGTAGTTCGATGCTTGCTTTCGTTATTGTTATCGACTTTAGTCTTCAATCATTCACGTTATTGTGCCGATCAAAATTTCCAGTTAAATGAAAGCAATCTAGTCAAAAACGCACAGATCGTACAGTTCCGATACCTGGTATATGAGCTTCGCTGATATTGCATACCATTCATATTGCGTTTGCGAGACAATATACGTAGTATTTTGCAAACAACGAGCAATTTTAGAGTGTTTTTGTCATAGGAAACAATATGCGATGCCAAGAATGTGTAACGATTGTATAGATAAATTGATGAATAACTGATTTTCTGTAGTATTTCCATAGCACTGAAATGTGAATGGGGTAATATGACTCTAGATATAATTTAAGAAAACGACTTCATGTCTTTTTTTTTGACTAGCTTAACCTACGCAACAACAGATAGAGAGATTAAGAGAGAGATGGTTATAATATTTTAATCTAATTACATAATTTTTGTATATTAAATCTACGAAAAATGTATACAGAGGAACCTAATACTGGTAGTGTTCAAGGCAAAGTTTTTATAAGGTTGGATTACTCTACATTCATAGCTGAACATCTTACATTTCTAACTAACAAAGTAATCAGAGGTACATGTATCTACTACCAACTATATATAACGTGGTCTTGCGGGTAAGACAAACGGTTCAAACTAAACTTGCAACATAATTCGGGTAACAGATGTCGTACACCTACACATTTCCGATGTGGATTTGCTGTTTCTATGTTTGCAAATTCTGTATTCCTATCGAGTTGACTTACCCATAAAGTTCCATAAATTGTAGTAGTACCTATAGTACTATAGAAAAAATATTTATGGTATCTCGCATGTATATCTTTAAGGCCAAAGTCAAATCTCATTAGCAAAATGATGCGCCGTCTAATAAATGGACGACACTGTAGCGTAAGTACTGAGTTTAAATAGATAAAAGTGAAATAGTGGCAGTAGCAGCCAACATAACCAAATTAAAAGCCGCTACTGCCAGTCAAGAAAAACTACTCAAGTCAAGTAACTCTGAATGTACTATGATGCACAATTTTCTAAAAAAGGGGGTGCAAAAATATCATTTCATTCATTATTTCCTGCGGACTTCGGTTCGTCATACTTCCCTTACAATTAGTTGTGGTTATCCTTAGTTGTTGTACGTTAGGATTGACAAATCGAGGGTGTGAAGTGGGTTCCTCTCCCTCCCCTCCTTTCTTATGACTTCATTCAAATATAATTCGTAAGTCCGTATATTTGTAAGCCTGCCTTACTCTTAAAAAGTTGTGCAATTATCATTGATCCTCCATATTACGTGTTATTGCTATCAGCCCTTTGTTTCCTCTTATTTGTGAAATGAAACTAATCCCATTACGTAAATGTCTATTACAAGCACATAACTGACACGATAAAAATATATACTTGACTGCATATTGACTTCAGATAAACGATAAAGACAGTTCTCCGCTTCTAAGAAATTGGATTCCGAACGCGCCATTTGATCCAATATCATAAAGAGACGATCAGTATTGTGTCTAAGGGTATTGATGACAATTTGTGTTTATATATCTAGTAGTAGATGGGTTACTACGATATCCAGACACCTTTAGGATTCCATAGCTCTAGGAGAGGAATGTATCTCGTCACACTTATAACGTGGAACTGTTTACGTACATCTGGAGGAATGTGGAGACTTTGTTGAGTGTTATGGCTACCATGACGTTATGCTCAATGACAGA
This sequence comes from Miltochrista miniata, assembly GCA_933228765.1. Lineage (NCBI taxonomy): Eukaryota > Metazoa > Arthropoda > Insecta > Lepidoptera > Erebidae > Miltochrista > Miltochrista miniata. Next base: position 11,753,105 of record OW121759.1, on the reverse strand, counting down.
AACGAAGGATTGCCCTTAACCCTACATAACTAAACTATATTCATTGTTACATAGTTACTAAACTTTCGTCAGGCGGACTACGCAATAAAATACGTGAAAATTATTAAAAATATTTATCAAAAATAGGAACAAGTTACATGGCACTTAAGTATGGCTAATTAGGTACTAATTAAAAAAATAAAACAATATAAATAACTATTCTGCACATTTATTACACATATTGATATTGTGAGATACACAAATTGCATTTTTGCACTTCATGCATCAATGCTTTGTCATTCTACGAGCTTTGGGAGGACATAAAAAACTAAATTTGCGCACATTGGTCTCAGTATGGACAGGAGTTTCAGGGTTGGAAGACTCGCTAAGAATGTCATTTATCATGACCTTGATGTCACGCCTCAAAGTCGGCGTTTGTAATCGCTCCCCTAGCCAAGGTTCCATTTGTTGGTCTTCGATCTTCATTACAAAATCGCGCCGGGATGACGGTTTTTTTTCATTTCTTATGATTTTGGAGATATAAACGGCATAGGCATTAATTGTAGCCAAGTTCGTCTCAACGTACGGGTAGAAGCTGGTCTAGGTACAGACGACCACTTATGTTTGTTTTTGCCATAAAGGAATCGAGCGGTTGATTGAAGTACTCGTTGATTACCCTGGATTAAGGTTGGAAGAACTGGTTGAGAAGAATTCGGGTCATGAATATCCCCATCAGAAGAGTCATCAGAGTCTATAATTTGAGTCGAGCGCAAAAATACCCGTAGCGTACCGGTAACCTTTTGACTGACATTGGCAACCTGAGACCGCCAATTCAGAGTAGAATCAAGATGTAGACCTAGATTCTTGACAGTAGTCGTGAACGGGATGGCTTGATTTCCAAATACACATTGTGGCAGACTTACACCTTCGAGTCTACCCATCATCTGAGAACTTCCTATAATTATGCATTGACATTTATCCAGGTTTACTGAAAGACCAAACCTGTCACACCACTCACCCATAGCTCTTAAATCAATGTTTAAAGTGTCAATGGCATCCGCAATATTTTCAACCCTAGCCTGACTGTATATCTGCAGGTCATCAGCATACGAGTGATACGCACAATGAAGATCAGATGTAAGGAAATTAATAAATATAGAAAATAGAAGAGGAGAGAGTATTCCGCCTTGTGGAACCCCAGCATCAAGGTTACACTAACGAGAATAAGTGTCATCAACACAGACTGACTGCTGGCGATCCCGAAGATAAGAAGAAAACCATCCCAACTCGTCGGATGAGATCCCAATGTGGGCTAGAATAGCCATTAGAATATCATGATTGACGCTGTTAAATGCGTTGGAAAAGTCTATCAACACCAACACTGTAACCAGACCATTCTCCATTCCGTCTCTAATATCCCCAGTTACCTTTAGAAGGGCAGTCGTAGTACTATACCCTGGCCTAAAACCGGATTGAAGTGGGCTCAGTATGGCATTACGGAAAATAAATCTTGATAATTGATTTTGCACACAAGCTTCCAACACCTTAGATAGAAAAGGGAGTATGGAAATGGGTCGAAAATGTTTAGGCAGGGAGGGGTTGTGTATTTATCAATACTTTTATGTACTTTTCTGTTCTTTATATAATAGTAGAGCTCTGTCAAGGTGACACTGACAAAGTTATTTTGTTGAGACAAAAAACTGTATCAACGATTCAATATCCTACTGACACAGGTACGTAATTTATTTTCCTACGAAAGTTCGCATTAATGTCAAGAGCAAGCAATTTATCTTCACGTAAGTCGCGCAAAACGCTTATTGGCTGTCTTAGGCCACATGTAGATAACATGATTTATATCCTAAAACTAATTATTTTATGCGACGGTTAGCACCTTTTTGCTAAATTTATTTGGGGTGCATTTGAAGTAATATAAGATTATGATTTTGCTTATCATAAACTATTACGAAGTCAGAGTCAAAAATATTTTGAATCTGACTGCATTGTATCTAGATCGCGCATTAATAAACAGGGTCTAAAACAAGAAACCAAACGTATTTTTGGTTTCTTGTTTTAGACCCGAGTTCTCTGTTCGTAAGTATCAATCTTTGTGTTGCAGCAAAAGTAAGAGATGTTGAATTTGATGATGATTTTGTTTGAAAACATTTCCATTATAATATGATGATGTTTTATAAATTCTCATTTGACAAGTAAGTGTGTGAGTTTAATGGTACGAGCTGTTCCAAACGCTCATCATGGTAAAGTCAATAAAGCAGAACAAAAAATGCAATATTTTAATGCAATTCAAGTAACTGCTTTGCGGGCGGAGTCATCTCGAAAATGAAAGCACAACCGTTTTATAATAGTAGAAGTTTTTATTATTCATGTAACAACAAACATAATCATAACATGTATGTTGATGTTTGCGTACGTTGACATTGTTCTTCAACGGTAGTGCTATGTTCCACAGCGAGGAAAAAAATAAGGCACTTTAGCCGCAGACTCCTCCGGACGTGTTTACTACAACAATATATTACGCTGTCTTTCGCCCGAAATGTAAGACAAAACTGTGTATGTCTTGTTAAATAACTTATTTCATTACGGCCTTACAGCAACGGACTATATCAGAGCCCTCATAACTGACATTCCGTGAGCCATTTACTTAATTTAATAAATGTCGGAAGTGAGTCGCCAGCTCCGACCAGCCTTACGATTACAGCGGGAACATTTTTCATATTATCTAGTCCAGTTCTTATTTACTATAGTGATTAATTCACATCTTTTTCCTCAAAGTGATATCGTACGCAGAATGATATCATTATATTTATTTTTCTAGTTCATTCTGCGTAATACCCACCTACGTGGTTAGTTAGCCTTTAGAAACGGGCAAGTTTTGTTAAACGCTGTTGAAACCTTTCATATGGCTCTAAAAGACTCCATCTTAGTGTAACGTTACTGTAAGTAGAACACAACGGCTTAGCGTACCTTCTGAATAATTATGAAAACATAAATATTACAAAAGGCATGTAAGCAAGATTCCTTTAACAAAACAATCTTGTTTTCATGCCAGCCATACTATTCACTCAATGAAATAAAAGGATGTTTGCTTTCTAATAAAGTTCCGCTTACTTCATAAATCAGTCAATTCAACAATTCAAATATTTGATTTGAATACGTTGCCGTATCGTAGAGCCAGCTAACCTTTTAAGGTTATTAATCAGTATAGTAGTATGTTGGTGCACTTTAGCAGGTGATGAAAGCTTTCAGTTTCAAATATAGACATTATAAAGTCTATATTTGAAATAGGCAAGGCGTATCTACCAATAAGGCTTATAAATTTACTGTTGTGATTTTTATCACAGATCAAAGATTCGACAGAGAAACGGTCTTTTAAATAGTTCAGTTCTAACGAAGATTCTCTCATACTTATCGATCACATATCCATTTGCGAGCGTTTCCGTGCTTCAGAAGGCAGACTTGGCTTACGATTGCCGATAACATAGCAGTCATTAAACCACGTTGAAGGACTTTTCGGTGGCTTGAAACATTTTAACAGCGGGTTGTAACAAACTGTGCCTTGCCATTTTAACACGACAAATATTAGGTTAAACCACCTATTTATTACGTTTGATAAATTCTGGTGGCGAAATATGAAGTGTAAAATGCTTCTATCTACCCCTTTGGTGATAAAGATTGTAATATATTGGTATACCAATAAAAAAACAATCACACCATACCCAAAGGTGTAGGCAAAGATGAATTACACTTTGCCAGTAGTTTAATAAGTATGAAAGAGGACAAGCCCATTGCCAACACCGAGCACATACACAGAAGAATATCTTTTATTATCTATTACTCGAACCACAATGATGCCAAAACAGATGTTACACATCCATAAATACAATCTTTGCAGTTCGAGCTTCTTCTTTATCATGACACTTATTAAATTTTATAGTCCTAGGATGCTAGCCTAACATTTATTTTTACTGACGGCAAACATTCTAAAAAGCATTTTTAAATCTGATTTTATTACCATTTCTGACTTCCTGTATACGTAATTTACTTTTAGGATACCCTAAGGATTAATTTTCCGTTTTGAAAGCCGATGGATCAACCGTACATTATTTTCATATATTATACCCATCTATGATTATAGATGTACCTTTATACATTCGGGTCATAAGGTGTACCTTATTAGCCGAAGAGGTGGATATGATATTGCCCTCTTTATTCTAGTTGTGTTTGTTCTACGTAATAGGTAGTGAATCTATTACCGTGCTGGAACGGGCCGGAGCAGGGTATGGTTAACTGCTGTTGGAATTCTTTAAGTCGTCAATAGACAAATTCAACTTTTCTTAAAGATGTTACTGACAGACAAGATCAACTGCTTAAATTGCATTCAGAAGTACGGAAACGACTTTTGGTCTGACCAAAACGTATGATGCTTAAAGCAGCGATCGTTTACAGGACACTGACCAAGTGGGACTACAAGCGGTTTCATTGTAAGCATTCAAATGGTAATATCAAAGAATTGAAAAGTGAAAACGTTATGAAGTACCTTGACACTTGGTACAAAATATATTATCTACTAGCGGATGTCACGCAGTTTCGTCCCCGTAGTTCCTATTCCCGTGGGAATACGGGAATAAAATATAGCCTAAGTCACTCGGAGAAAGAGTAGCTTTCAAACCGTGAAAGAATTTTTCAATTCGGTTTAGTAGTTCAGGCGGGTATTCAATGCAAATAAACATAGTCATAAAAACAATCAAATCTTTTCTCTTTATAATAATAGTACAGATTATGAATTTATACATTACTAGCTGGTGCAAGATAACAAAGTAGCATTTTTTTTTACATTCATATAATAAGTAATCTACCAAATTTCAGCAAGATCCTTTCAGCAGTTAAAGCGTGATTAAGCAAAATCAACCCAACAATTAATTATCAAAACATCCACACATCTTCGGAAACTTTCACATTTACAATTTAAGTAGGACTAGATTAAATTATTTTCTAGATATATAAGAATTATTTATTTTGGCGATTTTGCAATCTTTAATGTTATTTAGTTTAAATTAAAATTTTGCTAATAGGTAGAAATTCCTGCTTGAAGACCCTAGGTATAATTTGCCATGAATGAAATATTTAGTAACACAATAATTATGGTAATGAATTCTAAATCGGTCATCGCTCAAAATTCAGAATCAACGCATAACCGTCTGGCGACGGTTGCTCTTGACAGGCAATTAACATCGCATACATTGTTATCATGTCAGAATGTTTCTGAAGTCGATAAACCGAAAGTTTAAAATAATGAACAAAACAATATTGTGTACAATGGAATATTTTAAAACTGATACGATGTAAAAATGTACATTAACATTATAAAGAGGTAATATTTGTGAGGTGGTAATTTCTGTATACTGAGTAGATTTTGAATATTCTCTTAACAATAAAAAGTCACATTACTGTGTGATTGACCTAAGGTATATAGATTATACTATCCCGATTTGAACTAGTGGAGCCGAATAGTAATTATCAATGATAAAAAAACGAGCTGATTACCATACATTATTTGAATAAACTGAATTTTTAATAAAACAAAATCCCGACTGCAAAGTAAAAATACAACTGAAAAGCAAAAAGCAAGCTCTACATTTCTTTTGGGACTTCTTTAGCTACTTACTGCAGACGGGAACAAGCTATGCCAAGCGAGCGGTGGTTTACAATGTAGCTAATGTTCCCTTAGTTTATAGTCCAGTCAAAATTGAAATTTGAAATAACAATAATTCCCGGGGAGCCAAATATTGGTCGAGAGTTGGGCTTGCCATTACAAACAATATATTAAAAGTCCCTATCGATCCTATGTGTGCTACAAAAGTTATTCGGGGTCAAAGGTCAAAATATGAGGTGTTTTGAATTTTTCTCGAAAACGGCAAGTGTTATCAAAAGAATCCTCAAACCGAAGTTGTAGATCTTAAAATTCTCCACAAAAATGGTTTGAATATTTTTTTCTGAGAGTTACCATTCCTGAAATATCGTCATTCTAAGAGTCATATTATACATGTTATGCACACATTTCCACGCCACCTATGAGGTAATGTAGATACTCGGCGCGTTCGTTTTTAGGGTTCCATACCCAAAGGGTAAATAACGGAACCCTGTTCATGATACTTCGCCGTCCGTCTGTCTGCCTGTCTGTCAGTCCGTCTGTCTGTCCGTCACGAGGCTGTATCCCATGATCGGTGATATACTCAAAACAAAAAAAAATATTAATATTTAAGGGGGGCTCAAACAGTAAACTTAATTCTTTTTGCCATTTTATTTTATTCATACTTAACATAATAGAGCGGAAGAGTCAGTTTGCTTGTTTGTTTGAACGCTAGGAGCTTAGAAACTACTAGTAAGTTAAAGCTATAGCAAAATTATTATGTTTATCTTCTAAGGTTTTTTTTTTTGTTGACGCGGGGAACGCATTTACGCGCCTTCATCCCAGCTGCGGGGGCAGCTGGGATGGTGTGTGGGACTCCCGGCCCGGTCCGGAATGGACCGTCCTACCCACTAAACCCCGCGGTGTTCCTCCTCACCCTTTAGCCGGGCCGAGGGATATCAAAAGATTATTCACGTCGACCCGGCTAGGGGCGCCCCGTTTGTTCGAGGCTCTCCTCGGGGGAGCCCGATGGGCGGCTCCCCAAAGCTCCCTAAGGAGCTGAATACCACGCCTGCACCGCTCTCGAGCGCCCCTCTGTAATAGAGGAGACAGAGAGCGGCTGGCGCAGGCGTGCGCTAATGGGCACCCCCGGAACACGGGGAAGGTGCCCACCGCCATGTGACCGTTGGTGGGCGGGGTCCCCCGACCTTACGCCCACGGTCAAGAAACAATCGGGGGCGCGCAGTGACTCCTCACCGCGGCGCCCCCGTACTGCACGGCAGAGCGGGAGCATTATCCGTTACTCCCGCTCCCCCGCACAGTGCACCTCCCGCTTTGCCGCCATCACCTCGCCAACCGGCGAGGTGACAGCGGCCCAGCACTGTTGCCGCCGGTCGCGCCGTTATTCACGGCCGGCAGCCCGAACTGCATGGCAGGGCGGGAGCATTTACCTAAACTCCCGCCCCCCACGCAGTGCCTCTCCCACTTTGCCGCCATCGTCTCGCCAGCAAAGGTGGCGAAGCGACGGCGACCCAGCATTGCTGCAGCCGGCCGTGAATAACGGCAGCAACACACACCACCGAGCAACCCACAGGTGGGTTACTCCCGCCTCGGCCGGAATTAGCCAGAGTAGCACAACTCCCCCACAGAGGAAGGGGAGTGGTCGCTACTCTCCGTTGCCCAGGATGCACCACGAGGAGGATCCGACCCATTGGGGTCCTTAAGATGTTAGTAGGACCCCGCATCCCTTATCTTCTAAGGTTCGTTCAGAATAACCTCATTTGTTTATCTTTTAGGGCTAGCTAACTAAATTATGCTAGTTGTATGGGAGCCACCCTAAAATATTATTTTTGTCTGTTTTCAGTATTTGTTGTTATGGCGGCAACAGAAGCACATGATCTGTGAAAATTTCAGCTCCCTAGCTATCACCGTTCATGAGATACAGCCTCGTGACGGATATACAGTCAAACAAAAGGACTGACCGACAGACAGACAAACGGATGGCGAAGTCTCATGAATAGGGTTCCGTTCCTTACCTTTTGGGTATGGAACCCTAAAACCGAACGCGCCGAGTACCTACACTACCTGGCGTGGTAATGTGTGCATAACATGTATAATGTGACGCTTAGAACCGCGATATTTCAGGAATGGTAACTCTAAGGAAAAAAAAATCACTACAGTTTTTGTGGAGAATTATAAGATCTACGACGTCAGTTTGAAGGTTCTTTTGATAACACTTACCGTTTTCGAGAAAAACCTAAAAATCCTCAAATAATGACCTTCAACCCCGAATAACTTTTTAGCACACATAGGATCGATGAGGACATTTTAATTTATTACTAGCTGACCCCGCAACTTCGTTTACGTCACATAAGGTGTATGAAAGGAGAAGTATTTCTTCATCTGACTAATCAAGCAGCGTGTGAAACTGAAAGATTAAGTCTATCTTAAAACAATTCAGAATGAATTGTTTTAAAATAGTCTTAATCATTAAACTCTTTAGAGATCTTTAGATTTACACTTACATTCAAAGAAACCCCTCCAATTAAAATTTTCAATGTATCTGATTCTTAAAAGTGTTATAACTTTAAGCTATTACATAGTTTCTATTGTGGGCCTTGAGCGTGCAGACCGAATCCAGAAATTCCGTCACGAAAAAAGCCTAACACTCGGCTATTCTCGGCCACGCTCGGTCATGCTCGTATATCTCGCACTTCATATTTTTTTTGTTTACGTCAATTATGCACTATGCAGTCGTTATATATTAAGTCAAATAATCCAAAATGTGACGCTTGTACCTAGAATCGATCTTGCACCTTTTGCGTACCGATCCGAGTCTTAACCACTCGACCAAAGTTGAATTAAGAGTACTGGTCGAATTTAGAGTTCTTAATGTTAAAACAATTTCGATGCTCCGATTGAAATGCGTCATAGATAAGAATATTGACAGCACTTTGCAAATCACCCACTAACTTTTAATTCACAATTTTTCATAACGGACACGGTAATGTTTATGTAAAATAACGACACGAATCTATAAGGGTTCCGTTTTTTGCCATTCGGCTACGGAACTTTACCGCGGCAGTCCCCGAGTGCCACACGTCTTTTTTTTTATTTATATACCGATTGACATGAAATAGACATTAAATGTTAAGTGGAGCAAACCTTAACAAAATAAAAAAACCGCATTGCAATCTGTTAAGCGGTTACTGAGATTAGCGTGCACAAACGTACAGACAAACAGATATACGGACATACAGACACACAGACCAACAGACAAAAATTCAAAAAATCATTGTTTTGGGTTCTATTGCGTTCATAAAGTCCCCCTATAATATTTTTTCTTATTTATGTTCCATGTACAGACAGCGACCTGTTACGATTTTATCATTATGTATTGATATTGATATTAATATTGATATTGATGATTTATAATGGCAAAGCCCAACTCTCCACCAAAATTTGGCTCCCCGGGAATAATTGTTATTTCACCACTATTTTTATGTCTAAATTGACTGAACTATTATACCCGCGCCTGCAGTAAGTAGCTAAAGAAGTAACTTAAGAAATATAAAGCTTGTTTTTTGCTTTTCAGTTGTATTTATACTTTGCAGTATCCACGCTCCATGCTTTATAGTAGACACCCTTTTATAACTAACAACTCGTCGATTTGACGAATAAATATTTGAGGTGCTAAATCATACCTACAAATTATTTAATTTCATTACTTTTAACACACATGCAGGTCATCTACGTATTATTAATTTAATAATGTTTTGGTAAGGTGCTGCGTTTGAATGAGATCACTTGAAATATTTCTCACTTAAAAAAAATAAAAAAACACCTTTTTTATTTTGACAAAACTTAGACAATTTCAATTCCTTATTGACCCTAAGATTAAGTTTAAATGTTATTTTATACAAAGAACGTAATAAAAGTTACTTGTATCCTAAACACAGTAAAACTGCGTATTTGGTCGTAACTCCAACAGTTCGACAACTCCTGTTTTATTTATGAGCATCTCTTAAAACAGTGGGCGAAAACACTTGAGGATACTTGAGTCTGGCGCCGGTAAATATAGTAGATAAGGCAGAGGGATAAAGTGATATATAACCTGTGTGTTGTCGGTTTCTGTATTGTTTCGAGAGTTAGCCTCACTCGATCAAGCCATTTTCAATTTGTCCACTCAACGTGAGGTTAGTTCACAATGCCGAGTGAAGATGCTATTCCCTCGACGTGAACTTGATGAAACTGCTCTTGCAGTTTATTTGGCTGTTTACTTTTAATTGGGATTACATATTATTTATTCGAAACAGTCTTATTAATCTGTCTTGACGTGTGTTTGATTATGCATCTTTTATTACCCACGACGGAACGGAGACGGTATATGCGTTTGGGTGGTAAGGATGTTTGTTTGTTTGTGCAAATACATAATATTGTCATTTTTCTCCTAAGCTACTAGTCGGATTTTAATACAGTTTTCAGTTATGGGTTCAAATTTAATTAGTGCATGTTCTTAGATAGGTGTCACGGTAGCAACTCACCAGGGGGCGCTGCAACGAACATTATTTGTGAAAATCAATGTTGCCACCTTTCTCAAAAACTACTAGTTCGATTTTGATATAGTTTTGAGTTATGGGTTTGGGTTTGATTGGTGCATGTTCTTAGATAAGTGTTACAGTGATAACTCACCAGGGAGCGCTGCAGCAAGCATTATTGGTAGCGAAAAATCAATGTCGCCACTTTTCTCTTAATCTACGAGTCCGATTTTAATGCAGTCTACAGTTATGGGTCTGGGATTGATTGGTACATGTTCTTAGATAGATGTTACGGTGAAAACTCACCAGGGGGTGCTGCGGCAAGCATTATTTGTGATGAAAATCAATTTTGACGCGGTTTTCATTTACTCACGACGAACCGGAGACGATGTAACATGCGTTTTTTGTGTGTGGTGAGAGTTTGTTAGAGCAGAGAGAGTGGAGAGAGTTGTGGTGAGAGCGAATGTTACGAAGATGTTGAAGTCGTGGCTATGGCTAGCTCAATCGCCCGACCCATTGGCATTATACAGAGCCTCTAATAACTTCGGAATGACGGTTAAATAGCCGTCGGAACTCTATAAACATCTAAGAGTTACTAAAATGCACGTCTTGGCAAAATCAAGAGACAAAATCGTTCAAACTCTTCCAAAGGATAAAAATATAGCAGAACTTGAGTCACGCCTCCAATTCCACAAGAAATTCATGGTGGGTTCGCAGACTGGTAGAGTGGGGTTGGGTAGTATCCGGAGACAAACAGGTAAAGACATTACAAAATCTATTCTGGAGCAGGATAAGAGCGATGCCCATAAGGTGCACGCGATGAAACTGGAGATGCAGAATGAATGGCTTACTCTGGGCGAATTTTGTATTCCCATGGTCTTGCAGTGGCGTACTTTATTGTACTACTGGTCGCCGGCTTTGCTTAGATTTAACCTGAATGCGTTTCAGTTCACCCTCCTTGACCAAAGTAAACTGGTCAGGTGGGGGAAAGCCACAGATAAAACATGTAATGCACGTGGAGAAGCGATTGGAACTGCTAGGCACCTGCTGGTAGGTTGTAGGACGTTATTAGACCGGGGTCATTACTCACGCCGACACGATAGGGTATTGGAAATCACACGTGAGATCGTTTGGCGGTAGCGAGTGCGAAAAAGGGATTAACCACAAACAAAAGAAATGATATTGCGTTTGTAAAGGAAGGCTGTTCAAAGAAAGTACCTCAAAAGCCATTCTTAATTTTGATGGCTGCCGCCGATTGCACTATACTCTCAGACACGTATGAAAAACACGGTGCCGTGGCAGACCAACATACCGAAGGACCACGCCATGAAGACAAATAAATACTTTGACTTGACCAATGAGTTAACCGAAAATGGCTTTGTGGTTAAACTCTATGCCGTAGGAGTAGGAGCAAGGGGAATTCCAGCTAAATCCCCGTATAATTTATTTAAGGACCTTGTATTGCCAAGAGCTTCAGCAAGCTCTTTACTAAAACGAGTATCCAAAGCGGCATTGATAAGATCTTACCAAATCTGGTTGGGCAGGGGGGGGAACATTGTTGACGGTGGAAGGTGATCGTTTATCCGCATAGTAAGGTGGCCACCCTAAACCTACTCAAATGGGTCGCAAGTCCCAGACGCCGTCGGGGTGTTCCCCCAGTGCCACGCTATGGACCCGGCGCCTGCACGGAGAATCCATGGAATGCTAAGAATACGGTCTCTCTAAAAAGTTAAAAATAAAAAATCAAAATTAAAAATTTTGAAAAAAACCCTTTTTTGTTTTTTTTACTATTAGATTCCTTGATTTAAGAAAAGCTCAGAAAGAATAAAATTATAAGTTCTTTTTCTAAATTTAGTTGCCATGTTTAACTGTTTTTTTTCTGAAGTCTCGCTATAAATATATTTTGACATCTGCATAACTTCTACAAAACTGTTGTCTTAGACGGTTAGAATCATAATACACTCATTTGCAAAAAAAAAACGGGCGGTTTTGTTTTTCATTCATCTTTAAAAAGATACAATACCAAAAAGGTTTCAATCGTTTGTACACGTTACTGGCCGGTTTTAAAAATGCCGTGGTATTTAAAAAAGTACGTTCTAAATTCAAATTTTCATTTGATGCTCATTTTTACAGAAAACCCCTTTTTATCCTACATTGTTGGCGCGAAGTTCCAGAAGTTAACATCGACTTTCACAACTTTTATTCAATTTTTATCGATTAATTTCATATCCTTGACTGTCAAAGCTTTATTTATTGCTGTTTGGCTGTATCAAAAATGGTAGATAAAGTGGTAAAAGCTACCAAATTTTAAATATGGAAAAAGAATTGGTTTCGAGCAGGATTCGAACCTGCGTCTTCGGCGATCCGTGCCGTGTTCGAATCCTGCTCGAAACCAATTCTTTTTCCATATTTAAAATTTATGATCAGTTAGCATACTAATTGCTTTTCAAAAATAATCTTAAAGCTACCAAAATTATCGCGCTGCTTGAAGAGGGTTGCAGCCAATGTTTCGTGGCTAGGAGGCTAAATGTTAGTCGCTCGACGGTCCAAAGGACCTGGCAGTGATATCAGGAGACTGGTTCCGTCGATAGAAGGCCTTGTTCTGGAAGAAAACCATGTATCCAACCACGGGATGATCGTTTTATTGTGAGTCGCGCATTGAGAAATCGCAAATCTTCGTATGTGGATCCTAAGAACAACCTCCAAGAAGTAAGAAATGTGCATATTAGTCTATGGACGGTCAGGAGGAGGCTTCTCGCTGCCAATATACGCAGTCACCGCCCGGCCCGCGGCCCCAAATTACTCCGTGAGCACAGAGTTCACAGGCTTAGGTTCGCTAGAAATTGTGAATCATGGACTCAAGAAGATTGGAATAGGGTTTTGTTCTCTGATGAAGCCAGGATATTTCTGTTCGATGAAGATCGACGTCGGCGAGTGCTAAGAAGACAAGAAGAGCGCTTTGCAGATGCATGTTTCGAAGAAATCACACCTTATGGTGGGGGCTCTGTTATGTTTTGGGCAGGAATAAATTCAATGGAACGTACAGAGTTAGTCTTCATTGAAAACGGCTCACTGACTGGGCATCGATACATAACGGAAGTTCTAATTCCTCATGCACAACCCGCATTGGCCGCTCTAGGTCAAGACTCGATTTTTATGGACGTCAATGCTCGCGCCCACCGATCCCGCGATGTTAATGCGTATGTGCAAGAGGTCGGCATTCGTCGTTTGGATTGGCCAGCTCGAAGTCCCGACCTCAATCCCATAGAACATATCTGGGACGTTCTAAAACGGCGTGTGAGATCAGTACACCCGGCTCCGCAGACCATCAGAGAACTGAAGAATGTGATTACTGCGGAGTGGAAACGTATTCCGCAAGCAAGTATCCGGGATATACTCGCTAGCATGCCCAGACGAATTCAAGCTGTGATTTTAGCTAGAGGGGGTCACACTCGATACTTAACATTTATCTGATTTTACTTTATTAAAGAAAAACAAACAAAAAAACTTTTTTATTTTTACTTCATGAGCATAATGCACTACTAGCGAACATACACTACTAGCGAGGTTTAGCATTATTTCCCATAAATTGTAACAAAATTTTATGAAATACTGATGAAAACGATTATTTTCTTATTAATTTACCAAATTGTGAGGATAAAACTACGTATAATTATCAAACAAAGCAATATTAACATTTGAAATGGTTCATTGCTTAGGTGCCCGTTTTTTTTGCAAATGAGTGTATAATATGAAGGACTTTTAAAAGTAAACACAAATTAAAAACATCCAACCAATAGTGTCAACGTCGGAGAAGTTTAAGATCAGAAAAAGTAAATAACTCTTCTTAGCACTCCGGTAAGAAGTTGTAGCAAAAAGTATGAACTTGGCTCCACAGTTTGTATGCAAATGGGGTGACGAAAACACTCATAATGATACTTATTATAATGAATAAACCCATAAAAGCATTGTAAAGCTGTTATATGCTAAATTAATTAATATCTGTTTATTATAGTTGCCTTCTTAAACGCTTGAATAAAGGTATAGTGTAAGGGTAATTCAATTAACCATTGTAGCCCTCTGAGGAAATCGAACATCTTTGTTCCGAGCAATGTGTAGTGTATTATGTTAAGAATAATTAGTTTGTATCACGCGAACACCACATACAGCCGTACCGTAATCCTAGAGAGTGAGGATAAATGATCAAGAATTTTAGATCAAATATACAATTTATTACTTGTCTTATTTTTTATTAATTTTTGTTTTATTTTATAAGGACTATGTACGTGTTTTTCAAATGACCAAATAGTATTTTGTCTATGTTTGTTCTATTCCACATGTGGATTTTATTAACAGTTTTTCACGAAAATTCACACTAATGCTCCCCCATTATAAAAAAAAATAACTTCAGCGTCAACATCAAAATGAATTTACTTTTAAGTACCTAAAATATGTGTATCTTGACATTTCTAATACAGGTAGGTTTTACCAATCTGAAAATGTAGTTATTGTCGCAATTATGGATTTTCCACGTAACAAGACGTACTTATCACGTAAGTACGCAAATATCAAATTGTACCACAAACGCAAGTTGAAAATCGACGCCATACTTGGAAATCTATAAAAGAAAATCTCCAATGGAATTCAATTTAAGCGACTGTAATTTGCCAAATTGAAAGGCAAAGTTTTTCCTTTGCCAAAATTCTAAGACTGCTTCACAAAAAATATATAGCGGATGTATATAAATATATTGTATCCGAAGACAAAAGTTCCATTTCTTAATAAAACCAGTCTTTGGAGAATAAAGTTGAGTTAGTTCATGTCGATTTCCATTTGATATTGCACAGGTAGTTATTTCGGAGGATAGGCAATGTTAAGCAATCTTTTCAATCAGTTAAACACATTATCTTAAGCATTCAACGTAGTTTATCATTCAATTATGTTAAACTAGTTATTATTTCGTGTCATGCTCTCCAGCAGAGCCACCTTCATAAATAGCGGTCAAGTTTATCTCGAAACAATGTACGTCGAACGTACATAATGTACATGCATTGTATATAACTGTAGGTACGCATACGGAATAGAGGAATAATGTCCGTTGAATGTGGCTCTGCTGCATATCATACTCCCTGGCAGCGCCACCTAGAACAAGTACTTAGGATAGATGTAAAGGACTGGTTTTCATGAAAATTGATGTACGTACACTGTTTATTATGTACGTGTTAAAAAATACTTATTAATGTAATCGTTTTATTTATTTTTACTATTCTAAAATTTTTATACAAAACGCCTGATAATATACAAATATTATCAGGCGTTTTGTATAAACATTTTAGAATAGTAAGAAGTGTAGTTTGCTAACAATAGCAAACTACATTGTAGGTCCTATATCGTATCGGCCTCCATGACCGGGGGCCTGAGGATGGTGAGTGGGCTGGGCTGCTCACCGTCCTTACAGAAGCAGGCCCATGACGGCAGCGTGACGTGAGGAGTTCACGCACGCCACCCTTAGAAGTGGGATCACACTCGAAACCCCCCAAAGTCGCCGGATGGCACCCATTATTTCCTCATGTTACCCGCACACAGTGCTGATATGTCACGGCACGGCATTAAGTCCGCCTTTGTACCAACATTTGTGCAGAAAGTTAAAAAAAATAAAAAAAATAGATTCAATACTTTTTATACCGCTACTTATGTATTTAAAATGTAACAATAATTTGCATTTATTGCTCTCTAATTTAGTCAAGTTAAGACCTTTTTTAGTCTATCTTAAAGCCTGCTGTAAAAGAATGCGATAAGGCAATTAGTTTAAAAGTATAGTAATGGTAAATGTTGTGTTTAAATAAAGCTGTAAAGAATAAACTATGTGGTTGTTGGTATTTTCTTATGTAGAATAAATAATTGAGGTAAGGTTAACCTTCACGCGAGTACATGCATAATTTTTAGGAATATGGTGGCGTTACTAATATAATTCTAGCGTGCTGATGTTATAAGCCGAAGTGTTTGTGATTTATCGATGTACCTAAATGATAACAGTTTGTATATGGCTTTACTCATTTCTATTAATGATATTTTATTCTATCTTTTTCAACTTTAACCACAACAAATTTTCAACCAATTGGTAAACAGAGAAACACCTTACAAATTGTAAGAGAAAATTAAATAAATTTTGCAAAATTTTACGTTAATCCTCAACAAATAAACACACAGACTTACACAAAACAAATAAACAGCTGAAAGGATTTCAGTATCCGTATTAGATAGTGTAAGTAACTAATTTAAATCACATTAATCATTTCATTCATCTGGTTGAGGTTGATTTGTCACTCTTACTCAATATTTACACCATATTATATATAACGAATAATAAGGATGTCAAGAATGCGGGTGTTCATCGCGTATCTCCCTATCATGATGCCGTCCATTTATGGCAGCATGTGTTCTTTTTGACATCCTGTTTTTGTTTTCAATTATTTATCACCTAGCTTATGGCTTATGGTATTCATACAAATTTGATACGACAGACCAAGGCATAAGTTTAAATTTATATTCAAATATCAAATTGCTACGTCAGGTGTATAATTTTATAACAGACTGATAACAACAAAATATATCTGTTTTGCAACGTTGTGAAATGAAAAATACAAAACTGAAACATCCAAGACTTGTTAACAGAAACAATGCTTTGTGAAAGTTACTGTTTCATCAGATTAGCACTTTCCATTCATTGCCACACAATAGGCGTACTATATCGAGATCATAATTGGTTGTCAAAGGAATAAAAACAATTCCCTGATATTGTATTCATGATTTAAACGAACAAATACGTGAAATTGAGTTTTGTAATCAAGATTTTGTGATAGCAAAGCTGCCAGGTTTATATTATCGTCAAAGGACAGTTAATAGACAAGCCAGAGAGGGGAAAAATGTATGATGATATGGAGTAGGTATATACTCGTACCGTTATATTAAATATGTTCTAGGCTTGGCTATCAATTAAACTGCGTTCATAGCATATTTAAAAATGGGATATAATAAACCGAGCCTCAAAAGTTTTTATCGGCCACGGCATTTAGCTTCTGATTTAATAACTAAGCCACGCGAAAATGTAATAGCCTCTAAAATGCTAATTCGTCCTCTTTACAACGTCACCTAAAAATTTCCATAATAAGCATCAAATAAAGCTCAACAATTATTTTAACTTGACCTGCGTATTAATATATTAACACCTAATTTACTAATTCAGCCACAGATTTGATATGTAATCACCATTTTATATTTTACAGCTTCAAATCGACAGCCTCAAAGAATTATAATTTAAGCCTCCACAGACAACATCAGTTTTTATAACTTAGCGTGTAAAATAAATATATCACATTCTGTTTTTGTGAAAATAGCCACTCCAAGGTTTAATCTAAGTGCAAAGGACGACAGCGACCAGCCATTTGCATCAATTAGAGACCGGTATTTGAATTTCACTTTACTGCACTTAAACTAAAAGCAGATTACGCTTACCGAACAAGAAAGTGAGGTCAAGAAAGCAAGTACTAAACTTAAAAGTGTATAATACATTATACACTTTTGACTTCACATCCTTTATTATTACACCATACGATAGTGTCACTGATAAGGATCAAATTCTGCGAAGTAATGATATACGGCAAATTTAAGGAAAGTTTGGAATTTTAATAGAAATCATATTTCATGTACCAAAATTTTGTATCATAATTTGTCTCGTTCGAAATCCCAGAATAGATCGTAACTATTTCGTGTTTTAAATCATGCTCAGAATGATTCTTTGAAGAATATTCTAAACGAAATCAATAATATTGAATGCAGTACGATCCTTGAGTTCTCGATTCCAGCTATGTATTGAAAACAATGGTCTACATTTTGAACAATTAATCAGTAACGTTAGAAAAATAAATTGTATTTTGTTAAAGATGAGCACTTTCCTTTAGTTTACCGTATGTCATTACTTCACAGAATAAGATCCTTAATAGCAACACTATCGTATGGTGTAATAATATAGGGGGTGTTTTTTTTTCAAAATCAATAGGTTCGATTTCCAGCTAGGATTATTGGTTTTTCAAAAATCTAATGATGAGATTTTAAGTTTCATCAAAATCGGGCTCGTGACTCCTTTGAGCATTTTTCGCTATTCCTTATAGTTTCGGAGATGGCCATCCAATCCCTTTTGAAAAATTCACCCTGTATACATTAAGTGAACATGTGGATAATGTCGTCATAAATTTCACGATTAATGAGAAATTACTCGTTACGTATAAACAGTGTTTAGCACTGCCACGTTTCTTTTTGAACTTTTGAACACTTCCACTCACATTTGAGTTTAGTATTTGCTTTCTTGGTCTTACTTTTTTGTTTGGTGAGCGTTATCTGTCTTTAGTTCTATAATCTGTATTACATGCATACACAACGTCACCGACCGAAATCTGTATAGTGTCTGGGCATTCTATAGAATACCTGAAACTTGCAGGCAAGTCAATGTATGAAATAATTATATACGAGAGTATGGAAGGTTTATTGGCTGCTTGCGAAGGTTAGGTTAGGTTGGAACAGTTACCACTAACGCGCGAAGGCGAACGAGTGAAGCGAACATGCCGCGGCAGCGGCCGCCGAGCACCAGATGTCAAAAATTTAATATTTGGCATCATATTACAATTTATAAATTTCTTGATAGTTTATAATTTTGCAGTATTTACAATTTTATGGTGACCCCAGACCTATTTATTTTACACATTGCCGGTGTACCAGCAGGTATTCTATGCAATCCTTAGGAATTTTGTACAATACCTTGACAAAGTATGAACAATCATATACTTATTCAAAACATTTCATACATTGTCTGGAGTCTGGGTCAGGTATTCCTTAGAATGCAGGTAGTGTTTAGAATATCTGAATAATAAAGACTACAGGTAACATGATAATAAATAAAAGCATTTATTCCCGAAAGTCTGTCCCACGCTTCCTTGTTGAAACTAACTCGCTTGTCCGTGACACCCTATACAGTCATCTTAACGTGCCATTCAAAGCAAGGAAACTCTCGCAAATCAAATGTTACAAACTGGTCACCCATCCGAGCACCAGCATTAGCGGTAGTTGCTTACTGCAGTGATCATTTACAAAAGACTAAGTCAGTGGCTACAAGTGGTTCTAGCTATTAAGGTAATATTAGTGGCCATAATTTGTTTTTTGATGGCAATTTTACTTAACTCTGATGACCCATTAATGTGGGATGAGTTACATTTTAAACATGCTGAATTAGGAAATTAGAAGCTAAGATATTAATAAATAATGTCTATTTTGATGGCATTTTTTTGTAATTTAGAAGTTCACTGTTTGAATGCATGTTACAAAATTAGATGCTTAAAAATAATCACGATGCTGAATTATATTAACAGTGGCTAAAAAAGAAGTTAAATGGTGGCTAGAATCTATAAATACTGACCCTCATTAAATGTGGCTGGCTTATTAATTTGGTGGACAAAGTATTTTTTCGGAGGCCTATAATGCTATTAAAAAGAAGGTGGTTTAATTAGCACCCTATAAAAATTATTAACAAAAAAAAACCGACTTCAAACAAAAGCGTTTATATTTAGGTAGGTATTATTAATCTCTCATAGAAATATTGGCATCGACTTCAGTATTACATTCAATAATATCTGATAAATCTAAATATACTTACCTATTACTTTGTGCAAAGCTAATTTTGATTTTCTCAAATCGGAATTATCACATAGAAATGGAATTACTTTCGGGTCCATTTTATAATAACTCTCCTTGAAAGTCGCGTAAAAATAAAAAAGAAACTCTATGTTATAAATAAATCAAGAAAATAAATTGCGAATAGCTCTACTTTCAAAATAAGCGTCCTAAACCTTCTTCTCTTTAAATACGTATTTAAATAATTTATGATACAGAAACTTCACTTCTAATGTAAAGGAACATTACAATTTATATACCTACTGCCTTTTTTTTTACGTTCGGATACCTCACGTGTTCTTCACTCCCCAACGAAGGCAAGAGTAAAATAGGCATGTCACTCAAACAGTATTTTACGTCTGTGTAAAATAGATAGGGTTCATTTTTAGGGTTCCGTACCCAAAGGGTAAAAACTGGACGCTTTTGCTGCAATTCGACAAAATACTTAATACATTAGCAATGTTTATGGAGAGCTTCCATAATACAAAAGTAATTAACTTGGCGTTGTTTGATATGAACCGAGATCCGACTTGACTTGTCCGGTTATTATTAACATACCTACTTTTACGACTGTGAATGTTCCTTAAGCCCTTGCTAGACGATTTTATTCTAGTATTAGGTTGACATTATTGACACTGTTGGGCACTAGATTATATAACCATTTATACCATACGCTTAAAACTAAAACTATTTACATGGGTTTTATGAATAAAAGCAATGGCAATTAAAACAGTAAATTACCGAAGAAAACTCATTATACGCGCAAACTCTTTTAATGAATATTTAATATGATAACGTCTTCTCTATGGACGTTTTAAGTGTCAGTTAAGTTGCTTTATGGGCAACCTGCAAATCAGTCTTTATGGCATGCTATTACATGCAATTAAATCGTAACCATAACATATTCGTGCAAATTGAGACAGATATTATAATAATGCTAACTACCTAACAGTAAAACAGAGCCTTAAAGCAACTAAAAAAACTTTATAACCTCAACTTTACTATCGCTATCACATCAATCTTTCGTAGTAGTTTTACCATGTACAAAATTATCTTCTAAATGATTATATTGGTTAGATTAACAAGAGGAATTTCAAATTCTTTGAAGTAAATGAAACAATTTCCTATACTATCCAATATCACTGAAAGATAATGGCACTATCATCGTAACTTCATTGAAAGGTCCATCCTAACAAAATCACTTAGATACGTAGGTGTTCCTTATTGATACTGAAATACTTTAAATACAAAAATAAATGGAAAATGAGCTTTTATTCCTAATCTTCCGCTCATATTTAAAGTATAATTTATATATACAGCCTCGTGACAGAAAACAGACAGACAGACGGACGTCGAAGTCTCATGAATAGGACCCTTATTTACTTTTTGGGTACCTACGGAACCCCAAAAAGAAGTAGAAAGCGGACTCGGTATTAACGCTTGGATGATGATGATTAATGTTCGGAAAATATCGAGTCTAAATGAATAAACTTGAATAATTTAATTTGGAGATAAAGAAAATAACATAGGTTACATTGAAAAATTAAAGAAATTTTATTTAAAGTAAGTTACTATCTTCCGATTTTCTTAAAATCGTTTTAAGGTTTTAAACTGCACGTCTAAAAGTTTATCATATTTTATTTCTTTGATTTTAAAATGTAAGCAACTATGCGATACAGTCATTTTCATTTGGAAACTGCAGTGGTCACGCATGCACTTTTGCAAATTACTGCTGTTATTAATTTGAGTGCGTGGTTAGATGATCTAAGAGTGCAGTGTACTGGAGAGCTTAATTTTTTAAAGCACTTTGCCAAATATATGTACGTTTTTCTCCTGATACTGTTGCACAAACAATCTTTAATGTTACTATAATAATTAATTAAATCCTCGTTTGATGTTTATCTCCGAACTATTATAATATTTGTGGGACTTAATATGAATCTGTTGAAAATTTAGCGATTTAAAACTAATAAAACGCACCTAACGAAGCGTTCGTGGCTCCACGGACTCAGTGTTCTGTAAATGATCACTGCACTAAGCAACATTTACTATGACCGGTCCTTGGATGGATGACCCTTATGACCACTTTGTGATATTTATCTGAGTTTTTCCGTGATTCGGAAGGCATTTTAAGCTGTTGATCCCGGTTGCTAGTAAAATGGCATTCGTTAAGCCAAGTTGAAACCCATTACGGGATGGCTTGAACAATTTCAACAGTAGGCAGTGCGACCTGCGCTTCTCCATTTCAACACTGCTATACGACCCACCACCACGAGGGACAAAATCTTAAAGGTGAAATGTGAGCATATAATATGTCTCTGCCTACTCCTTCGGGGGTAAAGGCTCGACTATACGTATGTATGTATGTTTTAACTAAAACTCATAAAATCCGTTGCCACGCTAACCTACCCCGAAGGCAGCCATTGGCATTGATCCTGACTGCTATTTGACCAGCTGTCTGTTTTAATACAGTATTAGGCTCACTACAACCTCTACGTGTCCATTTGGGAAAATATTGTAACTATTTTACGTAAATCTGCTGCAGTGAATGTTACCTTAATGTCATTTGACATCCAAGTAATTTTAGAACTTTTTGTGCAAAAGGAAATATATAACACTAACGGACTTCACGCGGTTTCACCTACGTAGTTCCCGTTCCCGTGGGAATACGGGATTAAAATATAGCCTACGTTTCCCGCAAAGAGTGTAGCTTTCCAACAGTCAAATATTTTTTCAAATCGGTCCAGTAGTTCCGGAGCCTATTCGTTACAAACAAACAAACAAAAAAACAAATCTTTCCTCTTTATAATATTGGTATAGATTCATCACACTTTGTATTTATTCTACGTCCTTTTAACCATATATATTCTACGTGCTAGAGATACTTTATGCTCACATGTTGTAATAAAACTAGTGGCATAAGTATAATCTATTACTCTTGCGGGAAAAGCTGAACTAAAGCAATATAAATTACTCTTCAAAATCTGGGAAATAGCGGTCGGCTAAATATAATAAAGTGAATATGTGTAGTAAAAAGCCTACGGACTTTTCCTCCTATACATTTCGTGAGGATTCAAGAACAGTAATACATCGCTATATAAAAGACTTTTTCGTAAGCAGTATATTTATGATTCTTTAGATAGTAAAACATTTTTAACTGCCGACAGCAAAGAAAGAGTCTGAATGTATTTTTAGATCGTTCACCAATATTTTCGAAGTTGTTTGAAAGATTTTAACATGTTCAATGCAAACACTAAAAAATCATGGCCTACCTTTGTGTAGAATCGTATACTAAATCTGCACACCAACCTACACTTAGCTGAAACTAAAATTATCTACTAATATCGCATTTACCTAGATATAAAACAATTTAGAAAACATAAACAGTTATTATCATCATGGAACACAATAG